>CAKJTU040000016.1:0-160919 GCA_917834065.1 Ceutorhynchus assimilis | reverse complement strand
CTTGATTATATGTATATACACCCTACGACTCAACAATAATTGCGTCGGTCCATAGTGCCATAAGATCAGAGGCGCCGACTTTTGAAAGTCCTCATGGGTGCAGAATAACTTTATAAATTCGTGTATAGGGGGAGGGTGAAGCTCGCCGTAGGCGCCGCACTACGAGCGTGCGAGAAGTGCTTTTTTTCTGCACGCATTTAGGCACTAGTCCGGAAAAGTAAAATAATTATGCAATGTGAAGTCACCCTGGAACTTTCATGTCCTGAAATGCGTGCGGAAAAGTACTTCTCCGCACGGTCGTAAAAAATAACGTTCCTTAATCATGCGGAAATTTTCTTTTCCTCATTTAATTGCTACGCACACACCCTAACTGACGTTTTGGTTCATTTTAGCCGCCTCTGTGAACTGTCAGACTGTCACTGTCAACTAATGAACTATTATTATAAAAGTTCCGATATATCGAAAAGATTATTAGGTATATCGATTAAAATATATCGATATAGTTTATTATTATTATTATTTTTTTTGGGTTTGGTTGGCTTTGCACATAGTGCATACAGCCACTACAATTAACTTATAATAATATTTATGTAAAATATGATGTATGTAATTATGTGTTAAAAATAAAAATTATTAGGCAATCTCATGGACCTGCCAAACGAAATTGACGTGTCTCGTAATACCTGGAGTGCGTTCGAAATCACCCTGGGCGTCACACCGAGTGCACACCAGCCATGAAAAATGCATGGCTGGTGTGCACTCTGTGTGACGCCCAGGGTGATTTCGAACGCACTCCAGGTGTGCGCGCGCAACTCGTGGGTTGCAGGTGAGTGTCCAATGAAAATCGAGTTTGTTAAGGGCTTGCGTCATATTCGTATACAGGGACGAGTTCAGAATTAATCGTTCTTTTTTTCCTTGTAACGTGTAATTCGACAAAGAGCAAACTAATACTTTACGTATTACTTGAACTTATCGCAGTGTCGTTTAAGGTTATGTTAGATTATACTTGACATATTCCTTTGCAATTTCATCGTGCGATGTTGCCGGATGAAACATTTATCAAAATAAAAGTGTCATCGATGTTAACTTACACTTTAAAGCTCTTCTTTTGTCTGATTTAATGCATTGTAAAAGACTTAACAATGCATCACTTCTTTAATATTATAATGTTCGATTTGTATTGTCTACATTTGTTCTGCAACAATACAATCTGGCTACACTGCAGCCACGAGTTGCGCGCGCATGTCATTTTTTATTACTTTCTAACTTGTATTTATTACAATTGAGCTCTCTTTTTCTATTTCTGCGAGACACGTCAATTCAATATGGAAGTTCAGGTTAGACACCGTTTACATGGTTATTGACACATATCAATGAAAAATAATTATTTTGTCACATTCTGGACATTTAGGTTTGACATTGGCATTGTCATATTGTCATGTTTGGCATCTACAACAGCCGCTTTCCAGCTGACGCTTTTGAGCACGCAATCGAGCTTTTGCGCGCGCAAATGCTTTAAGCGCGTGTTCGTGTTCTAGTCGTACTGCGCTTTGAGAGCTGCTAACTTTTGCCTTTCAAACACAGAATACTGTGCTGCACCATGCTTGAAGCACACAGCCACACAGCTGGAAAGCGGCTATAAATAGGGCATTCCAACGAACTGTCAAAAATTAGCCAGGGCAGGCAAATGTTAAAGTGCGTAAAATGTGTGTAGTGAAATGAAGTAGTGTGAGAGAATGCGACAGCGTTAAATTTTACAAAAATACCATCCGAACTGAATCGAAAACATCCTGATAAAGTTAAACAAGCAAATTAGAAGACAACGCTGGTTAAATGCAATCAAGCGTGATGATTTAAATGGCAGTGAGTTAAAATATGCTGTAGTTTGTTCGAGATATATGTATATTAGTAGAGTACTTATTATCAATTATCAATACTTTAGAGCAACTGAGCAACTATTATTAATAAAAAATGTATAATAAAATGACGCGTGTTCAATTGTGTGTCGAATTGTGAGCCCTGACTGATTTTTTTTTGTTGGAATGCCCTATAAGGGCCCTGAACAAAATAGTTATTTGTTTTACTAGGCAGAAAAGTACAAGATTTAATGCCGAGGCTGGTGTTTCATAGCCGAGGCATTAAATCTGTTTTTCTGCCATGTAAAACATATAATTTTTTCTCCAAATGTTCAAATTCACACATGGACATCTTTTTTATATTTATTTCATTCATTATTATTATCCAAATAATTAAATTATTTTGACAATTGTCATTGTCACCATCAATTTCAAATACCAAATTGAGTGAAATTATTACCTGGAACGTTGTGACACTGTCACTTTTAATGCCTAGGCAGTAAAAGTCCACTTTTACTGCCTAGGCAGTAAAAATACAACTTTTGATCCAGTCAAGTGTCATTAAAAGGCCGCTTTTACTGTCATTCGGAGAAAAATGCTTTTTTTATGAACGTCACCACAATATGGCCGTTCAGGTCAAATTGATGACAAACAATTTGACCTGAACGGCCATATTGGAATATACAGTAAGGGGCAAGCTACTAGGTATATAGGATGTACCCTGACGAATTTGCAGGCGTCCGCATACGCCATAAAATGACAAATGCGCGACATGACATTAGCGCTAACCTGGCGACAACCAGGTAAAAAGGAAACGTAAAAAACCTGTCACTCAAAAAAACCCTTAAAGCCCATTTTACAATGGACGTAACGTAACCGTAAAGACGTAACATAAGTCCTAAGTAACATGCGCACATTAGATTTATTTGCATCAAATATGTCACCGAAAACCCAACGTAAGAGATGACCAACTCGCATCTTCTCTATGTGACGTCTTTACAGTTACGTTAAGTCCATTGTAAAATAGATTTGAGTGGGATTTATAAATTCCATACCGTATCCGTAACGCAACCGTAACACAGCAAAACGCAAGCATTTTAAAAATTACAATGTATACATTCCTTGCGTTACGTTTGGCACATGCGTCGTAAATTGTTAAAAATCAGTGATTAATTGTTTTACGTTGTCTTTTTTGCTACCGAAGGCCTCAATTGTCCCAGCTTAGGTTTGCCTAGCATCCCGAAAGCATTTTCATTTTATAATTTTTGAAATGTTTGGCTATGCTGAGCTTACCTGGTCCAAAATATTTGAATCTTTTGCAATAGCAAATAATAGTTCCAGAAATTAGAAGAAATAGATAATGATAATAATAATAGCTGGTCCTAGATTCAACGAAACATGGTTTCAACAAGCTGGTTGTCCAGCCCATAATACATGTTTCATTCTGGGCTGTTTGAATAATACTTTTCCAAAATTCCAAACCGTCTCATTGCTGGGTCAAGAGCTACAATACTATGGCCAGCCCGCTCTCCCGATCTTGCACCCAACGATTATTTTCTTTATTGCAAATTAAAAAATGTATGATGGATTTCAAGAGGATCGCGCAGTGAAACTTGAGCAGCTGCTGTTGGAAACGTATCCAACAGTCAAGTTGTCTCTCTCAATTTCTCTAACCGCAATTGATTAAGTTAAATGTTTTATTCTGTCATCTGTCATGAATTGTGGGAGAAGAAGAGTGGAGGAAAAAAGGCAAGCTAAAAACGTCACCTCAGCCTCTTCTCTTCCAACCTTCATAAAGAGAACAACGTTTTGGAGGATGTCCTCCAAGTTTCAAGTTTTTGCCATTCATTGTATAAAAATACACCTCTGCCTTTGTGGCATCTTAAACGTAACATAATGTAATGTAATGTAATTTATTCCACAGTCTACAAAAATTATACAAGAAAAGCTTCACAAAAGCTGTATGGAAATGTTGCCTAAATTAATCCTATCAAAATCCTAAATACTATACTAAAAAAGTCACAAACAAACCAAAATATGACAAAAATAGACATTATATGATGACAAACAAGAGTGAATCAGTCAGTATGGCATATACAATACATTTCAAACCCTGCGTTTTTATTCTCATCAAATTTTACCGATGGATCCACCATTCTATGTCGGTCATTGTCATTTTCCATTCACTAAACAAAGATAGCTAACTCATCGGTGAATCCACCGATGAGAATAAAAACGCACATATCCAGCCGACAAAATAAAATAATAAAAAAAAAATTGACATAAATCAAAGTGCATTTTTCAGAAGGCTGTGTCAAAGAATTCATTAATGTTATAAAATACATGATTCTGCAAAAGTTCTTCCAATTTACTCCTGAAAGTCCATTTATCTCGAGTCTGCAGCAAATTCACCGGTAGGTGATTCAGAATTTTTATTCCCATATACGTTGGACATTTTCGATTAACCTCCAGATCAAACCGAGGTGTTAGGATGGCGCTATTGTTTCTTGTGTTGTGTTGATGTATGTCAGAGTGCATTTGGAAGTCATTTCTTTTCTTGTTTATAAGAACAGCAGTTCTGTCTGTAAATACACTCAAAAAAATCTTGATCATAATATCAATGAACTGCTTTCATAAATTACATTTTCATTGATTCAGTGAAATTTTCATTAATCCCAGGTACAGAAAACTGTAAGTATTATGATTTCATGAACAGCTATCATTAAAATAAAGAATGAAGCTTCATCAAGTTATGAATAATCATCTACATGAATCTATGTTGAATAGTGCATCGGTTACAAGAACTAAGTTCATTGATATTATGAAATTAAACCTTGATATTAAAGAAAATTTCTTTGATGGGAGCTTCCACGGAATATTCATAATATAAATGAATATTAACATGAATAATATGAATATGGTTCATATGACCTTACTAGAAAATTATCCTTTTAAGAACGAAATTCATTGATACAATGTACGGTTCATTTAAAACAAGCAAGTATTCCTAGAAACAAAGCTGCAACCATTACATCAAGATAAATCATAAATACAATGAAACAGTTCATAGCATTAATGTAGACAGTTCCTAAGCACATGCGCAAAGGTAGCTGCAGTCGGGCAACGACATAGAAAAATATGTTGAAATAGGAATAGTTACATTTCTATTTTCTGGGTGCACTGCTACGTACTTCGTTCAAGTCGGTTTTTTCGGTTTTGTGTTGTTCGAAGTGTTAAATAGAAAGTCGATTATACCTGTCGCCGGTTTTTTCTAAAGGTAAGTTGTATACCTCTATTACCTCTATAATATGTATACCTATTATGTAGGTAGGACTTGGATGCCTTGCACGGAGACGGTCTAGTCTCAAAATGGGAATGCGAAAGAAATGACCTACAGATTTAAATGTCATCCGGGGAGAACGTGAAAGACAAAAGCGTCAAGAGCTCCTCAGAATTTCTAAGGAATACTGAAGTCTCTAAAAGTAAGTATACTCAATCCCAAATCAAGTTGTAATTTTTTTAATCGATATATTTTTGTTAAATGGTTTTGTTTCACTAGGTAGAAAAGCAGAAGATTCAATACCGCAGCTAGTGTTTCATAGCCGAAGCAAGGAAACCAGCCAAAGCATCAAATCTTATTTTCTGATGTGGCTTGTTTTAGAAACTTTGGATGTTGATAGTTCAAAAACAGCTGGAACAAATATAGATATAATATATATTTATGGAAACAGGATTTAAGGAGGATTTGAAAGATAATAGAATATACGGTTAGTGTCATTTAAAATAAAAATACATAAGTAGGTACTTAGATTTTTAAATTTTCAGATTTTGGGATGCTCATTGGTTTGTTTGACAATTCTGGAAGATGATACGAAGAAACCATGCAACTTTTGCATTAAAAGCTTTTTTCCTATTGCTCATATTCATCAGTACAGGGGACACGCAAATATAAAAAATGACCCTTTACCCCATTTAAAATCATAAGTATATTTAAGGCATAATTCATGAAATTATTTTAATAAAAATAAAGAATATGGTATATATTATTGAAAACGTCATTATTAAATATAATGAATGCAATTCTTAGTATTCAAGACTGTGATTCATAAATACAATGAAAAGGTTTCATCAAATTATATCTGGGCTTCATTAATATTATGCCGTCTGTTCATCACGACAATGAAAAAGTACATATAAACTAAGAACGATGTTTATTGTTACTATGAAAAGTTTCATTAATACAAAAACCTTACTACATACCTTAATGTTCGTTGTTCATACACAAGATGAATCGAAATAGGAATTAAGAAATTGTTCATACTTCAATAACCTAGAGTTCATGTAATCAAAGAAACCGTTCTTTGGACCGATTTTAATGAATTGTTCATTAAATCTAAGAACAACTTCTTTTTATTTATGCTACTATTTGGTTGAGTGTATAGAGGTTTGTTAATGTGAACATTTTATGAGCTCTGAAGTACTCTCTACATGACTGCCGATGAGGAATAGAAAAGATTGCACGTATGGCACGTTTTTGCAGCAAAAATGCACTACATGCATCCATGGAAACTCCCTAGAACTCTATACCATATTGAAGGAGGCTGTAGAAGTAGGCATAATACACTTTTACAGCCACATCCCGTCCAATATTTAATCTTGATGTTTTTATCGCATATATAGCACTGCAAAGAGATTTATTCAGGCATTCAACATGGTGTTTCCAGCTAAGTGATTGATCTATGTGCACTCCCAGAAATCTGACATTCTCTTGTGATCGCACCTCTCCACCTGTTGTTGGAATATTAATGTTTTATTTACGTTCAAGACCAGTTTATTTGCTGTAAACCATTTGTATATTCTATTCAAAATGTCCGCCCCATCGATTTTTAGATCATCTAAGCTTTTTTTATTCAATAAAAAGTTGGTATCGTCAGCAAAAATAGTAAACTTCAGCTCTGGAAAGTTATCAGCAAGATCATTGATGTATATCAAAAATAATACTGGTCCTAAAATTGAGCCCTGTGGTACTCCACAGTTGATGATCCTTGTTGACGATGAAATGTTCTCCAAAATATCACTCTCAAGTTGTTCTATTTCAACAAAAAATTTCCGGTCTTTAAGGTAGGAGGTAAACCACCTGTTCGAGATTCCACTAATGCCGTAGTAGTCCAGCTTTTCTATAAGCACACAATGATCCACACGGTCGAACGCCTTTGACAGGTCACAGAAAATCGCAAGAGGATGGGATTTTCCGTCTAAGATGTGATTTACGTTCTTTACTAGATTATGTATAGCCTCGGTAGTGTTCAAATTTTTTTGAAATCCGTATTGATTTTCACTAATAATTGAGTTTTCTGCAGCGTAAACTGTAACTTGATTTTTGACCACAGATTCTAAAATCTTTGACATGCAGGGCAGTAGAGATACTGGCCTATAATTTTCGGGAAGGTTTTTGTCTCCCTTTTTAAAAAGTGGCTTAATTTTGGCAATCTTGTAGCAGTCTGGAAACACACCCTTTTTCAAAGACATGTTTACAAGATATGTGAAAGGTTGCTTCAGATAATGTATGTTTTGTTTTATCACCGTTATGGGAATATCATCATATCCAGTGCTGCGTTTTGGTTTAAGCTTTTGAACCGTGTTTATAAGGTTCTTTTCCGATATTTCGAAGAATTTAAAACAATGCAAATGAGTCGTTGGAACGTTTCTTAAATAGTCATAAAAATGTACAGTATTTTCCAGATTAGCTGTTAATCTTTGAGGAACGCTTGCAAAATAATCCACAAAAGAGTTAGCCACCAATGAAGAGTTTGTTAGTGTTACGTCATTTACATTCAGTTCTATATTTCCATTTGTCTTCGGCGGAATCTTTTGTATGTTGCATCTAATTGCGTCCCATGTCGCTTTTATCTTATTGTTTGACGAATTTATTTTTGTTTGAAAATACTTATTCTTAGCCGTATGTATTATTCCTCTTAGCACCCTTGAATAAACCCTAACACGATCCCGCAAAAAGTAGATGTATGAAAGTGATTTGCGAGAAGTATGAGAGACCTTTTATTCCTACATGATATCTTTATACCTCCAGTGAGCCAGCCTCGATCTGATCTGTGCAATCCAACTTTTTTAGACTGGAAAGCCTGTGTATCCTTCTCAATATATATTGAATTCCAATTCTCATTCCGAAGTAGATTAGTGAATCTGCTGCCGTTCCTCTCACTGTAAATCCTAATAGTCTTCGACAACCGTGAGTCTACCCTCCGCCCACAAGACAGGCTGATCAGTTGTGCGCTATGGTCGGAACCAAGACCAATATCATTGTTTATTATTTCTAGGATTTCATCTTTATTTTTTACAAGGAAGTTGTCTAGGATCGATGGCGGGCCATTCTTGATTCTTGTTGTCGAATCGATGATGGCTGTGAACTGAAAGCAGTCACACAGCCGTCCATAAGCTCTGGCCTATAGCCATCTTATTCCCGTGTAAAGTGTAAATAAAGTGTAAATATTGTACAGGGTGTTTGTTTATAACTGGAACACTCAATAACTTTTTTATTATTGAGAATAAAGGGCATGTTTAAATTGGAAAATTTCTTGATAAATTGCAACGATCTTAATCGCTACAACAAGATTTTTTTTGTCGCCATAGGTATACAGGGTGCGCCAAAAAAGTCAAATGGAACGCCCTGTATATTTTTGCATTTTTGAAATTCCTAGAAAATTAGCTTTACAAACATATCAAATATTATTTGGATAACAAAAATATATAGGGCATTCCATTTAAAAAAAAATACCTTTTTGGCGCACCCTGTAAACCTAGGACGACAAGACAAAAAATATCGTTGTAGCGCTTAAGGTTGCAATTTACCAAGAAATTTTCCAGCTTAAACACGCCCTTTATTTTCAATAATATATGAAAGTTACTAAGTGTTCCAGTTATAAACAAACACCTAGTACATAACAAAGGGTAGGGCTGATTTTCAGCCCTACATTTACAGTTCAAAAATATCTTATGTGGCAGATGCCTACAGCTGCGTTTCAAAATTCGAGAAGTAAGTCTATCTGTCACCCCGGTGATGTTAAATAATGTTTGTAGAGCCTTCTTCAAGAAGGTGGACTGTTTGAACATTTGCTCATTTGCTAGATTAGATAGATTATCTGTTTAGAATTTTTGCTTTTATTTTACTTAATTTTTCTTTCATTTTTTATGTTGGAATACATTTTTAGTTTTTCCTGGACGGGTTTTTTCAAATAGATGTTTTCTTTTCATAGAATCGGAACAATACTAGTATTATTGTTTCGATTCCAAAAAAATCTATTAATAACCAACGCTCGACGATACATCTAAAAGCGCGATCCAGCAGCATAAAATTTTGTCTGCACAGTTCAACACGTGATCAGCAATCAGTAAAGTCTGGACCAGGCTTAAGTCTGTAAAATCATAAAACGTACTGATGTGAAAAAACTCAAAAAATGTCAAAGTCATCGAAAAAACGACAGCGACAGGTGTTCAAGCGGCTGCGGACGGTCGTAAATTCGTCAAGTTGGATCCTATATACCTAGTAGCCTGCCCCTCACTGTATTGCTTAAGGGCCGATACTTTTGCTCTCGATTAACGAATTTGATACGTCGTCGAAGTTTTGCATGGGCCAAGGTTTATAAATATGATGTGGTTAGAGCAGATTCAAACCTCTGATTTTTTCAACGGCTGTCAAATGAGCGCAAAAGTACCGGTACTAATTTTCTAAAATAAAAATGAAGATTCTTGAAAAAAAATTATCAATTATAAGCATTCTCACACACATAATATTTTGATTTCTACAAAACATCGATATATCATTACCATCCCTACCCACGCGCAAAACTAAATTATATGGCATACGGCCACAATACGGCGCAAGCGCCAGACTCCCGTCGTGGGCCGGACTTCCCGATTATTATCACAAAGAATAGAGATGGAGAATAGCAACCTAAAGTAATTGAGCATGGAACTGACCACAAATAACGGAAGGACAGAACACCACACACACACCATTTGTATAATTCTTATACAAAGTTTTTTTAAATTACATGATACTGATTAAACACGTTTGTACTTCCGTACTTCCCACGAGAGCTCCCATGGGTGCTCCGCACCCATGAGAGGTTGCTCATGGGTGCACCTGCCCCGATGCCCCCATGTAGTCGGCGCCAGTGCATAAGATCCTGTCAAAGGGTATTTATTATTAATTTTTTTAGCTTAACAATAAATTGTCACCCAGTTCCAAATTATTTGTGTGGTTTCTCTATTGTTATTTTATTTTGTGGACCCATTCACAGCAAAACAAGTACCTGGTTAGGTAGATTATTTATTCACTTTTCAAATTTAATTGGCTTCGTTGGTATATACAGGGTGATACACTAGAGAAGCAATTCGTGATTAGTGCTATCCCTAGTTTCTTTTATCAACAGAAATCCAAACAGCTTAGTTGGATGTGCACTTTGGTGTTCAATTACGTGGCGTCCGAGGTGGCGTCCTTATTTTTCTACCGAATCCACCCCAAAGCTGGGCCACCATAAGTGGAGATCATCCTGTTATACTCAACCGCCTTAAGGGATATAACGCCGCGTAGCTGAAATAATCCCAATCGGGATATTGCAGGTTACACTTATTGTTCTATTTAAAAAAATCGGACTTTGGTCAATATTTCAAAATGGGAGCGAAATAGAAAAAAACTGAGGATGCCACTGGACTGTGCTCAAAAAAGTATTCCAAAGATGTTTTCACAGAAATGAAAAAAATTGATAAACAAAAAACTTATAGCTATTTTTCATAATAGGGGAAAATCGAAAATCGCCCTGTATTAATGGTAGGTAGCGCGATACGGTTTTTGACAATTGACGTTTCTCGAAAATCAATCCCATGACATCTAAGTCAATTTTTCTCTATCCGATCTAGAAGTATATTTTTCCTGTTAAAACACTCCAAATTGCAGCACCCTGTACAGGGTGGGCCAATTTGGACACTTTCTTATGGAAACACCCTTTCTTTTTAGAGATAGAGAAAAATGAACCCCCCACTCTGAGGCTCAAATTTCATGAAATTTTGATTGGTGTAAACCGCATTTTGATATCTTCAACCGTTTAGCCGCTAGAGGGCGATTCTCGATTTTGAGCAATCTTGTAAAACCTTAATAACTTTTTTGTTTATGAAAATAATTGATTTCCGTAAAAACTTTCTGGAAGCACTTTTTTAAGCAGAATTCAGTGACGTTCTCAGTTTTTTTTCTATTTGGCGCCGATTTTGAGTTATTGACCAAAGACTGATTTTTTTCAATAGGACACCCTTTATATTAATAGCTCATTGAAAAGGTATAATTTTTCTGATTTTATTGATATAAAGTTCGATAGGTTTATCTCTAACCGTTTTCGAGAAAAAAAATTATTTCGGTTTTTCTCATAAGAAGCAATGTGTTAGAAAAGGATTTTTATCTGTAAGGAAAATGAAAAAGGTCTCTTTCTAACATATTGTTTCTTATGACAAAAACCAAAAGAATTTTTTTCTCAAAAACTATTCAAGATAAACCTATCGAACTTTATATCAGTAAAATCAGAAAAATCATAGCTTTTGAATGAGCTAATATTATAAAGGGTGTCCTATTGAAAAAAATCAGACTTTGGTCAATATCTCAAAATCGGCGCCAAATAGAAAAAAACTGAGAACGTCACTGAATTCTGCTTGGGAAAGTGCTTCCAGAAAGTTTTTACGGAAATCAATTATTTTCATAAACAAAAAAGTTATGAAGGATTTAGAATATTGCTCAAAATCGAGAATCGCCCTCTAGCGGCTAAACGGTTGAAGATATCAAAATGCGGTTTGCCCCAATCAAAATTTCATGAAATTTGAGCCCCAGAGTGGGAGGTTCATTTTTTTCTATCTATAAAAATAAAGGGTGTTTCCATAAGAAAGTGTCCAAATTGGCCCACCCTGTACATTGCTGAATACAAAACAAGTATTTTGACTTTTGTTCCGTGATTGTCAAGCACAGCGTACAAATGAACAGTTTCTATTATCGCATTTTTAAACTTAACATGATTGTATTGTATTAAATTACCCCTTACTGTTGCAAATTACAGAAACACTGACTACGTTTATAATGTTGAAATATACGCTAAAATCTGATTATACCTGTCTGGTGTTTTAATTGTAGTTTGATAGATGTTAAAATATGTATGTCAAAAGTATGTAGAATTGTTTAATCCTGTCTTCGTTCTCTGTAAAATAAAAGTTAATAAGAAGAAGTATCCACTGCAGTTTCAATGGTAATAATAACAGGTTATGGGCCCAGATCCCTAGGGCGCCAAAGTAATAAATGTTAAATAATCCCTGCATCTAAAGATAGCCGAAAACATAGGCACAATCTTATTATTTATATTATATATAATCACGGATGTTCGACTTTTGCCGCTCGCTATACATATGTATATCTATTGAATTATTTTTTGAAGTAATAAGGTATTGGACGCTCATCTGGCTCATCGGGTCAGTCAGTTTGTGTTACTTCGGCAATTCTGGAATTCCCCGTTACTACTTACCTGCTTTTGATCTATTTTATGAAAACAAATTCTTATCTCATTAATTATTTCAGAATGTATTTTCGATAGTTTTCTTTTTTCTCCTCGGTTTTTTATTAAATTCAATGTGCAAAATTATCCAACTGTGGCAATAAAAACTGGAAATTCTTCTTCAGTGGACAGTGTATAGTGTATTTTGAAAGCATATTTTCATACGATTATATATTATCTAAGATATTATAAGATATGAAATAATTATGTTTTAGCTTTCCAATTCAACATTTTCGAGCAATGGATATTAAAGAAGAAATGTATATCAAACAAGAAGAGGTGGATATCAAAGAAGAAACGCACACCAAAGAAGAATTGGACATTGATGATGTTTGTTTACTAAATGAAGCCCAACGATATGATAATATTAATGTCAAATTTGAGGAACATTCAGAAGAATTGAGTAGGTGAGAAATCCATTGTAACATTTCAAGTGAAATAGATGATTAAGCGATTAAAGGTCAATTCTCACTTGCGCTTCACTCAGCTCGGCGACGCGACATGACGCCGCGATGCAAATTGTCGCTAGATAAATATTTCATTGGTTCAAATGCGACGCGTAGGAAAGTGTAGTGCAGTGTAGGTGGGAATCTATTCATTTAAACCAATGAAATATTTATCAAGCGACAATTTGCATCGCGGCGTCGTGTCGTGTCGCGTCGCCGAGCCGAGTGAAGCGCAAGTGAGAGAAGTGTCCTTCAAAAATAATTTGTCTTTCATGATAATAATTTAAAACTAACTTTTGCAGAGCTTCAACCTCATCAGCTGACATCAAGCAAGAAGTTGGCATTGAGCCAAAAACCCTATTGGGCTCTATTATTGAAGTATCCATAAAAAAAGAACAATTTCAATGCTCTATTTGCTCCTCAAAATTTGAACAAAAACAGTATTTATATCAGCATTTAGTGACACATTCGGATACATTTGCATTTAAGTGTAATATCTGTCACAAAAACTTTAAACGGAAACAAGGATTAAAAATCCATTTACTGACACATTCAGATAAATTTCAATTCGAATGTAATATCTGTCATAAAGAATTTAAACGAAAAGAAGGTTTAAGAATCCATTTAGAGACACATTCAAATAGATTTCAATTCGAATGTAATATATGTCACAGAAAATTTAAACGGAAACAACTATTAATCAACCATTCAGTATCACATTCAAATACATTTGTATTTAAGTGTAATATCTGTCAAAAGGAATTTAAACGGAACGCAGAATTAAAAAGGCATTCAGAGATACATTCAAATACATTTCAATTCGAATGTAATATCTGTCACAAAGAATTTAAACGGAAACTGCATTTGAAGTGGCATTTATTGGAACATTCTGATACATATGCATTTAAGTGTAATATCTGTCATAGAAAATTTATAAGGAAAGAAGTATTAAGAATGCATTCATTGACACATTCAGATACATTTCAATTCGAATGTAATATATGTCACAAAAAATTTAAACAGAAACACGGATTAAACAAGCATTCAGTGACACATTCAAATACATTTCCATTCGAATGTAATATATGTCACAAAAAATTTAAACGCAAACAAGAATTAAGCAGGCATTCAGTGACACATTCAAATACATTTAAGTTCGAATGTTATGACTGTCATGGAAAATTTAAACGGAAAATGGATTTAAAATATCATTTGATGAAACATTCAGAAAAGGATTATTTGGAGTGTGAATTTTGTCATAAAAAATTTATACGAAAAGTATATCTACAACATTTATCTGAACATAAAAAACAGTTGAGTGAACCAGCTGAAATTAAAAAAAGGAACTAGTTATTTTATTAGGTGATTGCTTACATAAAAATAAAATAGTAGGATAGAATGGCTGAAACGATAGCAGTCGCACAAACTGGAAACTCACTTGTTCATATACGGAACTTTTGTGATTGTATTAATCAATTCATTATAAATAAATAAATAAATAAATAAATAAATAATGCCTTTATTTTTTTTTTTTTTTTACGGATATGCGCACTCGCAAGGAAATGTCCTATCACGCTCGAGAAGCGGCAAGTGCGCGGAAATGTCGGTGTATGTTGGTCTTGAAACGGTTCAAGTTGTAACCTGCAGGGAAAACCGTCGCAGGGAGTTTATTCCACAGCGATGCTGTTCTCCAGAGATATGAATTCTGATATAATGAGGTTCTTGGTGCCCCTAGTTTGACAGTAAATTCATGGTTACCGTCTGTTTGACGGGTTCACCTGGTGCTACTCTCGGTGGAATCATACGTGCCAACTCTTCAGAGCATTTTCCGTGATAGTACCTGTAGAAGAGAGATAAATCGCCCACAGATCAGCGATGTTCGAGACCATCCAAGTTACGAGTAAGTGCGGGGCCATTGATCAGCTTGATATGACTCTGTAATGTGACAGCACTTCCAGATAGCATGATGTTTGGCTCACCGATGCTGGTCTTTTTTGAAAACAGAGCTGCTTGGGTTTTCTGCGCGTTGAACTGTACAAGGTTTTTGTTACCCCAGTCCTCTATTATCTCCAGGTCGTTATTTATCTGCGATATTTGAGTTAGTCTAAGATGATGGAATTCACGTGCGGAAAGACCTGTGGGTGGTATGAGGGGCGTAGCGAACAGGGGGGAGACGGGGGAGCCTCCCCCCCAGGGCGTAGCTGGCACAGGGGCGCCAAGATAGGTAAAGTTCCAACAAAAAAAAAAGTCAATCAAAAGGTAAGTTTCCGGGTAGGTAATTAAATACTATTTCAAAACTATTATGATTTAGAAAGAATAGTATTTTTATGCTAATTCAGCTATGCAACTAGACGCTGCAGTGTGGCTGGAGCATGCCCTGTCGGCTATTGTGAACACACCCTAGTCAAGAGTTTCATTTCTATTGTGAACACGTCCCATCAGTCAAAAGTTTTAATAAAACGGAAACTCGATGAATCACTGGCTAAGTTCGATAATTGAAATTGCTGCGAACAAAATGAGCAAAATTTGACAAAGGTCACATGATTTGACACGTGAAAAATGATAAGTGGTGAATAAGAAATCACGTGACGTCCGTCAAAATTCGCTCTTCTTGCTCGCAGATGCAATTACCGAACCCAGTCACCGACTCAGCTTTCGGTGACGTAAGTGACGTTGTGACGTACAGGGTTATTGGTCATAAATGTCACGCCCTCTATCTTTTTTATTTGACATTTCAGAAAGAAATGTCCCAAATAAAAGTTTTATGGTTGAAACTAATTTTTTTGAAAAACTTACTTTCGCATATAAAGGGTGTTCCAGAAAAGCTGGTTGTGGTCCAACTTCTTTATTTTGAATGGAATACCCTGTATATTCTTGAATATTCGGATTCAACGTAAAATCACAGCATATACAAAAAGAATCGCAGGCTAACTCGAGCTTTCTATCCTCAAATGAGTCAAATGGCGGCGTGCGCAGAAGAGATGCGCGTGAGAGTTAACCTCTGTTGTTTTTATGCATATATGATGTGGTAAAATTCTGAGCAGATCTCATGTGATACACCCTATACCCATTCTTGTATCCAAGTTCAACTGTTTTGGTAATATTGTTAGTTGAGACTTGACTTTTTTGCAACTTTGCCAGGCTGTAAGGAATTTTCGAATGTCAGATCGGTTTTGTTCTAAAGTCTAAAATTGACCGTTTAGGTTTTATAGTCTGTCAAAGTTGCAAAAACGTCATTTCTTTTTTCGCTTTTGAATTACCTTCGCGGCGCTTAGGGGGCGCCGGATCTCAGTCTCCCCCCCTAGGGATAGTCATATCGCTACGGCCCTGGGTGGTATGAGTGAGGAGACTACATTGCCATCGTCTGCAAAGCAATAAAGTGGATTTACTGTTTTATCTATGAGGTCATTTATGTAAATCAGGAAAAGAGTTGGCGAATGGATTGCTCCCTGTGGCACACCAGCATTTATTTGGTAAGAGTTGGAGTTCTGGCCATCCAGTGCAACATAAATGGATCTGTCCTTTAGGTAACTTTCAAGCCAAGTGCAAAGTTATGACAATAATCCCATTGCTTTGAGCTTGTTGAGCAGATTTTCATGCCAAACTTTGTCGAATGCTTTAGATATATCTAAGGCAATTGTTCTTGTTTCACCCCGCAACTCAATCGCTTTTTGCCATAAGTGAGTGACGTATGTAAGTAAATCGCCATTTGACCTATATTTTCGAAATCCGTATTGCTTATCGTTGATAATTTTGTACTTTTCCAAGTACTTGGTTAGGTGATTGTTCACAACTCTTTCCATTACTTTTGATATCACCGGAAGTAGAGCAATTGGTCTATAGTTTAACGGATCTGTCTTTTTTCCTTTCTTTGGAATGGGTTGTACTGCGGCAGACTTCCATGATGATGGATATACTCCTTGCCTGTAAGACAAATTGAATAATTTTGCGAAAGTTGGGGTGAGTTCGTTGGCGCAATTTTTGAGTACTTACATTTAACATCAAAAATTACAAAATTGGTTAATTTTGGGTGGCAGTATCCAACTTTAGCTGCTCACTACTAAAGGCTTGCGGACATCGGCAAAGAACATGCGCTCATTGTCACACCTAAAAAAATTTTCAGACAGTCTCTTCTTTCAAAATTACGTTAAACTCTATAGAAAAATTTATCATAAAACTATAAAAGCCGCCAAAGACACCTATTATAACAACCGGTTCGCTAGAACTGAAAATATTGCCAAAGAAACGTGGTCTATTGTCAACGACTTGAGAAATAAGGCTATCTCTTCCAGTATAACCTCTACCTCCCCAGAGAACCTGAATAACTACTTTGTAAATGTGGCAAAAAATTTAATGACCACTATAGCTCCTTCTCGCGATCCGCTTTCATATCTTTCCAGTACCAATATGAATTTACACAGTTTCTTCCTAACACCCGTAGAAACACTAGAGCTTTTCAGCACAATTAAAAACATAAAAAACAAAGTGTCATCTGGGACTGATGGACTTACTTTAAAAATGTTCTTCAATTTACCGGAGTGTACATTAAATCTCCTCACTGCTTTAATAAATAAATCTTTTCAACAAGGAGTGTTCCCAGATTGCCTCAAGACGGCTATAATTATTCCTCTGCACAAGGGAGGTGATAAGGACCAAGAGTCGAACTATCGTCCAATTGCACTTCTTCCTACTTTATCCAAAATCATTGAAAGATTGGTTAAGAAAAGGCTTCTATCATTTCTGCATAAATATAATATACTAACTATCCACCAATTTGGATTTTTAACCAACAAATGCACTATTGATGCTATGTTCTCTGTCTTCAATAATGTCTTCTCTAGCTTGAACAATTTGCACTCCACAGCATCAATTTTCTGTGATTTTTCTAAAGCATTCGACTGTGTAAGTCATAATATCCTAATTAACAAATTGCAGCATTATGGAATTCGCGGCTCTCCTCTGGAATGGTTCAAGTCGTATCTTAACAACAGAAAACAGCTTGTGAGGGTTGATACGACGATGTCTTCATGCAAGCCAATAGAATGTGGAGTTCCACAGGGTTCCGTGTTGGGTCCAATATTATTTTTGCTGTTTATCAACGATATTGCTAGTCTAGACATCAGCGGTAAAATCTGTCTTTTTGCTGATGATACTAGTTTCACTTGGAGCAACCCGGATATTGTAGCTCTTCATAGAACCATGTCCATCGACTTGTTGGCTATTAAAACATGGTGCGACTCTAACTTCCTCTGCTTCAACGCTGCGAAAACAAAAGTTCTATCATATAGAAGTACGATGCAACCTATTGTACTTATTAACACTACTACTATTGACGTCGTTGATTCCGTAAAGTTTTTGGGCCTTGTTATAGACAAATCCCTAAAATGGAATTCGCACATCGATTCTTTATCAAAAAAATTAAATTCCGCTTGCTTTGCGATAAGATCAGTTTCCAAGGAATTCAACTTGTCAACTTCTACAACAGTCTACTTTGCCCTTTCGTTCCTCCTCTGAATTATTGAATACCTATTAAATGTTGTGTTAACGTATCTAAAGTGCGTTGTTTTTAAAGATAAAAGTCAAAATGACATTATGTTGGCAATACAATGTAAAATTGTCAATGCTTTCAAAATTTTTATGTAGAAAAGGCTTGTGTTGCCAACATAGTTACTAAATTTTTGAATTGGGGAATTATCTTTAAAAAAAAACAGATTTTATTAACTGAATTAAATTCAGTTTTTTTCGATGGTGTATTTGGCTTTGGTTGAAGAAAATTAATTTTTACTCTCTGGATCAGAAGTCACCTAAAATTAAAATTTTACATCATCCCTTTTTAGGCATCTTGTGTGCATTATTCTTATAAAGTCTACCACCAAATAAATAAACTCAGGCACAAGAATGTTCAAAAAATGTAAAGAAAACAAAAAAAATCTCCAGCGCAGCCCTGTTTCATTTTATCTGCACTGCAATACTCTATCTGTTCCACTGTATCTGCACTATTCTATCTGATCTACTCTTTCTGCACCACTTTATCTGATCGAAATAGTGGAATAGTTCTGTTTGGAACAGCTCCAGTTCCTTAGCAGTATTCTGTTCTACTGTATCTGCAATGAAATTACCGCACAACGGCGAGCTTCGTTCTAGGTACCTATCATATATGGCGCCGTATACAAAATGGTTGTGGCGGACTCATAACCTGGCACTCTGCCACTCGACACTAGCCGGACGGAGCACTCCGAAGAGTCGCCACGGAACACGGCTGTCAAGGGATGCCTAAGAGGAGAAACAGAACTTAGCCACAGAACGTCAATGGTCAAGCGTCAAGAAATGACAGGGAGACCAGTTCGCGCTCTTTCGGAATGAACGAACCAACAACAAAATAAAATACACAATTAAAACATTGTCATTCTATTTATTTTTGGACATTTTTACTATGAAGAACAATTAAAAATAAAGTGCTTCCCTCAAATTGTTTTTGTGCAAAGTGTGTGACAATAAAATCCACATGGTTTGCAATGAAAATGTGACGGTAAACTTAATATCGGTTATAAGAGATGGCGCCGTATGCGGGCTTAGTGAGTTTTTTTCATAGATAGGTAAAATAGATATTTTTTTTTTGTTATTTTTTTTGGATTTTTTCGATTTATTATCGTAGGATGGACAAAGACAAATCCAATAAAGCAAAAATCATAAAAATCAGTCCAGCCGTTCTCGAGTTATAAGTGCTCAACACCAACACAACTGTGTTTTATATATATAGATTAACACTTCCTTCCCTTTTCATACTAGAATCAGTCTGCCTTATCCGCAAACACCTACCCAGTATTTCAGAAAGGCCATTGCATAACTATCCACTTAGAAACGCGGAGCATGATCTTTATCTGCCAACTCCATCCTCCGAGTTAATTAAAGCCGATTAAACGCGATGGAATATTAATAACCTAGTTAAAAATGGTATTACCATTCACGTAAACGCGATTTTGGTTATTTTTGATCATTCGGTAGTGACGTCATCATTTGGTCCTTTGTGACGTATTGAATCAGCTGTTTTTATCTTTGGTTCAACCATTTTTAACCTACCTCTGGAGCTAGGTTATTATGTTCTGTCCTTGTCTGAAAAAGTAAATAAAGGAGATATACCCGAAATGGCGGATTTTGACGGGTTTTTCGTTGTTCTGTTGTGTTTTGTATGTTGTATTTTTTTGTGCAACTCCAAAAAATGAACTTCGAACTGATCGAAAAATCAATCTTTGAAGATTTGATCTAGGTTAACACAAAACTAAACACTAAAACTTCACCAAATAATAAACATAATAATAATGTACCTTACTTTAGGTGAAAATTTAACAAAAAACAATCACAAGACAGAACAGAACGGAATAAACAAAAAAATTGGGGTTAACGGAATAACCATAGCATAAACAAGAGCTCTCAGGTTAATCAAAAAGGGTCGACAATCGCTGTTTCAAAGATAACCAAAGGACTGACCAAAGATATCACCGCGGTTAACAATATTCCATCGCGTTTAATCGGCTCATGAGCTCCATTCTATACAACGCAAAAAAAATGCACAATCATCTGCCAATAGTCATCAAGTCCATAGCATCTTTTCCTAAATTTCGCATAGCTCTAAAATCCTATTTATCAGAGAGAGCCTTATATAAAGTAAATGACTTTTTTCTGACTTAATTTTGAGCTTTCCACACACTGGATCGTAGTTTATAGGTAATTTGTTCATTTTTATATTTGTTCATGTTATATTTGTTTATGTTTATATCATTTTATTTTGACTTTGTATACATGTAGATGTATATAATATGTATTTTTAACTTTAAGGCTTTGTCTACAAATTATGTTATAATTTTTTTGACAATAAAGCATTATTATTATATTATTATTATTACAACCACCCTAATTAAAGCAAGCAATTGAAAATCTAAAAAAAAAAAAGTATATATGTATATCCACGGTAATTACCCACATAGCAATTGTACATGCTCAGCACATGTACAGAATATTCCAGACAAGGAAAAGTATATGCTAGATATGTTCCAAAAAAGCATTGCGCACATCCACAGTACATCCTGAGTATATGTTACAGGCCCACCGTAACAGATATTAGGTATGTGCTTCTAATATCCTCAAGTATGTCCTAGTCACAAGCTCAGCATGTACTGAACACATATCCACAGAATATGCTCCAAATGTACCTACTATATTCTTCAGGAATGTACATATCATGGGATATTTATATTCATGACATATGCCTTGGCACATCTATAGTGTATAAATAGTATATGTCATGAATCCCAGAAATATGCGACAATAGTGTCTGTTTCAAAATTAAATAGAACAGGTAAAAAGTTAGTGTAAACGCTTTTTACGGGGACCCTGTAGTATTTGCAATTGATCTGACCAAGCGTACAGTTAGCTAGGAATCCTATCCAAATGTGCAATTAGTTACAAGGATCGTAAATACCACAGTGTGTCCGCAAAAAGCATTTCCACCTGTTACCTGCTGTTTTATTTAATTTTGGGACAGACATCACATCAAGCTGACCTACCTTTCTTCTTTTGCTGAGACACCTTTTGTCCTAGCGAAAAAACTGTCTTTTCACACTCAGGAACAAATAATTATAATTGGAAATAAGGCTAAGAAAATAAAATGTTAACAAACTCATATGAACATATATTTAAATAAGCTTCCAATATTACAAAAAATATGAAGTGTGTAAATAATGTATGGAATGAATAAAATTTGCAACAGCTTCTGCAGACTTGAATGTGAAATTCTTTCTTCCACAGCACAGCCCAAGAGCTTGAATGGGAAACAAACCTGGGAGAAGGAGTGTCAATGTTTGGGAAAACCACATTTTGGACTGGAATTTGTGGCTGCCGATCAACATTACTAGCGGAAGAGGTTCTCTCACTGCTGGAATAGGCAGCCATAAGTGTCTCAACCCTAAGATTTTCCTGAATTATTTTTAATTAGTATAAATATAAACCTATAATTTACATTCTCAAATATGTGGTAAACAATATCGAAATAAAATATTAACAACTACCTATACCTACTTACCTTATCTTCCAGTTTTTTCTGTGAAAGAAAATGGAAAAAATAAAGAAATCACTGAAAACATACACAAAAACAAAGGCCACAACTGCCACAAAAGATTTTTTGACTTTTGTGAACAAGATAAAACAGACGAAGCCGCGAGCACGCACGTACTGAGAATCGAGATAACCCAGAATCAAAAAAGAAACTAGAAAGAATTCCTCTTAAATTGAGAAAATTACAATGATTAAAATGGAAATGTTTGATGTGAAATGAAGAGCCTGTATAGGTTAGGTTGGCAACTGAGAAGAAAAAAGCGCGAGCGCAGCGTGACAGTTGACAGCGATTGGAAACTAGAACGTAGCCTATGTTCCAATATCCGCGAATGGTATTTTATTATGAGATTAAAATATATCTGAGTCTAGCGAGGCATTTCTTCTTATTAAATTAAAAATCGAGGATTTCTCATCATTCAATAAATTTTATAAGCGCTGTTTGCACCTGCGCGAATTGACGCGGCTGGTGTGTTGGAGAGAATACACTTTTAGAATATTCTTAACACATGTTACGAATGTACTCGAGAGAATATCTGTACTTTTAAAATTCATATTAATATGATAAGAATTATTCATAAAATCTATTGAAATAATTACTTATTTCAGTTTTCGATGGGATAATATCTAATTTTTGTTTTATTTAAAATATGCTTTTTCGGATGTACCTGGCATATACTTCGAATATACTTGAAGTAAGTGTACTTTTTATGTTCCTTTCCCGAATATGCTCAGCATGTGCGCTAAGGAATATTTCAATTGGTATATACTTATCATATGCTATACATTTACTGGAAAGAACATTCCTAAAATATATATAGTAAGCACATGCTAAGCATATACCTTAAAGAATGTCCTTTAAGGAACACTGAGCGCATATGCTCAGCATGTGAATGTTCTTTCAATGCTATGTGGGTATTAGCCGTAGGAGAGGGTTATAAAAGTAACCCTCTTCCATATATATAAGTACAAAATATACAGGAATATCTAAACAATTTACAATAATATGATATTATTCAGTCAATATTTCTGCTAGAAAGTAAATGTTTTCTAAACTTATTCCGAAACGATGGATGTGGAGCTTGGGAGCCGATACCACGTCAAGGGGTAGACCATTAAAAAGAGTATCAGCGTTATAACTAAATGAACGTAGAAACATTGCAGTTCCATGTCTTGGCGAGTTATACAGGTCGCGGTGACGCGTATTGAGGTTGTGTACATCAGCGCCCTTAACTAGCCTGTTGAAAAGGTAGAGTGGAACATGGTGCAATCGTAGATTATACCGGGTGTCTACGAGATCAGTTTCGCGCTGGCATTTGCTGGTTTTTTTTTCGAAGGCAAAGATTTTTGGTATGGAGTGTAGGTTTGAGAAATGTCATATTTTGACATGTGTGTCAATGTTTGAAACCTTCCGGTTTGACCGGAAATGGTCCTAACTCCGTAATTTTGAATGGCATCTCAATAATTTTTTCGCATTTTTGCTATCTGCGGATCATGATATGTACGAAAACGTCAAATTTGAACATTTTTGAAGAAATTTCAGAACTCTGGATGAAAATTTATTTTTGAACAGGAAGTGACGGAGCGGTCTTAAAATTGGTATTTTCAACCAACACAATCGTAGAAAAATGTGAATGCCAAGTTATTATCCTATGCTTGTTCTCCAAAGCCGAAAAAATCACATTTTACGTGATAACTCAATGAAATCAGTGAAATCACCCGACTTTCATAACAAATGTTTTTTACCTTTTTCAAAATAAAACCAACTATGCATTAAAACTTTTTATTCATGCCAGTTTTTAATAATTTTTCCAATATTTTTACTATGCATTACTATAACTGATAAAACTAAAATACTTATAAATAAACCCCTGTATTCAAACTTTGTGTTTACAAATTCCGAGATGTCAAACAATGACAAATAAACATATCTTGCCCACAGAGCTTGTCAATGGCTTGTCAAGAAAAAAAAAAAAACACCAGCTCCTTTTGGAAAGCGTTCTTCATACAGGGGTTCATTTATAAGTAGTTTTATCATTTATAGTAGTGCATTATAAAAATAATAAGAAAATAATTAAAAACTAACATAAATGAAAAGTTTCAATGCATAGTTGGTTTTATTTTGAAAAAGGTAAAAAAACTCTTGTTGTGAAAGTTGGGTGATTTCACTGATTTCATTGAGTTATCACGCATAATGTGATTTTTTCAACTTTGGATGCCTTTGGAGAGCAAGCAAAGGATAAC
Source organism: Ceutorhynchus assimilis (assembly GCA_917834065.1). Lineage (NCBI taxonomy): Eukaryota > Metazoa > Arthropoda > Insecta > Coleoptera > Curculionidae > Ceutorhynchus > Ceutorhynchus assimilis. The sequence continues at coordinate 136,661 of CAKJTU040000016.1, read as the reverse complement.
ATCTTGGCACTCGCATTTTTCTACGATTGTGTGGGTTGAAAATAACAATTTTAAGACCGCTCCGTCTTTTTCTGTTCAAAAATAAATTTTAATCCAGAGTTCTAAAATTTCTTCAAAAATTTTCAAATTTGACGTTTTCGTACACATCATGATCCGCAGATACCAAAAATGCGAAAAAATTATTGGGATGCCATTCAAAATTACGGAGTTAGGACCATTTCCGATCAAACCGGAAGTTACGAAACATCGACACACATGTCAAAATATGACATTTCTCAAACCTACACTCTATACCAAAAATATTTACCATCAAAAAAAAAAAAAACCAGCGCGAAACTGATCTCGTAGACACCCGGTATATGAGAAGTCCCAAGTGCAACTGGTACCTTTCCCGAATGGTTAACCAGCAAGACTCGACAAGTGATGGAGTTACATGGTCATATTTCCGTAGACCGAAACTAAACCTAATACAAGCATTTTGTAGCTTTTGCAGACTATCTTTATCTCTTTAAGTTAGTGCAGGTCATGGCATTACAATATGTTAGGTGAGATAAGATAAGATTATCAGTATCAGTTAGTCTTAACTCTTAATCTTGTGTTAAGATTAAATACATCTTTATGCATTTTCAAGGTCCATTTCCCGCGTCCATTTCCCGCGTTGTCGGGACGCGTAAATGTCCCGTATTCTCTGATATTTTGAAAAGCATAAAATAATTCGATTTTCGCGATTCGATTACCAGTCTCTGCATTGGCATAAATAAATCGATTTTTGCGCCTCATCTCTAGTTTTAGCAAATCGCATCGTGGTGGTTAGTTATTCGACAGCATCTGACATTCACAGTTTAGAATTTGGCGAGTTCGGCCCAAGGACTATACACACCACTTAGGATTGCTTATCGGCCGCATATTTGCCGATCCTACCGAATTCAACATAGGATAATAAATTAAGCGATTTCATTGGCCGCTGCTGACATACATAGAATCAGCTGTTGCTTACATCGGAAATGTATGTTATGATGTATGTAAACAAACAAACAATAAAAGAGCTGTGACAAAAGTAAAAGGATGTATATTTAGGTTTATCGACTCATGTTTTGGCCTTTTTGCCATCTTTTTGGAGATTGCACATTGACCTATTGCCAGGGACACTATCCGTTAGGACAATTAGGTCATGTCCTACGGGCCACTAGAGAATGAAGGCCAATTAACTGCTGGCCTTTAATTTATAATATAAAATATAAAAGCCCACTATACTAAAAACATCGACTTGTTTAATAGCAGGACTAGCATATATTTCAATACTCTTTAATTCTTATAATTCACACTGCACAAGCTCATTTGGTTTGGCCAGAGTGCACTGCCTGACGTCACGATGCTCTGGAATCGCTCCGCTCGCTCCATAGAGCATCAATCCGGAATACGCCCTAGAGTCACCGAGCTGCGCTGAAGAGCTGCGCTGATTCGCCGTCGCGTCATTAACGCAGCACGGGCACGTGGCAACTGGCAACTAGAGATGCACCGAATAGTGGTTTGGGTTACTGGCCGAATACCGGATATTCGGCCGATTGTCACGGCCTAATAACGAATATTCGGCCGATCGTCACGGCCGAATAACGAATATTCGGCCGATTCTCGGCCTGGTGTTTTGGCCGAATATTCGGTTAATATGAATTGTTGGTTGCATAATTTCTTAGGCTTCTTCAATGTCATTGGGATTTCTTCTATTTTAAAGGTTGGGTTGATGAGTAAGTTTGGGGTTGGCATTGTTGGCAATTGGCAATACCGATTTTATTTTCATTAATTTGAATTCCCGTGGCGACTTGTGTGCATTTGTATGTTTTTGAATAATTGCCGAATATTCGCCTAATACCTTTATCGCTGCTGTCCGAATAACGAATATTCGGCATTTACTCAAAAGTAGCCGAATATTCGGCAATTATTCGGCAAACCGAATACTTGGTGCATCCCTACTGGCAACGACTACAGCAGGAACCTGTTAGTGTTTGCGCTGCTTTGTCAAATTGTAAGTTTCTTTGAGCTTCTTCTGGAGCATCCAGGAACTTGAGCAGTGTCTTGAGGGTCCAGTGTACCACGAAGTCGTGCCTTATTGTTGTTGAGCTTGTAGGACATGCGCAGGCAACGTGGTACGAATTTTCCTCAGAGTTGCAACCCTTTATGCATCTTTTCCTCGCTAATAGATTTGATCCCAAGCCATGCAGCTTTTCTTCCGAAGCACCCATCAGTATACTTAGTCCCCATGTGGTGATTGGTAGGCTGGGAGCTCAATGCCATCATTTTCTTTTAGGACGTTCCGAGCATATAGCATGTTTTGTGACTATTCTTGTTCTATCATTTTGTAGTACCTTTCTTTGATTTTACCGAATACTACTTGGCAACATTTTTTGTCTTCATATTCTGCCAGGTTAGTAGTTTGAAATCGTCTGAATGATTTTATTAAACCCTATAAAAAAAAACAATCACTCATGAAAGGCCATACCAAATAATTGACCTACGGGCCAGAGAAAGGTTAAAGCCTCACTGCCTATTGCAATTTTGGGATTATTAAGAGACATAAAATGTTGCTACAAGTTTTATTAGGTAATAATGTATACCTAGGTATTCGAATATCTCTCATATGGGTTTGCGGAAATAGTAAAGGTAAAGGAAAACTTGGGGGAGGCAGGAGAAAACATTTATAGGACAGTTTTGTCTGATTCTGAGAATTATGCACTCTGGGGACTTTATCAAATCAGGGCCTGCAATAATTCCTAGAAATGCAGTCGTAGACTTCGAAAAAACAACATCAAATTCAAAATAAGCTTAAATCCCAGTTTTAATATCAAAATACAAAATACCTATCTATAGAAAAATCCATTGCATTATAATTGAACTTAACTAGGTCTGTGATATACCTGAGTAGGTACATGTAAATGGAAATCTCAGAAAATGTATAAAAAAAGATAGGGAAAAACAAATGAGAAGGAGTCATACATATCAAGTTACATGTACTATGACTTAAGTCAGTATAGTATAAGATTTTTTTTTTCAACAAACAGAAATGTAAACATTCATTATTTAGCTCGCTTTATTCCCCCAATTGCTTTATTGTCATAAACACAAACTTGTAAATTATGAGGAGCCTTCCTTTTTCTTGAAGGAAGTGATCCCAAACTGGTATAATGGACCTTTCTCATGCAATGAACAACAAGGATAGTTTATTAAGATTTCTGCAATAAAGAAAAAGACACATATAATGACGCGCGATACCTGTGTGGAATGACTTTGATTGGTTCCACTTGTCAAATTGTGCAATTTCGGTTATGTTTCTGTTTTTGTTTATTTTTAAACGTAAATATGACAAAATACGTATTAACATTAATTAGAAAGAAAACCCACCGCAGCAAAAATGTTTGCAGCAAACCTTTAATTGTACATTATTATTGTATTTGATATAAGAATCGTTATTTTACGAACCCTCAAATCTCTGTCCCAACTTAAATCGGCTTCATTCGGGTTGAGAGCACGTAACTATTGTTTTCTGATTGATTATTGAGGTTAGCTTAAATACGTCAGGGTCAGACCGTGTTCAGTAAATTGACGATTTAATTATCTGTCACCCACAAGATGCGCGCGCAGCACAGGTAAAATGAGAAAGGTCCATCATTGTGGTCTTTAAGTTCCACCTTATTCCTTATTTGGCACTAGGTCGTCCAGAACTTAATTTTCTTTTTCCAGATATGCAATGTTTTCTTCTGCCAAGTGCAGTTGGTTGCACCCCTATTTTTGATTTATGGCATCGATGTTGTTTGTTGGTATTTTTGTCTTTGGGTTTCAGCCCACTATAGGTACCAAAAGTGTGTAATGCAGATACTAACCCACATTCAGTTGCAAATAATTGACTGTTACTCAACATTTTTTTGACAGCTGGAACAAAGACTGCTGGATTGCATTCAAGACCATCTTCAATCCTTGCGAATATGTGTTTTAGCTGGTTATGCTCGTCATCTGAAATGGCGTCTACATGGCAGTTGCGCGAGCTGTTGCCACTTGCACTACTAGCTACTACATTACTTTTTTGGTAACTGTGATTTTCTTCTCTTTCTACTGAAATAAAATCTAAATTAAATAATATTACTTACCTAATCAGAGCTGGTAAGTAACTTCTGACACTACTGTAGACAGCTAATCTGCTTATAGCTGTATTCAAGCTTCTTTTGCACAGAAATTAGTTAGCTACTTTATTGGAGTGAATAGATACCAAATAGCTACTTTATTTAAGTAGCTAGGTACCTGATAGCTTGAATACCTAGGTACCCATATTTAAATTTGTAGATAGATAGTTTTTCGAAGTAATTTGCCAAGCTCTGTATTAAATATTAGATTAACATCATGGGAAGAAAAACCTCCCAATAAGGTTTGAGTTAGTTTGGTTGGGTTAGTTTCTTTTCTACTAAACTTACCTGCAAGAATATTGTAGTATTGATTTATTGTTTGAGAATTCAGACTAATTTCAAACTCTTCTGTGGGATTTTTACCCAGAGGAAGAAACCATTGTGGAGGCGGCAATACACCTTCTGCGATGAAAAATATATCTTATTTCACTCACTAGTAATAGTGTGTATTATCCGTGGGTTCGTTCTACGGGCGTGGTCCCGAAAAAAAATTCGCCTGCGCCGCTACTTTTTCTATGAATACATGACACATTTGCTTCATAAAAATGTCCCGTTTTTTTATTAGAATAATATAGTAGCCTTAGGTATCAGCAACTGGCAGTGTTTCATTATTAATTGAAATTTTAAAAGCTGGGTCAGCCAGCATACTCAGGGTTGCCAGATCTTTGAAATGAAAAAGCGGGACCAATGAACTATAACCAAAAACTGGAATGCTAACACATAAGGACGAATGTGAAGCCCAGTGCGGCTGCTGCGGAGGGGATACTTGTTTTTGTCGCACTCATTATGTTAAATGGCGAAAATTGCTTCCAACACGTATTCCAATTGATGAAACCTGTGAAGGGAAATATGACAAAACGTCCGAAAACGTCATATGTCAGCGAGCAACAGAAAAAAACAACATTCCCCCTTGTGGCATCTGTCTTTCATGGCTTCATTTTTTTGGCAGATATGGCAATGTGTGCGCATTCCAGTTTTTAGCTATAGTTCATTGAGCGGGACTGATGGTATTTAGAGGGAAAGCTAAATTTTTTTCGGGTGCCACGCCCAAAATCATAAGGGGAGGCAGGAGCAAGTGCCCAATGTGTCTTCCTCCTATGGATCCACTTGAGCAAAAGCGCAACAAATGTTTTGGAGCCACGCCCAAATTTTGTTAAAAATTCAACCAAAACTCGACCATAAAAAAAAACTCCTTTATTAGATAACAAAATAAACGCTTCACCACAAAACAACAGCAAACATTATTATTTATACCCTATAAATAAACGCTATGACCATGTTATGGTTTTTGCTGTTAAACTAGTGTAATGTTTTTTCCTCTGAATGTTTTTTCACAAGGGTTCCTACTTCGTTTAATAGATGGCGTTTGAAAACGTGGGTGAATCAAGACGCCATTTATAAAAAGTTCTCGTTTTTAATTAATTTTATTACTATTATTTTGCTTTTATTACATTATATCATTGTATTATAATTGGATTTGAAAATGTTTTTAACAATACGTAAAATCCTAATCATTCACTTCCGTCACTAGATATTTTATCACTAGTGACGAAAGTGACGTTTTCGGTTAAGGTGAAATATGACGAAAGTTGTTTATTTTTCAATGGCCAGAAAAAAAGTTTTTTGCAGATGCTAGTTTGTGCAATGAAAGATTTGGAGTTTGTTGGAATTTTTGATATTTTTATACCTACAACATGCAACATTTATTATTGAAACCCAAGAATCGTAAACTAACAGGATTGCTCATTCTGAGAAGGCGTACGTTCGCCGGTTCTCGAGTCCACAAGGTCTGCGAGTGACGTCACCGGGTCAGCAGCTAAAAGTGGTGACGTCAGCCGCAGATCTCGATGAAATTTTTGCGATTCAGGCTCGTTATTTGATTTTTGCGTCGATTTTAAATGAAGAAATAGCTATTTATATAACAAGTTGTAAAATGAGCGTGTTTTTTGCACTGAATGTGAAGATTGGGTGGAAAAAGCGGGAAAACCGGGACAATTCACGTGAAAAGCGGGACCTGAAATTAATAAAAAAAAGGCGGGACTGACCCTCCTAAGGTGGGACGTCTGGAAACCCTGAGCATACTGTCTCCTCCCTTACCAAAAACCATAACCTGACTCTTACCACCAGTAAGCACCAACTCGTGAGCTTTTGAAATATTAAAAATGGAATCTAGATCGGAATTGAGTTTATCAACAGCTGATCCAATGTCACTAGGAAAAAAAGAAAAATATACTTGCGTATTGTCCGCATATTGGTGAGAGTGGCAGAACTTCAAGAAGCTTGAAAAATCCGCTGTATACAAGGAAAACATTAAAGGTTCCAATATACTGCCCTGTGTCACACCTCTGTTAATACAGACTGAGTCAGAGTGTTTATTATCTAATAGAACCCTTTGTTTTCTATCTGTGAAATAATTATTTAGTAAATTTAAGGCAAGGTTGCCGATACCATAATACTTTAATTTGATTTCCAGTACCTTGTCCTTGTGGTCGATAGTATCAAAGGCCTTGCTGTAGTCCAATATAACCAAGCAGGTACATTGATTTCTATCACAAGCTCTAAATAAATCATCGGTAACATTTAATAAGGCAGTTTTGCTGTGCCGATTAAGAAAACCTGACTGTGTTAAGGGCAAAATACTTACGTTGGTACTTACGAATAATGTCAGTTGATCTGTCATGACTATCTCCAATATTTTTGACATAGTCGGTAATGAGCTGATAGATCTGAAGTGGGAGAGCTCTGATGGATTTGATTTTTTTGGCACTGGTACAATGTTAGCAGTCTTCCAAGAGTCTGGAAATTTTCCAGTATGCAAGCATTGATTAATTATAAAAGTAATATGTGGAGTTAAATGAGGTATCAAAAAAAGCAACATTTTTAAATTAATTCCATCACTTCCTTTTGCATTTGTTATATTTTGAATGATTTTTTCAACGTATTCCGGTGACACCTTGGTGAACTGAAAATCATTGCAAGTGCCAAATTTTTTATTCACGTAGCATTCATCTAAATATTCCTGGTTACTTCCTACTACTTGTGGTAAAGAATCGATAAAATAGTTGTTAAAGTCATCAGCTGTGCCAATCTCAGATTGAGGGCAGTATTTTGGTCCTGAAGAACTCAAATTCAAATATTTAATAGTGCGCCAAAAGTTTTTAGGATCTCTCCTAAACGTATATTGCAAATAGGCTTTTTTTTCAGCTCTCACTGCTATGTTAACATGATTTCTAATACGCTTATAATCAATCCATGACATGTCAGTTTTAGTTTTTTTATATTTAGTGAGAGCTCTATCTCTCAATTTCATCATTAATTTCAGCGTTGGCGTCAGCCATAGTGCTGGAGCTTTCATTATCCTACTAGTTTTGAAAGGTGCGTGTAAGTCGAATATATCTATATATATAAAACACAGTTGTGTTGGTGTTGAGCACTTATAACTCGAGAACGGCTGGACTGATTTTTATGACTTTGGCTTTATTGGATTTGTCTTTGTCCATCCTACGATAATAAATCGAAAAAATCAAAAAAAAAAAACAAAAAAAAAAAAAAATTACCTATCTATTTTACTTATTTATGAAAAAAACTCACTAAGCCCGCATACGGCGCCATCTCTTATAACCGATACCAAGTTTACCGTCACATTTTCATTGCAAACCATGTGGATTTTATTGTCACACACTTTGCACAGAAACAATTTGAGGAAAGCATTTTATTTTTAATTGTTTTTCACAGTAAAAATGTCCAAAAATAAATAGAATGACAATGTTTTAATTGTGTATTTTATTTTGTTGTTGGTTCGTTCATTCCGAAAGAGCGCGAACCAATGAACTATAACCAAAAACTGGAATGCTAACACATAAGGAAGAACGTGAAGCCTAGTGCAGCTGCTGCGGAGGGGATACCTGTTTTTGTCGCACTCATTATGTTAAATGGCGAAAATTGCTTCCAACACGTATTCTAATTGATGAAACCTGTGAAGGAAAATATGACAAAACTTTCGAAAACGTCATATATCAGCGAGCAACAGAAAAAAACAACATTCCCCCTTGTGGCATCTGTCTTTCATGGCTTCATTTTTTGGGCAGATATGGCAATGTGCGCGCATTCCAGTTTTTGACTATAGTTCATTGGCGCGAACTGGTCTTCCTGTCATTTCTTGACGCTTGACTATTGACGTTCTGTGGCTAAGTTCCGTTTCTCCTCTTAGGCATCCCTTGACAGCCGTGTTCCGTGGCGACTGTTCGGAGTGCTCCGTCCGGCTGGTGTCGAGTGGCAGAGAGCCAGGTTATGAGTCCGCCACAACCATTTTGTATACGGCGCACAGTGATAGAAATTGCAAATCTAGAATTCCAAAAGTCTTAGCTGTATAAATAAATATCTATTTCTGATAAAAAAAAATAAAAAAAAAAAATAAAAAAAAAAATAAAAAAAAAAATAAAAAATTCTACGAGGGGTGAATAGCTCTTGCAGTCGGTGTACATATTCCTCACAATCTTTACACAATCATTCACAATCAGATCACAATCGTTCACAATCTGTCACAATCGTTACACAATCTCACACAATCTGTCACAATCGTTACACAATCTCACATAATCGGTCACAATCGTGTCACAATCTCTCGCAATCGTGTCACAATCTCCCACAATCGTTGCACAATATCTCACAATCGCTACACAATCTACCACCATCTGTCGCACGTGGAGTCCCTCCAAGTAGTTTTATTTACTTTATTCTCGCCCATAATAATAAGCTAATCAGCTAATAAGCCCTTAGAATAGAATAGAATAGAATAGAATAGAATATGTATGTATAATTATCGAAAAGGACCTATGTTTACTTTCTTTAGTTGACAATCTTCAATTAAAGAATTATCAATAAAAAGCAAAAAAGTTTAACTGAAAAACCAAAAAGAATTCACACTAAATCCAAGTAATATCGAGAAATAAAAAACTACTAACAGTAAGAGAAACTTCTTTCTATTGGCTATTTTCAGAAAAATTTGGGAAATTATCATCAAATAGGTTACTATGGGTGAGGGAGAACCTTACCTTAAGACGAGATGAAGAGATCAGTAATCCTACTCAGATAAAATTTCTGGGAGTCATGCTTGACCCCAAGCTTACTTTCGAGTGCCATGTAAACTATATCTCCAAGAAAATTACATCTGGAATATATGTACTTAGAAATCCGTGTAGGACCACCAATTTGAGTGTCGCTCTAATGGCCTACCATGCTCTAGAAAATCCCGTCATTTGCTATGCTCTGTTAGCTTGGGGACATTCAGCTCATGCCTCTAGAGTGTTTGGTTTGCAGCGGAGGGCAGTGAGAGTTCTGGCTCATGTCGGATATCGAGATGACCCCAAACAGTTTTATCGTGATTTTCAGATTCTAACAGTACCATCACAATATATTTATGACTGCCTACTGTACATGCACCGTAATTTGCATAATTTCGCGGCTCTGGGTGAAACACACCATCATGATACCAGACATCGCGACAATATTAGGATTAATTTTCTCAGACTAGGAACATCAAGGAATGCAACACTTTATTTTGCTCCTGTCTTTTATAATAAGCTGCCTGTCTCTGTAAGAGAGTTGACAGCTCAGCGATTTAAGTCTGTAGTTAAGAAATATTTGTTAGGCCAGATTTTTTATCATTATAGGGAATTTCTGGATAGGGATGTTACTGCTGACTTTGATCTACTGTTGTGACACTGTGTTTTATTTAATTGTTTAATTGATAAATTAGTAGGATAAATGACAAATGTAAAAATTTATAAATTTGTATACATGATTATTTAATAAATTGAAAAAAAAAATTGAAAAATGTCAAAAAAAGTGACAACAAAACAAATTGAAAAAAATGAAAGAAGTAATAAAAAAATTGAGAAAAAAAATAGAGAGAAAAATAGTAAAAACTAAGAAAAGAAAGAAACTTCAAAAATACTAAAACCGCAAAAAAGCTAATATGCAAAAAGTACAAAATGTAAACTAATTGATGGTTGATGATGAAACATCAGAATCTCGATCAGAATCAACCGATTCATTAATTAGCTTCCATGATTTAGAAAGAGGAGAGGAATATTTCAATGATCCAGAACAGCATCTTGAAGAAGAGCTTGAAGTAGAAAAGTATTATGTAGTTGCCTTCTCTAACAAATACCAAATTGGAAAATTGACAAAAGTAGAATGACATATAACTATTTTAGAAGTCTTGAGATGGCCTAAAAATCCAGACCTGGACGTTGTAAAAAAAAATATCTGTATTTGGTACAATCCATTTTAAAAACTATCCATTTACACCAGTAGTTCCCAAAGTGGGCGATAACGCCCCCCAGTGGGGGGCGGTAAGCACAAATTAGTGGGCGGTGGAAAATAAACGAACAGATCAGAAAAAATAAATAAAATTAAATAGTAAATGGCTTTTTACGGAAATTACTCTTCAATACTATAAAGATGAGGCTTATAGTCAGTCTATGTCTATCTCTTTCAGAGTCAATTTTGGCAAGCTTCAAGTTATGAACGCAACCCGCACGCACCTCAACTAAATGCGATACCGCTAATACACGCATAGATCAGCAGCAGCTGCATTAAAGTTATTGTATTTTACTTATAAATAACTTCAAAAACCTCAAAAATTAGCTCTGTCAAGTAAGCCCTCCCCATTCGACTTTTCTAACAAAATTGCATTTTACATTTTCAAGTACCTGAAATCCTAATTTGAAACCAAGTATCTACCTCACACCAAATTCTTTTTTATTTGTCATCCTCCTCTGTGCCTCCCTGTACAGGGTGTTCCATTTTGGTTGTACATAAGATAAGAGATAGGTAACTCGGTTGCTATTAGAGTTAGGAGGATGCGGTTTTCCCGAATGGTGGTTACTTTTTTGCCAGCCAAAAGATGCCACCGACAGAATTGTCATCGCCCTTTTTGTTTTCAAGATACAAGGTGTTTTTGAAAATGTTGCATTTTGGCACAGCCCTTTGTATCTCAGTTCTCTCACAAGTGATCAGGTGACAACGGATTCTCATAGATCTTTTTACGTAGATTCCAGTGGGGTAGTCAGTTTTTTTTCTAGAAGTGACACGAGAAGTGACTGTTTTTAAATTATGAACCAAACATACGTTTTTTCAAATAAGACACTCTCTATATTATTAACTCATTGGATAGCTCTGCTTTTGCTGATTTCAATGATATAAAGTTCGATAGGTTTATCTCTAACAGTTTCCGAGCAAAATTGTCTTGTTTTTGTCATAAGAAACAGAAACAATGTGTTAGAAAGAGACCTTTCTCATTTTCCTTGCAGATATAAAGTCCTTTTCAAACACATTATTATTTAAAAACTATCACTTCTAGAGAAAAATTGACTTCGCCATTGGAATCTCCGTAGAAAGATCTTGTGAGACCCCAACTCAGAAACTTGGAATGATGTAGAAATTGGCGAGCGGTAGCTTTGTTTCTGAGTGGAGACACAGATTGATGTGGGTCGTATTTGCGGGTGTGAGAGTAAAACACAGAAACTTTTTTGGTCAATTAATAAAAATGTTTTATTTGGACTAAGGGCGTCGGTAATGTATTAATCTTACAATCAGTTCTCAAAAAAATAAACTCCTGTTTCTACCTACGGGGATGTTGAATAATATTTAAACGTAAAATTCCCTGGGAAACAACAATTACAAAATTTCTATTATAACGCTTGACTCGACTTGCACTCTTGCCAAATTCACAACTTTTACAATTTCTGATGGCCTGACATAAAAGGAAATTCTTTACTTACAGTTAACTTTATCTTTACTGGTGGCACACACTTAATTACTTTGAATTCTATTCGGTTGGATTTTTACGGTATTTTATTAACTAATGAAACCGACTTTTCTCGCTGCCTCGATGTTGATTTAATTCACGACGTATTCTTCTCTCTCGGCAATTCGATAATTCTTTATTTCTGCCTTAATTCTGACTTCTTAGATTCTGGTCTCACTTCTTGTTTACTTTACTGACGTAATTACCGGCGAATCTCAACCCGTACACTGGTTTTGTTTTACCGACGTGGCTTTTCCGTTCACTGTTTTACTGTTACGCCGGTTTTTCTCAGTCTTAACTACAGACTTCGGACTCAGACTGAACTTAGACTAACTGCGGATTTAGACTGCGGGCTTCGACTTAACTTAGACTGACTTTTCTAGTTAGCAGGTTCTCCTTTTATATTTTAATTTCCCCCTTTGTCTTTCCGATGACTCGATGATCGGCTATCTTGTCCTAAATTCTTCCGTGGTTGAATCATCCGATCAATTAGCAGTATTTGGTCCCCTTTTTAATTAATTTTCAAGGGAATCGCTAAGTGGTTTTGTTAAGTGGTGTCGTCGTCTAGGCTCGTGCCTGATTTATGGCTTCTTCTAAGAAATTCGGTTACACTGGAATGTTAATTGTTGAAAGCACTTAAAAGAAAAGGTGCATGAACTTTTGCTTTAGCTCGCATTCCAAGGTATTAGCGTATTAGTCAATTATTTTGTTTAATTCCTATTGGCTGTTCTTTCTTGAGAGGGGTCGGCGTTCAATATTTTCTGGACTTTGAAGTTCGGAACAATTTTATTTGTAGTCTCTGTTTTTTCGGTGTGCGTGTTGGTCTCTCCTGGCATGGTTGTTTGGGTAAGTCCTTTTGTTATTCTCGATTGAATTTCCTGTGGTCACTACAATCTATAAGAACAAGAAAATGTTGTCACCTTATGGAACACTTATGAAAGATACAAGGGGCGTTCCAAAATACAGCATTTTCTAAAAAACCTTTCAAAATTACAGAGAAAAACTTAGTTTTGATATTTTGTTGTTTTATTCTAACCCAATTATTATACATAGTGATCACAATCATTCACAATCCTTACACAATCACTCACAATCGCTCACAATTATGACACAAACAATCACAATCACTCGCAATCCTTCACAATCCTTACACAATCAGACACAATCATTCACAATCAGTCACAATCATTACACAATCGTACACAATCTTACACAATCACTCACAATCTTAGCAAATTTCCTTAAAGATTGTGGAATTTGGCAGTCGGTGTACAAATTTTAGGTCAGCTATTCACCCCTCGAAATTCTATTTCTGATAAAAAATAATTTCAGTTGATCTTCTTATGTTCAAGATATAATAATAGGCATATTTTAAACATTGGCGCACATAATCTTTAAATAGTGGTGGGGGTAGTACCTAATAATCATATCCGCATAAAATTGGCTTACAGGTTATAGGGCTTCTTTACTTTAAACAGGATTCCTAACATTAGGGAGGTTCTAACTTAAAATTTATTTATTAATAGAAGCGACAAGATGCGCAAAAAATATATATATATATTTTAAAAGACCAACTATTGTAGACCATTATGGGCCGATTGGATCCGAGTCTTAATGGGTCCCACAAAAGTTCTGCTCCAATTCTTAGAAATATCATATTTTTTATCTTGATTTATTACAATGTTTTTTCTATAAGTTAACTTTTACTTTCACAGCAACCAAAATAGTTTAAAAGTAAAGTACTTACCTCCATAGATTTCCATTTTAAATAACTTTGTTATAGTGCTTATAAACTCTTGATACTAACTGTTCAAATTCCACGCAAATAAAATAAAATATCGTCTCCGTGCATTAAATAATAAAACAACATATTCAGAACGCCAGCAAAAAATTGTTTATCGTGATAAGGATTTAGATTTTAACTTTTTTTGTTCAGCACACATTTCTAAAGACGTGAGGATAATTTTTCCGCCAATTTGTTGCTACCAAAATGTGGACTTTTGGAATCCTGGATTGGCGATATCCATCACTGTGCGGCGCCATATATGATAGGTACCTAGAACGAAGCTCGCCGTTGTGCGCTAATTTCATTGCAGAGACAGTAGAACAGAATACTGCTAAGGAACTGGAGCTATTCCAAACAGAACTATTCCACTATTTCGATCAGATAAAGTGGTGCAGAAAGAGTAGATCAGATAGAATAGTGCAGATACAGTAGAACAGATGGAGTATTGCAGTGCAGATAAAATAAAACAGGGCTGCGCTGGAGATTTTATTTGTTTTCTTTACATTTTTTGAACATTCTTGTGCCTGAGTTTATTTATTTGGTGGTAGAAGAATAATGCCTACAAGATGCCTAAAAAGGGATGATGTAAAATTTTAATTTTAGGTGACTTCTGATCCAGAGAGTAAAAATTAATTTTCTTCAACCAAAGCCAAATTCACCATCGAAAAAAACTGAATTTAATTCAGTTATTATAATCTGTTTTTTTTTTTAAAGATGATTCCCCATTGAGATTTATATGACATCACGCTTGGTGACTAAATAATGAAATTTTAACGTATATAAATATTTCAATTAATTTTGGGTCAACGCTAATTTGTTTCATTTTCAATTTATCGATACCGATTTGAAATACCGGAAATTCAGTTTTTGATTATTTGATTACATTTAATTTTTACAGTAAAGACATTGTAATTTACGGGTCTATTTTTCCGGGTCATTACAGTATGGATATAAACCAAACATGAATAAGATAAAGTTGTTTAGAGAACTTCGAGAATCGCCCTCTAGTGGCTAAACAGTTGAAGATATCAAAATGCGGTTTGCACTAATCAAGATTTCATGTGGATTAATAGAGATAGCATCTTATCCACCTGCAAGCTAATGCACGGGCTACGTAAATCAGCCTGTATAGATAATTATTTTTAATATTTTTAGTACAAATAAAATTTAAAATTTTTAAAAATACAATTCTTCTAGGCCAGATTTGAGCTTTACTATTTTATAATTCAGCCAATTTCAAAACAATTACTCAAAAAGCCATTGGACCTATTTAAAAAATGTTTTAAGATACTTGAAATCAACTAAAAACTACGGTCTGAAATATAGGCTCAAATGTTAAATGAAGTTTTTAGAATTTTGTCCACAACAATTTCAAATGAAAGTCAGTTTTTGGCTTATTGGACGTTAATTTAATATTGAAATCAATGCCGACGTTTCGGTGTACTCCACACCATCTTCAAGGCTGTAACATTAGAAACAAGAACCCTACTTAATTTACCTTGCTATGACAGCGAATATTCTTTTAAGACAGTTTTACATATTTCAACTGCAATTATAACACTGAACAATAAAATGAAAAATACAACAAAAAAAAATATATAAAAACAGAAAACTCACCTAGATTATTAATTTTAAACAATTATTTCTTTTATTTTTCACAAACATTTCCAAAAAATTGGACATAAAAAACGGAAAAACACGTAAAAAGAAAAACCAAACCAAAGGAACGCTACCATCCACGCGCGTACCAACAGAATTACTAATAATTCAGTTCATATTTTCGTTTAAAATATTGATGGTTGTATATGGGTAACATAAAAAAGCTGGAATTTCGTCATGTACGGAGCGCTCCCCAAGTGGAAAGGTAGGTAAACACAATAAATAATTATTATTATGAAAAATGTTTTATCAAATTGTAATAAATCCTGCTTAAATTCTGGACGTCTATGTTCAAATTCATCGTGTTGTCTGTCTTTTGTATTTGAGCCATTTCAAGGAACAGTCGTTTTTTCAAGTTATGCTCCCTGTCTAATATCTTTATGTCATCGAAATTGAAGTGGTGGTTTTCAGAGAATTGGTGTAACGCAAGTGCCGTGCTGGGGTTATGTGCATTGATCATAACATTGCAATCTCTTTTATGTTCTAAGACCCGTTTCCTTAGGTGTTGTTTGGTTTGGCCAATGTAATAATTATTGCAATTGCCACAGGGTATCTGATAAATTACATTGCTCTGTAGATTGTCATCTGTTTTATCTTTCACTCTAGAAAAGATATTGCCAACTTTTTTCCTGTTGTAATATGCAATCTGGCAATTATCCGTTTTTAGTTTTTTCGCCAATGAATGGGATAAATTTTCTATGTAAGGAATTTTGAAATATATTACTTTATTGTGTGTCGAATGGGGATCTATTTCATAAGTGTTTTCTCGACAAGTTGGTGGTCTACTTAAAATCTTATTTATTAACGTTTTAGGATAATTGTTTTGAGTTAGGATATTCCTCAGATTTATTAAATTGTTGTGCCAGAATTGCTTGTCGGATAATCTATAAATTTTGAGTTGGAATTGTTTGATAATATTGATTTTATAATGTGCGTGTGCTGACGTTGTGCAATTAAAACACATATAGTCAAATTTTTAGCTGGTTTATTAGCTTAAGTTACAAATTATTTTTTAAGAGCAAAAAAGAGGTTGGCGTCGTTGGCGACCGTCTCGAGTGCTCTCATTGGTTCAAAAGCAGAATGCTGGTTGGCTGAAGGCTGGCTGACAGATGACTTCATCTTTTTTAAAAATGACAGCGGAACAGCGTTGCCAGTGCTAATTTTGATTGGAGTAGCACGGAACAGTCGGAACATGAACCTCGAACGGATTAATACAGATCAGTCGGAACATGCCGCCCCTCTTGACAGCCGAAGGCTTCAATTTGCGTCATTGGTAGCATCCTCTTCTTGGGAAGGCAATATGCAAAGTTTAACTGCGGGCCTCTTCAAGATGGAAGAAGCAGTTTTGACAGTAGCAGCACGAATAAAGCCGTCACTTCCAGGGTGGACTTCAGTCACTCTTCCAAGTTGCCATTTTAGAGGTGGCATGTTGTCCTCCTTGATTAAAACCATTACACCAGGTTGCAGCAGGTTCGGGTAACTTTTCTTCCATTTGGAACGCTGTTGTAGTTCAGAGATAAACTCCTTAGACCATCGTTGCCAAAAATGCTGGGTAATTTTTTGAAGCCTTTGAAACTTGGAGAGTCGTGCTTCATTTAGCTCTACATAATTGTGGTCAGGAAGAGAAGTAAGGCATTCTCCAACCAAAAAATGTGCAGGAGTAAGGGGATTTGGATCTAAAGGATCAGTGGTTAAGGGAGACAAAGGGCGAGAATTAAGGATGGATTCAATTTGAGTTAAAACTGTCGCAAATTCTTCATAATTTAATATAGAATTAGTTAAAACACGCTTGAGATGATATTTTAGCGACTTGACACCGGCCTCCCAAATTCCTCCGAAGTGAGGTGCCTTGGGCGGAATAAAATGCCATTTAACATTGATACTACTCAAGCCAGTTTGAATTTCATTTTTGTGTGAATATAAAAATTGATCAATTTCATTCCTTGCGCCGAGAAAATTTGTCCCATGGCAGAATAAATATTTGCGCTAATTCCCCTTCTAGCAAAAAATCTGCGTAAAGCAGCTAGAAAAGCGTCAGTTGACAAATCACTTACGAGCTCAAGGTGAATTTGAATTGCTCTAGTCACAAGACACACAAAGAGACAAACATAAACCTTTATCTTTTTATAATTTCATGTGGATCTATCCTTAATTAGAAAATAGCCACAAAAATCAATGCCAACGTTGAAAAAGGCTCTTTTAGGGGTAACTCGGAAATTGGGCAAATCTCCCATGATATGTTTAGCTGTTACAGGATTGAATCTGGAACAGATCACACAATTTCTCACTGTTTGTCGGACCAGATTTCGTCCCGATATTGGCCAGTAACGGTCTCTCATTGAAGAAAGGACAAGTTGAGGTCCAGCGTGAAGCAGTCTAACATGTTCATGTTTTGTTATTAATTTGGTAAAAACATGCCTTCCGCATAGCACTGCAGGAAATTTCTTTTCAAAACAAGTTTGAATGCTTCAAGCGCCCTCCAACTCTTATTATGTTGTCATTATCAATAAAAGGATTGAGTCTAAGTAATTTACTTTTATTATTTACCTGCTTTGACTTTTTCAAGTCTAGCAATTCCTCAGAAAAAACTTGTTGTTGTGCTAATCGTATCAATGTTTTGCGAGAATTTTCCAATTCTTCGATATTTAAAGAATTCATTGTTCTTTGTTCTTTTGCAAGCTTAACGTTATGTAGGAATCTAATACAAATTTTTCAAATAAATCAAAGTTATTTGAAACCAAGGATACGAAAGATAGGGGTTTTATTTTACGTTTTTCTCGTTGAAATTCTGGATTCACAGAATCCTTATCGAAGTCGCAGTTAATGGGCCATTTATCTTCTGCATCACGAAGCCAAGCAGGGCCATGCCACCATAAAGAATTATTCAAAAGGGCATTAGGGCTCAATCCACGTGATATCAAATCCGCTGGGTTAACATGTGTATTCACATAATACCAACATTTGGGATGGGTGAGTGTATGAATCTGCGAGACCCGATTGGCAACAAATATTTTCCATTGTTGTGAAGATGAATGAATCCAAGATAACACAATCTGGGAATCACACCAGTAAAATACAGAATCGATATTTAAATCAAATGATTTTTTAACTCTCTCCGAGAGTTTGGCTGACAGCAAAGCTGCACAGAGCTTCAATCGAGCCACTGTGATGGTCTTTAAAGGTGCAACCCTTGATTTAGCACATAATAAATAAATATGAGCATTACCTAGTGCATCAATGGACCTCAAATACACACATGCTCCATAAGCTGTTTCACTGGCGTCAGATTTATTTCTTCAAGACTAGATTTAAACCGTAACCAGATTGTATGAATTTCTAGGGGAACTGCTTCATCCCAATTAACCTTGGATTGCCACAATTTTTGTATTAAAATTTTTGAAATTACAACAACTGGTGCTAATAGACCCAAAGGATCGAAAATTTTAGAAATAGCTGACAAAATAGTTCTTTTTGTGATAGGTTTTTCAGGTATTGGTTTAATTGAATATTTTAGTATGTCCAAATTTGAATCCCAGATAAGACCAAGTGTCTTGCTTTCCTTGTTTCCTCCAAATTGTACGATTGAATTAATATTTTCTGAATCAGTGAAAATATCAGGACTATTAGAGAGAAATTTTCTGAGTTCAAAACCTCCAGAAAGTAATATTTCAGTGATTCGCATCTTAATAGACTTAACTTCCTCAATTGTAGCTCCACCTGTACACTGTACATAAATCATCAATATAGAAATCCCTTGCAATAATTTTACTTACTTCAGGGTCAGAGTCTTGAAAATCTAAAGAAAGTTGTTTTAAACATCTAGTGGATAAAAATGCAGCAGGTGCCGTGCCATATGTCACAGTGTTTAATTGAAAGGTTTCAATTTTAGAAAAAGAATCATTGCGCCAAAGAATCAATTGAAGAGGTCTATGTCTCTCATTAATCAAAACTTGACGATACATTTTGGCTACATCTCCTGTCAGCATGATGTTATGTTGCCTAACCCTTAAGACAATAGAAAAAAGATCTTCTTGAATGGTTGGGCCTATTAACAAAATGTCATTTAAAGAGATCCCATTTGATGTTTTTGCCGAAGCATCAAACACTACTCGTAGCCTTGTAGTAGTGCTATCTTCCTTTAAAACTGAGTGAGGAGGTAGGTAAAAATGGGGAGTATTCGGATCTATGTTATCTATTTTAGTCATGTGGCCCAAAGCCTGATATTCAATAAGAAACTTAGAATATTGTTCTTTCAACTCAGGATGTTTGTTTAGTCTTCGTTCAAGGGATAAAAAACGCTTAGTGGCAAATTGCAGAGAATCTCCTAGCGTTGAAGATGGTTGTTTAAATGGCAAATCGACAACAAAACGGCCATCAGCCTGCCTAACGGTAGTGTTTAAAAATATTTCCTCACAAGTATCCTTTAAAGTTGAAGTCGATAGAGGCTCAACTTCTTCTATCTCCCAAAACTTTGCCAAAGTGTCTTCCAAAGGCTCATTGATTGTACTAAAATTGCAGGAAACATAATTATTTTCTGCAATATAATTTTGAGGAAATACTCTTCCAGATATTATCCATCCAAAACTAGTTTTTTGCATAATAGGCAAATTTTTGCCAAGTTTAACTTGTCCGACATGTAAAAGATTCCAGAAATAGTCTGCACCAATTAGAAGATCAATTGGGCTTGATTGATTGAAAGAGGGATCTGCCAAGATAAGATTAGGTGGAATATTTAAAAAGGCTGCATTGAAAGTGAATGAGGGAATTTTCGAGGCGATTTCTGGCAAAATTAAACATTCTAAATTTAGTTTGAAAGGGTTCTGTCTGGATTCAACATTTACTGATGTTGAAGTTAAGGATTTTGTTTGTGTTTTCCCAATACCAGAAACTGAAAGATTAGTAGTGCGTTGAGGTAAGTTTAATTTTTCACACAAGCCTTCTGATAAAAAACTAGATTCGCTACCATTATCCAACAAAGCTCTACAAATATGCATAGAACCAAACTTGTCATAAATATTGATTAATGCTGTCGAAAGCAACACACTACTTATGTTGTAATTTGAAGAAACCAATGAGTTAACTAAATTTGTATCTCCAGAATTGTCAAGAGTGTTGCTAGAAATGACAACATGTGAATTTACATTTTCTTGAAAATTATCTTTATTCTGTAAATTACGTTCCTGAGAAGGTTGTGAAGAATTCTGAAAACTGGATTCAAGATGTAAAAGAGTATTGTGTCTTTTATCACATTTACGGCATAATATAGAATGACATTGTTCAGTAAGGTGATTTTTTCGCAAAGAGTTTAGGCATAACTTGAGCTTCTTTGCCTCAGAAATCCTTTTATGAATATTCAGATTGATAAAAGATTTGCAGTTATATATAGTATGATCCTTTGAGCAATATGTACAAAAAGGAACTCGATTAGTGGAAACGAGACTTCGTGTCCCCTTAGGTTTGTCTGCAGAATTCAAAGTTAATGCTGTTTGAATATTCTCGAGAACTTTACATTTATTATTTAAAAAATCAGTAAAAATTGAAAGACTTATTGTATCATGTTTGGAGTATTCACTTTCCCATTCTTTCCTTGTCACCTGGTCGAGCTTCAAAGAAATTAAATGTATAATTAGGGAATCCCAATGTTTTACTGGCTGACCGAGAACCCAAGAGCTCGTAAGTGCCTTGACAAACCGTCCGCTAAGTTACGCAAGCCATTTAGATTCTCTTTGGCAAGCGATTCTAAATTGAATAAAGCTTTAATATGGTTTTTGATTAGAATTTGTTTATTTTCATACCTCTTAACCAAAAGATTATATGCTACATCATAATTGTCTGCCGAACACTATAAGGATTTCAATAAATCAGCGGCTTGCCCTTTTAATGAAAGGCGTAAATAATGAAATTTATTTATTTTTGGAATTCAATCCTCCTTGTGGATAAGAGACTCAAAAGTGTCCTTAAAGAAAAGCCACTGTTCATAATTTCCATCGAATGTTGGCAATCTGATAGGAGGTAATTTTATATTTGCTGCAAGGGGTCGTTGCGAACTTCCAGAAGAACTTGCACTACTATGAACTTGAACATCAACTGTTTGATGTTTCAATAAAAATGATTTGCATTCTGAGATTATTTTAAAATGATTGTCCTCGAAATTCAAACGTTCAAGATCATGGGCTTCTTCTGAAGTTTCGGAATCTAAATTTTCAATACGAGATTGTAATTCAATAAATTGTTCAAACGTATCAAGAGAATTTAAACGAAATTCAATCTGAACAAGATCTGGTGGCGTTTCTAATTTTGCCACTTCAAAATAATTTTTAAAGCGAGTTAATCTACTTTTAATATTTTTTCTGGCATTTTTAGCAATTTTGAGATCAAAGTTGATAATACTTTCATTATCATTAAGTATTATCCATGATTATTAGAAATAGAAATAATTATTTATTTTTAAAGGAAATAAAGGATTTATGGTAAGAAAAGGAATGCACTAACCTTACTTCGGCCGATTCAGTGTGTATAGGCCAATCGCGGCCTGGCGTATTTTTCCAGAGTTGATTGTACCTAATTGTTTTTGTTGTAATTTCGTTTGGAGGTTATTTTTGCTTTGTGTTATTTTGCCTTGTGTTTCTGTATCTCTTCCCCGTTTTTCGTCTTGCTCGGATGGCCTGGAGACAAGAGCTTCGTTTTGCCGGGCTGAGAATGGGAAGTTCTTGATTTTTTCTTGTTTTTCGAAGTTTTTTGTTCTGGCTGGCTTCTTGATTATTCGTGTCGAAGGACCAAAATAATATATGTGCAATTAAAACACATATAGTCAAATTTTTAGCTGGTTTATTAGCTTAACCCATTAGCGCCTAGCGTAACCAAGTGGTTACGCTTACAGGAATCTATTTCGGGATGGCTCCCGCGATAAGTGTTAGTCTTTATTCAAAGATGGCTACACAGGCTCATTTTCAAACAGTTGAACACCTGTTTTTAGTTCGTAACTTGAGGTTTTGTTATTCTATCGGTGCGAGTAGGTGTTGTGTAGTTTGGAGATTTATTTTTTTGTCAAAAATAGGATGGAACCAACTTTTGAGTAAGTACATCTTCTTTGTTTGTTTTTTTTTTGCATGTATATTCCTATTATGACAAAATAACATCCTATCCTTGGTATATACTAAAAATACGGTGAGGTTTTAGTTATGACACCTGAGCTATAGGTGTCTTTTGACACGTGTAACCATATGGTTACGCTAGGCGTTTACACTATGGAGTTTTAAAAATATATATTTTTTTATTTTAGACGTGGCTTTACATTGCAAGAGGCATTGGATATTGCATATGCGGAAGATATTGAAGAGATATTTATGGAACCACCTGATACCGGTGTTTTAACAGATGAAGATTCTGGAGAAGAGGATGGCGGTGGACTTATAGACAATTTACCGGCTTCACAATTGCGTGCTCAAGCAGAAATAAAACTGGTAAATGATGAACGACTTGGTGGCACTGCTGATGACTTTGAAAGACCTGATGTAAAAAATATAAAATGGATAAAGGGTGATTTACAACCAGGACATTCTGTGTTTGTCTGTGGCAATTATTCCAAATATGAAAACCTTTCTCCGTTAGAGTTATTCGAGAAGTTTTTTGATGATGGTATCATGAACCTTTTACTGGAACAAACCAAGTGTTATGCGTTATTCAAAAATTGTTCGGACCCAAAAGTTTCAATTGATGAGTTGAAATGTTTCTTAGCAATTCTCATACTTACTGGCTATAATGAATTGCCAGGAAAAAGATTTTATTGGGACACAGAATGTGACATGAGAAATGACTTGGTCTATAACTCAATGAGACGAAATCGGTTTTTGGAAATTTCACGCTTTTTGCATTTTGCAGATAACAATAGGCCAAATCCATTGGACAAAATTTGGAAGTTACGTCCATTGATGGATAGAGTTAAAAACAAATGCTTAGAATTGTTCGAGCCTGAAGAACATCTTTGCTATGATGAAAGCATGGTGAAGTACTTTGGTAGGCACGGATGCAAGCAATTTATTCGAGGAAAGCCCATACGATTCGGATATAAAATTTGGTGCCTCAACAGTCCTTCTGGTTATATTGTTAACTTTGAAATGTATCAAGGAAATAATCCCCGTCGCTCCGAGGAATATGAAAAATTATTTGGAAAGGCAGCTGCCCCGTTACTCACAATGTTAGACGAACTTACCGAAGCAAAAGGTTTTCGACCGTATAAACTATATTTTGACAATTTGTTTACCGGCATAACTTTATTGAAATATCTGAGAGACCAGGGTTTTCAAGGTACAGGAACAGTTAGAGAAAATAGAATTCCAAAGTCATGTCCTCTCTCAAGCAAGAAAACTATGGACAAAAAAAAGAGAGGAACTCACGAATCTATTATAGATAAAAATGATGGAATAGTTATTGTTCGTTGGGTAGACAACAAAACAGTAACCATGGCTTCATCTTGTTTTGGTGTGGGTCCTGTAGGTAATGTCCGTCGATATTCCCAGGCTGAAAAAAAAAACATCCAAGTTCCACGATCAGATCTTATAACCCAATATAATAGGCATATGGGCGGGACTGACCAAATGGACGAAAATATTGCACAGTATCGCATTGCAGTACGAGGCAAAAAATGGTGGTGGTGCCTATTCACTTGGATCGTTGATTTGTGTATCCACAATGCATGGCAGCTGCACAGAAAATCTGGAGGTAATTTAGCGCAACTTGATTTTAGACGTTCAATCACACAAAGCTATTTAAAATCTCACGGAATCCCTCCTAAAGGCGCAGGAAGACCGTCTACCTCACTGAGCTCAGTATCATTGAACCGAGTCTCTGACGATTTACGCTACGACTCCAAAAATCATTTGGTTATATCAGTACCCAACAAAAAGCGTAGACGTTGTGCAGGTGAGGGATGCAGTTCACATATTAGGACCATGTGCCAGAAATGTGATGTCGGCCTATGCATCGAATGTTTTGTTATTTTCCACACAAAATAATTATTACTTTGTAGAAACATATTTGTTTTTTTTTGTATTTTTGCTGCTCATAGCCGCCTAGCGTTACCATATGGTAACACCATTTTTCTTGAGAAAAAATAAAAAATTTTGAAATTTTTCATGGAATCTTACTAAATCCTGTACATAGCACTCAAAAATTCACTCTCATTAGCTTCTTTTTTGGGAAAAAAAAATTTGGGCGTTAATGGGTTAAGTTACAAATTATTTTTTAAGAGCAAAAAAGAGGTTGGCGTCGTTGGCGACCGTCTCGAGTGCTCTCATTGGTTCAAAAGCAGAATGCTGAAGGCTGGCTGACAGATGACTTAATATTTTTTAAAAATGACAGCGGAACAGCGTTGCCAGTGCTAATTTTGATTGGAGTAGCACGGAACAGTCGGAACATGAACCTCGAACGGATTAATACACATCAGTCGGAACAGACGTAGAATTTAAAATCCTAGTTGAGCTAGTTGGTTTTCTGTAGAGATTAAGTATGGTTTTATTATCTTTGTTTATTATTAGCAAATCCAGAAATGGTATGGCTTTATCTTTTTCTTTTTCAATAGTAACACTAAGTGATGGATTTATGCCATTGAAAATATTTAATACTGTAGTTATTTTGTCATTGGGCAGAGCAGTTAGAGTGTCATCTACGTATATTAATAAAAAGGGGAGCTCGAAATTCAATTTTTCAACTACTTCAACAGCAATAAAATTCATCACCATATTCGGTAAGATAGGGCTTATAGGGTCACCCAATGGCACACCAAATTTCTGCATATAAAAATTGTTTTTGTACGAAAAATAACTTGACTCAAATAAAAATGTTATGAGTTCTACAAACGTCTGTTGTTCCATGGGGGTGACAGATGCTATATTTGGCCAACTCAAATTGATTATATGTAAGTAGATAATCAAAGGGGGTTCTAGCATAAAAATCCGACCATAACCTCAATCTTTCATTCTTGACACGTGGTGGATGCGCCGTCGTTGACACGAAGGTGGATGCATCGTCGGCGCCATCTTGTCAAACGTCATGGCGCCATCTAGCGTACATAGTGTGAAGTTCGTAATACAGGATGCTGTAGTTGGGACCCGTAGGGCTCCGCCCCCCAAAAGGGGGCCCACAGGGCTCCGCCCCCAAAAAGGGGGCCCCCGGATTTTATCATGGGTAACAGAAAAAGGGGAGGGGGAAATGTTTTCCCGCCATCTTGTCAACCGTCACTTGTCAAACGTCATCTGTCAAACGTCACCTGTCAAACGTCACCTGTCAAACGTCATCTGTCAAACGTCATCTGTCAAACGTCATCTGTCAAACGTCATGACGTCATAGCGGGAGTTTTGAGTCGTTCCGGGTTCTGTGATGACGTCATAGCGACCTGGGTCACGTCCGTGGAGTCATTTAGAGTACATAGTGCAAAGTTTGATTCAGGGTTCGGGTTCTGTGATGACGTCATAGCGACCTGGGTCACGATCGTGGCGCCATTTAGAGTACATAGTGCAAAGTTCGATTCATGGTTCGGGTTCTGTGATGACGTCATAGCGACCTGAGTCACGTCCGTGGAGTCATTTAGAGTACATAGTGCAAAGTTTGATTCAGGGTTCGGGTTCTGTGATGACGTCATAGCGACCTGGGTCACGTTCGTGGCGCCATTTAGAGTACATAGTGCGAAGTTCGTTTCATGGTTCTGTGATGACGTCATAGCGACCTGGGTCACGTGGGCTACGTCAGTGCGGGTCCGTGACGCCATTTAGAGTACATAGTGCAAAGTTCGATTCATGGTTCGGGTTCTGTGATGACGTCATAGCGACCTGGGTCACGTCCGTGGCGCCATTTAGAGTACATGTGTCAAGTTTGATGTGTCTTATAACAGGATGCTGTGGTGGTGACGTAACTATGAGGGTCCAGCAGCTAGCTTCATGTTGTACCTGGTAGAGGGTGTTTGAACTTAAGGATGATACACACATACAGGATTGCTAATTGACCTCGTGTGCTACCATTTACGATGCCATAACTAAGTCATCAGCTGTTTAAACAACCTACGTCAAGGCGAGAAATAACATGCTGCCTACGTCACAACTGGTGATTTAACGTTGGGTAGAGAGTGGATTTGTTCCACACAGGCCTTATGAGGATAGGCTATCCTGTAGTAGTAGTGTGTATTATCCTTGGTTGGAACCAACGTTTGATGGGAAAGGGGCCTCGTTTTTTTATTAAAAACATACATTTTTTAAGATAACGATTTCAAAAAGCGAATATTTTCGATCAATAAACTGCTTAATATGATCCAATCATTTTGGTGGTACGTCTTGGGAGAAACACTGCGTTACCGTCAAATTCAACGAGTATTTCAAATCCATAGCTAAAAATATACCACATCAATTGTATCGATTACCTATGTATAAGGGATATTTACTTACTAGGTTAAAATAATAATTTCTGTGCAATAGTTTTATGATCTACCTTAATTTGTATAGTTTATTGGTTCCAGTAAAGATTTGCAATTATTTTGAGGTCTGTATCGTAGAAAATATTGGGAACTTTCACTTTATACCAGGACTTATAATTTTCTCAGCGTTTTTGATCCTTTGTTATAAAAAGACAGGCCTTGTTGATTGATTTCAAATCCATATCTAAAATATTCCATAATTGTATCGATATCAGTAGGTATATAATATATTCACTTACTTGGTTAAAATGATAATTGTTGTGCAATAATTTTATTGTTGTTGACGAGTCTCAAACAAGACTGAAAAAGCTTAATTATTATAAAATCCGATTCAAACCTCGAATTAACAACATAACATACAAAAAACGCTGTCAAAATATTGGGAATTTCACTTTCTATGAGGCTTCAGGTCTTGTAATATTCTCACTGTTTTTAATCCTTTGCTATAAAAAAACAGGTCTTGTTGATTGATAATAGTATATAAGATTTTTTTTACTTACTTGTTTAAAATCAAATTAATTGCTGTGCAATAATTTTATATTTTTCACTGGTGACGAGTTTGAGCAAACTGAAAGAAGCTTGTTATTATAAAATCCGATTTAAACTTCGAAAACTTTGATATCACATACAAAAGCACCGCCAAATGTAAACGCTTATTCGGCAGTTTTTTTATCTGAATTATATCAGGACCGTTCGCAGAAATCGCCCGAGAAAAACAACAACACATTTTAAAAATAATTTTTTAGTTTAAGGCGTAATTATTAAGTTAGATATTAATATGTCCATTTTTATTTTAAAAAAGGTGACAAATTCAATAAATTTATCAAAATTTAAAAGAATAGATTTAAATTAGCATCGTTGACATTTTATGACCCAATAACCCTATGCAATACAAAATTTCAGTGGATACATTGTTACCTGTAAAAGATGAGGATTCAATTTTTATTCTTTGTACAAAAAACGCAGCATCCAGTACCAGTACTTTGAACCTGGATTCTCAAAGTTTAGTTTTTTGTGCGATAAGTGTCGGTTTCGAAAAACTGTAAGTACTATTTTTAAATATCTAAGTGATGTAGGATAAATCATGCCCTGAGACATATTTTAAATTAACACAAACCTCGATTATTGAATTATTTTTATTTTCCTTAACACATAAACATATTGTTTGTTTTTTAAAAATACAGACAACCCTGAGTACCTATTTCTTAATTTAATTCCAATAGTTTTTTTCGGAGCAACTTGAATTTACTTTTACACTTACATTTGCACAAAACTCAAATTTCTTTTTCTAAAATTTAGGTAGGTTCTTTAACCAATTTAAACTGGTTTTATTTTTTCATTTATTTTAAAACAAACCTCCATAAACAGCGAATTTTTAATTTTGTGCACAAAATCGTTCACCAGGAAGGAGATAACCTGAAACGTCATGGGATCGCTAATCATCTTCCAAGATCTGTAACCAATGTGGTGGGATTTTGAAAGCAGAGGGGGCTATCCAACACCACCCAAACACCCAGCTCCAAGAGAGCCTCCAAACGAAAGGCTGGAGATCCCGCCGCCCCCATGATGAAGCAAGCTAGACTTTTGCTGGTAAGTTGACATTAATCGAATTTTTTAAATCTAATTCAATTATTTTCAGGACTTTCAATATCAGCCACATGCCGGTGGTGTGAGTATTGCGATTTGGAGGCACCGATAAATCAATGGGTTGGTCATCTTCGGTGTCTCTAGCACCGAGCCAACACCTGGTGAAGCAGGAGGAAGACGTTAGTCTTGTCAAAACATCTTTCAAGAACCGAATTGAAACATAGCGGCTTTCATCAAAGCAGGACCCTATCAGCGTGAAGCACGTTTTGAAATTAGCTGTGGCATACCTATTCAGTATTAGGACGGACGGAGGACTGAATGATTTTATGACACAATTACCAGGATAGCAGAAAATGCGTATGCGAAAAAATAATTTAGAGCAAACAGTTAAATAGCGCAAGGATATGAGAAAACTAACTTCACACATTCTTGAGCAACCGACCCACCGAATTCAGCAAACATGCGTACACGTACACGAGAAGAAGGGGTTTTAAAACTAGTTTTTCCTTCAACAAATCAGGGTAACTATGGAATAACATAGAGGACTAAAATATGACAACCACTTTCAAGCTGAAACTGGAAGTAGCCTATAAGGGGCCCAAATAGCCTCAGTAAAGTGCTAGAAAGATACCGGTTGCCACTACCACCCCCTGCTCATAAATAAATTTGGTCATTTGGGTTTTCAGGCATCCTGAACAAAAAGTTCACAGAATTCCAGGAAAAAGAAAGCGGTGTGTATCATTTCAATTGCAGTGTTATATACTAAACAATGTCTCTTACAGGCTGGACGCTCCAACAACTTTAAGCTCTAAATATAAGTATCAATAGGATCATAACCCTCTAAAAGCCTATTCATATCTGCCAGTACCAGGATAACCTGTAACGTCATGGGAGTTGCCGAACATCTGCAATCAATGTGGTGGAATTTTTAATTCATTTCATCCACAAATAACATGGGTTGAGGAAAAAAGTATGCGGAAATTTGGGATCTGTTTCTATTTAAATACTCAATATCTATTGAAAAAAAAAAAAAAAAATATATCCAAGGGTGACGATAAAGACGTATTTCATTTTTATGATTATGAATATTGCTACAATTTAGATGGTAGTCGCACTCACAGTCCTATTAACCATATTGGCAATGATTGTTGAGAATAAAAATAAGCTTTAGTATAAACTATGTTTTATTCTCCTGAGAATGACAGAGATGAATCCACCATTGATCTCTGTATACCACCAACTCACAGTCAAATAGCGCCAGCACACACTTAACATAATATCATACAACTTTTACTTATGTTCCAAAATTGTATCAAGATTATTTTCATTTCAATAATTTTTGAAAAGAAACTTCTTAAACGGCTTTCTGCTATTTGGACGACAATGGAGAGTGATTTGAAAAACGCGTCACGGGCAAATTTCGTTACTCGAGAGAGAAGAAAGATGTAACGTAAAGGAACAGAGAAAGACAGCTATTGATTGACACAAACCAAGGATTATAAGCGTCGAGAAGAGTGCCCATTATTGACAAGCGCCGATATTGACGCAAACCAAGGATTATAAGCGTAAGGAGGATTGCCTATTATTGACAAGCGGTATTGGAAAAATAAAATCATTTCTGGAAAATTTCGAGGTTTTCCGGATATCTCTGGACAGCACTCGGAATTTTTGAAATATCAAAGCAGCATAATAATGAGCACAAAGTTGCACTATACTTTTTTCTGATTCAACCGACGTCTGGTCTCTTTCCGTAGGATTCCAATACAGGATTCGGATAGGATTCAAAATAGCTAGTATTCGAATGCTACCCAAGTCTCCCAAAGTACCAAGTGTTATCACAGGAGTCTATTCAAAACATGCCACATTAGTAATAATTATCAAACTTCAAAATTGTATAACAGGAGACTTTCTCATTGAAATGAAGCATTACGTTGATAGACTTGATACTGTTTACAATGCCAATCCCCATTAAGTATACATGCCCCAGATGTAAGGGTGAAACTGATATACCTAATCGATTTTGTTTGCCTTGCGAATTTTCACAATTTGTTGAACAAAAAAGGATACCATCTCATTATTTTGCAAAACCCGAACGTAGAACCTAAATTATGAAGTTGTAAATTTTCTGCTAAATAAATTTTTTGTTATTATATTTTTCTGCTTTTTATTTATGACCTCTAGACTAGGTTAGGCTATAATAATTTAAACAAAATTCAACGAGAGCATTGTGCTCAATATTAGGATAGGCCATCGAATACTATATTGTTAAGCTTTTTTAAGTCGACACTTTTCGTATGAAGAGCAAAAGAAGGAAGGATACGGCAAAAAACAGGTGTGAGATCAGGTGACCATTGACGTACAATCGTAGGGAGTCACATCAACTCATATTGGAGTATCAGCTAGGGGATTCTTATCTTGTCACAAGTCGCTATGGCTCGCTAGCTGTCATTCGATACCTATTTCGATATCGGATGGAGAGTGATTCATATGTATTATTGTCGAATTTCGTAACGACATCAAATAGACGGTGGTATGAAAAACGAGAGAAAAATCGACCTTCAAATTTGAATGATAGATGATAGATTATGTTTATTATTTTATAATTTATTTTTCGCTTCAATTCAAACTATTTTTACTTCTAAAGATTCCTTTCGCGTTGAAAATAATTTCAATTTTGAATTATTATGTTGCAACGAAATCTTAAGGCAGCACCGTCAACAGCAAAACCTTCACTTTAGACGCACGACTCGTAGGGTAGGAGAAACTAAAATTTACATTTTTCTTCTCGTCTCTCAACTCCACACTCCCGTCTTCCTTATGTGAGACTGACCGCGTCCACCAGCACTCAACATGTTGAGTGATTAGTCAGCGGCTTTGTTAAAAAAGATGAAATATAACGAAGGATTACATACACAAACGTCAAACATAAAACATAAACATAACACATGACACCACAACTTGTCACTTCAAAATAAAAAAGGATAGCCAATCATTCAAACAAAGATCAGCAAATCGAAAAGCCGAAACGGGACCTCTCACTTACGCCAGAGAGTCGATACCGAATCAGCAATTCGACATCAAATTGGTCTTAAAAATTCCGCAGGATTATAAATGATGGACCGTATACGCATGCAATTTAATTCATTTTACCTACTCATCAATAACTGATAGACCGTGCCTGACTCATCCATATAATATTATAGGTCCTGCAAAATATTAATGAAACCGAACAAACACACTGCATACATAAAACGTCCATTTTATGTCATATTCACGTTCATACGTCCATATGACCTATTCACTGATCTCGTAAATAAATGGATAAACAAAGAACGCTCCTAATGCTGCTAATTTACGAGGTCAAAATCTAAACAAAAACAACTGACTGGGACAGCTGTGAGCATGCGCAGTAGATACATGTATTGTGCGTAGACAAAATATGGCCAATGAAAATGAAGGAATTTCGAAACTTAGAACAGTTGTTCGAAAGATAAAACACTGCGCAGGCGTTAGGCTGTTCCGTTGCACAACTGTTCGTAGAATATTGACCCCAAATTTTCGCACAAATTATGCAAATCAAGCCGTATGAATTGTTTATCCATTTATTTTTTAGATCAGTGGACCTATTCAGAACATACATAAGACGTACATTTTAGTAAAAACATTCATATTACGTACATTTACATCCACCATTTTGGTTTTATGTTAAAGTGTAAAACACAAACAAGTCACTGTTTATTTATTTAATTGAATCTCTGTTAATCCTAGTAATTCAAATCATTGGCTTAGAAAATCGTGTGTTTATTTTAGTGGCATGCAGACGTAATAATTAGAAATTGATAAAAAAAAATTCTTGCCTCGACTGGGATTTAAACTCAGGACCCCTGAATTTCCAGTGCAATGCTCTAACCAACTAAGCTACCAGGAGCTGTTTCATTTCTACCTTTTCGAATGTGGATCAAATCTGGAACGCGAAATAAATGAAAAATAGTATAGAAGGACTAACCACACAGCGTTTTTATGCCTAGGGAGTTTATCGATACCGTGGGAAAAATCTAGATCGACGATGCATTTGTTCTGAAATTTCGGGGTTTGACCCGAACCAAACCCAAATTTTTGGAGAGTTTCCCGGAATTCGACCGCAGCTCCTTATCTCATGTTATCATCATCAAAACACAGTTATCGTCCCGCCATCGGGCGTCATCCTCATCGTCGTCTCGTGATCGATCGATTGCAAAAAGTCTAGCCGGGGAATCGAGTCCTCAGACCATCACACCAAAATCCAGCACTGTAGACAAGGCACTAGATCATTGAGTAATTATTGATAAAAAATGTTTGTAAGTAAAGTCTATACCAAGTCACTTGGACTAGCATAAAAACTAACTAAATCCCGGCATCCATCGGCTTTTTCTTTGTCAAACATGGGCGGCGTAATTTCAAAAAACAGTACTAAAATTAATAATCAATAGACAGTATGTCAATCAATCATGATCGGCAATGGCCAATCAGATCTATTGAGTCCACGTTTACTGGTATCGAACGTGTACATGGAGGATGAAGCCAATCAGATAATATACCTATCCATTCTTACTTGTCTGGCTTCCAACGGGTACGAGGAGCAATCAGTATAAATTTTGCTATATTTTTCAATATGTGATGCAGTATATTGACAATACGTCTATTTTAGGCTTGGTCCAAGTAACTTCGTATAGACTATAAAACGTTCTGACCCCCCACGTCGTTGGGTCAGTTACGAATCTTCCCTAACTGACCCAACGACGTGGGGGGTCCTATGCTAACCTATAACTAACCCAAACTAACCCTTGCTTACCATTGCTGTATACAGGCCTGTCTCTAGCCCTGTATAAGTGTATACAAACCTATCTCTAGACCTGGATAGCTGTTTCAGATCAAAGGCGCCGCCGATTTACAGATTTTTCCCACGGTATCGAAAAAAATCTCAGGCTCAGGTGCCCCCGTTACTACTAACCTGTCTCGAAAAGCTATCTGTGTAGACAGACCTATCTCGAAAAGCTGTCTGTGTAGACAGACCTGTCTCGAAAAGCTGTATCTATAGACAGATCTGTCTCGAAAAGCTGCCTCTATAGACAGACCTGTCTCGAAAAGCTGTCTGTGTAGACAGACCTGTCTCAGAAAGCTGCCTGTGTAGACAGACCTGTCTCGAAAAGCTGTCTGTGTAGACAGACATGTCTCGAAAAGCAGTCTATGTAGACAGATCTGTCACGAAAAGCTGTCTCGAAAAGCAGTCTGTGTAGACAGATCTGTCTCGAAATGCTGTATCGGACCTGTCTCTGGACCTGTATAGCTGTCTACACACTTATAATTGTCTCTGGACCTGTATAGTTAGAACGTTTTATAGTCTATACGAAGTTACTTGGACCAAGCCTAAAATAGACGTATTGTCAATATACTGCATCACATATTGAAAAATATAGCAAAATTTATACTGATTGCTCCTCGTACCCGTTGGAAGCCAGACAAGTAAGAATGGATAGGTATATTATCTGATTGGCTTCATCCTCCATGTACACGTTCGATACCAGTAAACGTGGACTCAATAGATCTGATTGGCCATTGCCGATCATGAT
Source organism: Ceutorhynchus assimilis (assembly GCA_917834065.1). Lineage (NCBI taxonomy): Eukaryota > Metazoa > Arthropoda > Insecta > Coleoptera > Curculionidae > Ceutorhynchus > Ceutorhynchus assimilis. Next base: position 102,571 of record CAKJTU040000016.1, on the reverse strand, counting down.
TGATTGACATACTGTCTATTGATTATTAATTTTAGTACTGTTTTTTGAAATTACGCCGCCCATGTTTGACAAAGAAAAAGCCGATGGATGCCGGGATTTAGTTAGTTTTTATGCTAGTCCAAGTGACTTGGTATAGACTTTACTTACAAACATTTTTTATCAATAATTACTCAATGATCTAGTGCCTTGTCTACAGTGCTGGATTTTGGTGTGATGGTCTGAGGACTCGATTCCCCGGCTAGACTTTTTGCAATCGATCGATCACGAGACGACGATGAGGATGACGCCCGATGGCGGGACGATAACTGTGTTTTGATGATGATAACATGAGATAAGGAGCTGCGGTCGAATTCCGGGAAACTCTCCAAAAATTTGGGTTTGGTTCGGGTCAAACCCCGAAATTTCAGAACAAATGCATCGTCGATCTAGATTTTTCCCACGGTATCGATAAACTCCCTAGGCATAAAAACGCTGTGTGGTTAGTCCTTCTATACTATTTTTCATTTATTTCGCGTTCCAGATTTGATCCACATTCGAAAAGGTAGAAATGAAACAGCTCCTGGTAGCTTAGTTGGTTAGAGCATTGCACTGGAAATTCAGGGGTCCTGAGTTTAAATCCCAGTCGAGGCAAGAATTTTTTTTTATCAATTTCTAATTATTACGTCTGCATGCCACTAAAATAAACACACGATTTTCTAAGCCAATGATTTGAATTACTAGGATTAACAGAGATTCAATTAAATAAATAAACAGTGACTTGTTTGTGTTTTACACTTTAACATAAAACCAAAATGGTGGATGTAAATGTACGTAATATGAATGTTTTTACTAAAATGTACGTCTTATGTATGTTCTGAATAGGTCCACTGATCTAAAAAATAAATGGATAAACAATTCATACGGCTTGATTTGCATAATTTGTGCGAAAATTTGGGGTCAATATTCTACGAACAGTTGTGCAACGGAACAGCCTAACGCCTGCGCAGTGTTTTATCTTTCGAACAACTGTTCTAAGTTTCGAAATTCCTTCATTTTCATTGGCCATATTTTGTCTACGCACAATACATGTATCTACTGCGCATGCTCACAGCTGTCCCAGTCAGTTGTTTTTGTTTAGATTTTGACCTCGTAAATTAGCAGCATTAGGAGCGTTCTTTGTTTATCCATTTATTTACGAGATCAGTGAATAGGTCATATGGACGTATGAACGTGAATATGACATAAAATGGACGTTTTATGTATGCAGTGTGTTTGTTCGGTTTCATTAATATTTTGCAGGACCTATAATATTATATGGATGAGTCAGGCACGGTCTATCAGTTATTGATGAGTAGGTAAAATGAATTAAATTGCATGCGTATACGGTCCATCATTTATAATCCTGCGGAATTTTTAAGACCAATTTGATGTCGAATTGCTGATTCGGTATCGACTCTCTGGCGTAAGTGAGAGGTCCCGTTTCGGCTTTTCGATTTGCTGATCTTTGTTTGAATGATTGGCTATCCTTTTTTATTTTGAAGTGACAAGTTGTGGTGTCATGTGTTATGTTTATGTTTTATGTTTGACGTTTGTGTATGTAATCCTTCGTTATATTTCATCTTTTTTAACAAAGCCGCTGACTAATCACTCAACATGTTGAGTGCTGGTGGACGCGGTCAGTCTCACATAAGGAAGACGGGAGTGTGGAGTTGAGAGACGAGAAGAAAAATGTAAATTTTAGTTTCTCCTACCCTACGAGTCGTGCGTCTAAAGTGAAGGTTTTGCTGTTGACGGTGCTGCCTTAAGATTTCGTTGCAACATAATAATTCAAAATTGAAATTATTTTCAACGCGAAAGGAATCTTTAGAAGTAAAAATAGTTTGAATTGAAGCGAAAAATAAATTATAAAATAATAAACATAATCTATCATCTATCATTCAAATTTGAAGGTCGATTTTTCTCTCGTTTTTCATACCACCGTCTATTTGATGTCGTTACGAAATTCGACAATAATACATATGAATCACTCTCCATCCGATATCGAAATAGGTATCGAATGACAGCTAGCGAGCCATAGCGACTTGTGACAAGATAAGAATCCCCTAGCTGATACTCCAATATGAGTTGATGTGACTCCCTACGATTGTACGTCAATGGTCACCTGATCTCACACCTGTTTTTTGCCGTATCCTTCCTTCTTTTGCTCTTCATACGAAAAGTGTCGACTTAAAAAAGCTTAACAATATAGTATTCGATGGCCTATCCTAATATTGAGCACAATGCTCTCGTTGAATTTTGTTTAAATTATTATAGCCTAACCTAGTCTAGAGGTCATAAATAAAAAGCAGAAAAATATAATAACAAAAAATTTATTTAGCAGAAAATTTACAACTTCATAATTTAGGTTCTACGTTCGGGTTTTGCAAAATAATGAGATGGTATCCTTTTTTGTTCAACAAATTGTGAAAATTCGCAAGGCAAACAAAATCGATTAGGTATATCAGTTTCACCCTTACATCTGGGGCATGTATACTTAATGGGGATTGGCATTGTAAACAGTATCAAGTCTATCAACGTAATGCTTCATTTCAATGAGAAAGTCTCCTGTTATACAATTTTGAAGTTTGATAATTATTACTAATGTGGCATGTTTTGAATAGACTCCTGTGATAACACTTGGTACTTTGGGAGACTTGGGTAGCATTCGAATACTAGCTATTTTGAATCCTATCCGAATCCTGTATTGGAATCCTACGGAAAGAGACCAGACGTCGGTTGAATCAGAAAAAAGTATAGTGCAACTTTGTGCTCATTATTATGCTGCTTTGATATTTCAAAAATTCCGAGTGCTGTCCAGAGATATCCGGAAAACCTCGAAATTTTCCAGAAATGATTTTATTTTTCCAATACCGCTTGTCAATAATAGGCAATCCTCCTTACGCTTATAATCCTTGGTTTGCGTCAATATCGGCGCTTGTCAATAATGGGCACTCTTCTCGACGCTTATAATCCTTGGTTTGTGTCAATCAATAGCTGTCTTTCTCTGTTCCTTTACGTTACATCTTTCTTCTCTCTCGAGTAACGAAATTTGCCCGTGACGCGTTTTTCAAATCACTCTCCATTGTCGTCCAAATAGCAGAAAGCCGTTTAAGAAGTTTCTTTTCAAAAATTATTGAAATGAAAATAATCTTGATACAATTTTGGAACATAAGTAAAAGTTGTATGATATTATGTTAAGTGTGTGCTGGCGCTATTTGACTGTGAGTTGGTGGTATACAGAGATCAATGGTGGATTCATCTCTGTCATTCTCAGGAGAATAAAACATAGTTTATACTAAAGCTTATTTTTATTCTCAACAATCATTGCCAATATGGTTAATAGGACTGTGAGTGCGACTACCATCTAAATTGTAGCAATATTCATAATCATAAAAATGAAATACGTCTTTATCGTCACCCTTGGATATATTTTATTTTTTTTTTTCAATAGATATTGAGTATTTAAATAGAAACAGATCCCAAATTTCCGCATACTTTTTTCCTCAACCCATGTTATTTGTGGATGAAATGAATTAAAAATTCCACCACATTGATTGCAGATGTTCGGCAACTCCCATGACGTTACAGGTTATCCTGGTACTGGCAGATATGAATAGGCTTTTAGAGGGTTATGATCCTATTGATACTTATATTTAGAGCTTAAAGTTGTTGGAGCGTCCAGCCTGTAAGAGACATTGTTTAGTATATAACACTGCAATTGAAATGATACACACCGCTTTCTTTTTCCTGGAATTCTGTGAACTTTTTGTTCAGGATGCCTGAAAACCCAAATGACCAAATTTATTTATGAGCAGGGGGTGGTAGTGGCAACCGGTATCTTTCTAGCACTTTACTGAGGCTATTTGGGCCCCTTATAGGCTACTTCCAGTTTCAACTTGAAAGTGGTTGTCATATTTTAGTCCTCTATGTTATTCCATAGTTACCCTGATTTGTTGAAGGAAAAACTAGTTTTAAAACCCCTTCTTCTCGTGTACGTGTACGCATGTTTGCTGAATTCGGTGGGTCGGTTGCTCAAGAATGTGTGAAGTTAGTTTTCTCATATCCTTGCGCTATTTAACTGTTTGCTCTAAATTATTTTTTCGCATACGCATTTTCTGCTATCCTGGTAATTGTGTCATAAAATCATTCAGTCCTCCGTCCGTCCTAATACTGAATAGGTATGCCACAGCTAATTTCAAAACGTGCTTCACGCTGATAGGGTCCTGCTTTGATGAAAGCCGCTATGTTTCAATTCGGTTCTTGAAAGATGTTTTGACAAGACTAACGTCTTCCTCCTGCTTCACCAGGTGTTGGCTCGGTGCTAGAGACACCGAAGATGACCAACCCATTGATTTATCGGTGCCTCCAAATCGCAATACTCACACCACCGGCATGTGGCTGATATTGAAAGTCCTGAAAATAATTGAATTAGATTTAAAAAATTCGATTAATGTCAACTTACCAGCAAAAGTCTAGCTTGCTTCATCATGGGGGCGGCGGGATCTCCAGCCTTTCGTTTGGAGGCTCTCTTGGAGCTGGGTGTTTGGGTGGTGTTGGATAGCCCCATCTGCTTTCAAAATCCCACCACATTGGTTACAGATCTTGGAAGATGATTAGCGATCCCATGACGTTTCAGGTTATCTCCTTCCTGGTGAACGATTTTGTGCACAAAATTAAAAATTCGCTGTTTATGGAGGTTTGTTTTAAAATAAATGAAAAAATAAAACCAGTTTAAATTGGTTAAAGAACCTACCTAAATTTTAGAAAAAGAAATTTGAGTTTTGTGCAAATGTAAGTGTAAAAGTAAATTCAAGTTGCTCCGAAAAAAACTATTGGAATTAAATTAAGAAATAGGTACTCAGGGTTGTCTGTATTTTTAAAAAACAAACAATATGTTTATGTGTTAAGGAAAATAAAAATAATTCAATAATCGAGGTTTGTGTTAATTTAAAATATGTCTCAGGGCATGATTTATCCTACATCACTTAGATATTTAAAAATAGTACTTACAGTTTTTCGAAACCGACACTTATCCCACAAAAAACTAAACTTTGAGAATCCAGGTTCAAAGTACTGGTACTGGATGCTGCGTTTTTTGTACAAAGAATAAAAATTGAATCCTCATCTTTTACAGGTAACAATGTATCCACTGAAATTTTGTATTGCATAGGGTTATTGGGTCATAAAATGTCAACGATGCTAATTTAAATCTATTCTTTTAAATTTTGATAAATTTATTGAATTTGTCACCTTTTTTAAAATAAAAATGGACATATTAATATCTAACTTAATAATTACGCCTTAAACTAAAAAATTATTTTTAAAATGTGTTGTTGTTTTTCTCGGGCGATTTCTGCGAACGGTCCTGATATAATTCAGATAAAAAAACTGCCGAATAAGCGTTTACATTTGGCGGTGCTTTTGTATGTGATATCAAAGTTTTCGAAGTTTAAATCGGATTTTATAATAACAAGCTTCTTTCAGTTTGCTCAAACTCGTCACCAGTGAAAAATATAAAATTATTGCACAGCAATTAATTTGATTTTAAACAAGTAAGTAAAAAAAATCTTATATACTATTATCAATCAACAAGACCTGTTTTTTTATAGCAAAGGATTAAAAACAGTGAGAATATTACAAGACCTGAAGCCTCATAGAAAGTGAAATTCCCAATATTTTGACAGCGTTTTTTGTATGTTATGTTGTTAATTCGAGGTTTGAATCGGATTTTATAATAATTAAGCTTTTTCAGTCTTGTTTGAGACTCGTCAACAACAATAAAATTATTGCACAACAATTATCATTTTAACCAAGTAAGTGAATATATTATATACCTACTGATATCGATACAATTATGGAATATTTTAGATATGGATTTGAAATCAATCAACAAGGCCTGTCTTTTTATAACAAAGGATCAAAAACGCTGAGAAAATTATAAGTCCTGGTATAAAGTGAAAGTTCCCAATATTTTCTACGATACAGACCTCAAAATAATTGCAAATCTTTACTGGAACCAATAAACTATACAAATTAAGGTAGATCATAAAACTATTGCACAGAAATTATTATTTTAACCTAGTAAGTAAATATCCCTTATACATAGGTAATCGATACAATTGATGTGGTATATTTTTAGCTATGGATTTGAAATACTCGTTGAATTTGACGGTAACGCAGTGTTTCTCCCAAGACGTACCACCAAAATGATTGGATCATATTAAGCAGTTTATTGATCGAAAATATTCGCGTTTTGAAATCGTTATCTTAAAAAATGTATGTTTTTAATAAAAAAACGAGGCCCCTTTCCCATCTAACGTTGGTTCCAACCAAGGATAATACACACTACTACTACAGGATAGCCTATCCTCATAAGGCCTGTGTGGAACAAATCCACTCTCTACCCAACGTTAAATCACCAGTTATGACGTAGGCAGCATGTTATTTCTCGCCTTGACGTAGGTTGTTTAAACAGCTGATGACTTAGTTATGGCATCGTAAATGGTAGCACACGAGGTCAATAAGCAATCCTGTATGTGTGTATCATCCTTAAGTTCAAACACCCTCTACCAGGTACAACATGAAGCTAGCTGCTGGACCCTCATAGTTACGTCACCACCACAGCATCCTGTTATAAGACACATCAAACTTGACACATGTACTCTAAATGGCGCCACGGACGTGACCCAGGTCGCTATGACGTCATCACAGAACCCGAACCATGAATCGAACTTTGCACTATGTACTCTAAATGGCGTCACGGACCCGCACTGACGTAGCCCACGTGACCCAGGTCGCTATGACGTCATCACAGAACCCGAACCCTGAATCAAACTTTGCACTATGTACTCTAAATGACTCCACGGACGTGACTCAGGTCGCTATGACGTCATCACAGAACCCGAACCATGAATCGAACTTTGCACTATGTACTCTAAATGGCGCCACGATCGTGACCCAGGTCGCTATGACGTCATCACAGAACCCGAACCCTGGATCAAACTTTGCACTATGTACTCTAAATGACTCCACGGACGTGACCCAGGTCGCTATGACGTCATCACAGAACCCGGAACGACTCAAAACTCCCGCTATGACGTCATGACGTTTGACAGATGACGTTTGACAGATGACGTTTGACAGATGACGTTTGACAGGTGACGTTTGACAGATGACGTTTGACAAGTGACGGTTGACAAGATGGCGGGAAAACATTTCCCCCTCCCCTTTTTCTGTTACCCATGATAAAATCCGGGGGCCCCCTTTTTGGGGGCGGAGCCCTGTGGGCCCCCTTTTGGGGGGCGGAGCCCTACGGGTCCCAACTACAGCATCCTGTATTACGAACTTCACACTATGTACGCTAGATGGCGCCATGACGTTTGACAAGATGGCGCCGACGATGCATCCACCTTCGTGTCAACGACGGCGCATCCACCACGTGTCAAGAATGAAAGATTGAGGTTATGGTCGGATTTTTATGCTAGAACCCCCTTTGATTATCTACTTATGTATAACAACATCTTCAGGTATATTTGTGAATAGAGACTTTACATCGAGAGACACTAACGTGTAGTTTTCTGGTAGAAATGTATTTTTCAAACGCTCCGCAACTTCAAAGGAATTTTTAACATTAAATTTGAACGTAGGTATGAGGCTTTTGAGGATATTATTTAGATATTTGGATAGTTTATAGGTAGGACTGTTTATGCAAGAGACAATGGGGCGCAAAGGTCGATTTTCTTTGTGAATATTGCATTGTATAATTTTAAAGATTTACTTGTGTTGTTGTCTAGAATGTTGTTATCTTGTAATTTTTTAATAAGAGCGTTGTTCTTAGTTTGTATTTTGTTTGTGGGGTCGCGGGGTAATTTACTATAGGTTTGGGCGTCATTTACGAGTTCCGACATTTTCGTTTCATATTCAGTTTTTTCAGGTATAACCGTATTGTTGCCCTTATCTGAATTCAATACAAGTAAATTGTTGTTTTCCTTGAGAAAAAGTTTAGCGTCCTTGTAATCATTAACAACCCTATCCTTTCGTCTTAAGTTCTTGATTTTCTGTAACTAGTTTGTTTGTACATTGGGATCGTATAGTGTCTTTGTCTTGAATTTCAGGGTTGTTTTCTATGCAATATTCTAGGTCTGCTAGTCGTTAGTTGTACTGCAAATTTTGGTCCTAATTCTAACACTTTTGAAACATTATTTGGAATTCTGCAATTCGTGGTGTTAATTAACCAATTTTTTGTTGTACTTTCATTGGTAGTCTGGGACGGTGGGGTTTCCTGCTGCGTCAACCTCTCGATCTTTCTCAAGTGTCTGTTTTTGCATTCAAAAAACATGCGATTGTACCTAGTTGACACCGTGCTTTCAAAGTTACACACAATTTCGTTGGTTATCAAACTAAGGGCTACTTCTCTGCTTTTGTTGAGTTTTTGTTGTAGGTGATTTATTTGAAAGACTAATATCTGAATTTCTATGTTCAGGATCCTTCTACTGAAATCCTTGATAGTCTTTTGTAATTTTCCAATGTACGGATCTCAGACTAATAATAAAACTAGAGACCAAACATGCCATTTAGAAATCGCCCAATGTTTACAATCAATCATCCTTTAATGCATGACATAAGTAAGAGAGAGATAGACCTATAAAATGGCAGCACTGTTCAGTGGCGGGTGTTCAGTTTCCTCTCAATTTTTCCATTCACAATAAATTACCATAAATATCCTCTATCTACGCCAATGTCAAGCGTAAAATGATGTCAAATTTCTTACCACCAAAATATTAAAATGTGCTGGGAATCATTAAAGATAATACATCGATTTGCCATTTTAACGTTCTCCACGACAGTTTTGAATCCAAAAATACCACTGATTAACACTGAAATCACAAAATTTATCTCTATCACTTCACAGCAACACTGCCAAATCCATTATGGATGCCATAAGTCACATAAAATCATCTGATTAGCTGCTCGTAGATACAACGTTGCCGATGTGCCGTTTTTCGACCCATATATTCTTGGTTCTTCCAGAATTTTCACCAATTTAAATTAAAAAAAGACTAATTATTTTTTTCAAAAAGGCGTTCAAGTTGTTTCAACAAAGATTGATATAAAAAAACATTAAATTATATCGGGTCTTCAAAAAAAAAACCAATCAAAGATTGCTATGGTTTTTTAAACGTATGTCTTAGCACTATTTTTCTTTAATTTTGTCAATGAACTTCAATGTCAAAATGTCATGTCAAAAATCCTGACCAATGAAGAAATAATAATGCGACATACGTTTTCGTATTCTAAGCAATCTTTGATTGGTTTTTTCTTGAAGACCCGATATGTTAAAACATATTTTGAAATAATGATTATCCTTGAAAACATTTAATATTGAAAATCACATCGGATTATTGGTAACCAGGCTTTTCATGCAAAAATCGACCTTATTAGTCTAGGAGGCAGTGACGATTTTCGGTACTTATTTTCCCAGTCAGACAACTTAGATAGAGTTGTAGGGTAAGTAATTCTAAGCAAAATACATATATTTTTAGGGGGGGTTTTCCGATGGGTTGAGGCGCAAAATGCAATAAAGCTTACGAATGCACGGCCTTTTTTTTTCTCAGTGATAAAAGTAGGTCTACTAATGAGAAGTAAACTGAAGTTACATAAAAAAAAATTCCGGCTAATCTGTGAGTATGAATAATATGTCTGGCAAGTGAAATATTGAAGACCCGAAAATTTTCAGCCAGACTCACTTTCACTATCTGAGATAAGCCAAATTATTATTTTCATACACTTTATGTTCCATTGTAGTAAATGTGAAATATTTATGTCTGTATTTTTCATTGATCTTGTGAACCCATCCGAAAATTTTAGCCAGACTCAAAAATTCTTGCTTTGTATCACCAGGAGAACAAACTATTTCATAGATACCAACTGGGGAAATAAGTGCTAAAAAATTTCACTGCCTCCTGGACTATATGGATGTTGGATCGCGAATGGTTTGTTTGCTGTTGTATGGTCAAATTCACGATAGAAAAAAAAGTTGACAGTTCACTTTGACAATCCTAGTAATTTTTTTCTGTAGGTTGCCAGCATTTGTTAGCGCTTCGATTCCGAGGTGGGATAAACGACAGGGCCGTATTTAGAAAATTGATTTACATTTCAGAATGAAAATTTATTATCAATTTCTTTGGGGGAAGTTAAGTTATTAAAATCCTGCATAGTAATAATAAACATCAATTAATTCTATGTAATTTTCGGCATTTCTTTTCAAGAACAAAAAATCAATTAGACAGGTTATAAGGAACACGTGGCTTTGGAAATAAAACAAATTTATTATTTTTAAACTTTAATTATGAACATTGATTATTTTAGGTCTTGTTTCAATGATATAGAAACGTGTCAACCAGAAACAGAAGCATTCCATGCATCCAGAATTCTCCTGAGGTTGGCAAAAAAGCTTCAAAAATAAGTACGATTAAGATATCTTAATTTCTAAAAATAAACGAGAAAATTTCTGAAATAAAACGAATTAATGATTATTAATTGAATAATGGAAAATTATATCAGGGTTTGTGGGGCTTTTCTTTCAAACGGCATAGAATATTAACAATCTTAATTTCTATAAATGATAAACGAAGCCATTTCTGAAACAAAACGAGTCAATGGATAAATTAAATAAGTAATGAGAAAATTATACCAGGGTTTGTGGGGTTTTCTTTCAAAAGGCATAGAACAGGAACAATCTTAATTTCTATAAATAATGATGAACGAAACAATTTCTGAAACAAAATGAGTCAATGGATAAATTAAATAAGTAATGAGAAAATTATACCAGGGTTTGTACTATTCACTATCACTAGTCGAGTCAGAGTCGAAGTTTATAATTAGGGGCTGCACTTTGCTCACAGGAATTATTATATTTTTTTCCTTGTCATATGCGGCCCTAATTACCTCATGCGTGTGTTTTACATAATGTGCCCATTGGTCTTTGGACACATTATCCAGCGCCTTCTGCCATGTCCCTAAGACATCTTTTTGCTCAAGGATCAGCTGGTCATAATACCGTTTAGCTTGACTCCATACCATTTCAATCGCATTGAATTGACAATGGTATGGAGGTAAGCGCAAAACCTGGTGACCCGTTTCCATAATGACATTGTCCACAACAAAGGATTTCTTGGTCTTGGGGACTTGTCGGATGATGTTCCACAAGCTTGCTTTTGTGGACGCTGGGTCAAAAGGGATAGCCTTTGCCTCCAACCACCTCTGCATCTCGTCTTTCTTCCAGCTCATAACACGCCACTTTTCAAGTAGCCTGCTATGATAGGACGCATTATCCAAGATGATAATAGATGGTTCCGCTAATTTGGGAAGAAGAACATTTCGCAACCAATTTTCAAAATTTTCGCTGTTCATCTCCCCATGGTAGTCCCCTGAATTAGTTTTTGATTTGAAAATCAGGCTGGAACCATCGATAAAACCATCTTGTCCTCCCGCATGTAAAATTATGAATCTGAAACACAATGTTGCATTATTCTAGTTAAATAATAACATAAGTCTCTTAGGAATTCCCTTGAAATAGTATATTATATACCTAGGTAGAGAAGTTGGTCATTATATACCGAGCGCTTTTATGAACCGAGGCGCAAAGCGCCGAGGTTTATAATGCGTGAGGTATATAATGACTTTCTCTACCGAGGAATATATAGAATTTTTTTTACTACTGCTAGTAGAAAATAAAAAATTTGCATAAAATCTGTGCTCTAATTATTTTTTTTGAACGCCCTCTTGAAAGTGCTGCCCTCTATCAACAGCTTATGATAACTTCCTATGTACCTACAGAAACCTGTATTTTGTTTTAAATTGACGCATGAAATTGAAATTGAACCAATAGAATCATGACGTCATTTTCATTATTGACCTAGGGACTTTTTCATTATTTTCATTATTCACCTAGGGAGAGAAATTCAATTTTTTCCTAGAAAAATAGATTGAATAATGACTATTTCTCAGGTAAGTAGTAAAAAAATGATATTATTAACTTGATTGCATCTTTTTTAGCTTACAAAAATAAAACGTATTTTTTTTCTTAAACTTACTCATCTGACAGTGTCATACCTGTTACCATCACCCTTGATTTTCTTCACGGAACGAGTATCCTCATTCTGCCAAGACTTTCTTAAGGATCCATTTGAAAAAATCCATGTTTCATCAAGAAACACATATGGAAGCTTAGCAGGACCTAAGGCTTCGTTGTCCATATAGGACTTCAGGAAAACTCTTCTCAGATCGCTCACCTCAGGCTTTTCCATTAGGGCTCTTCTTGGATCATCCTTTCTATAGGTAAATCCAATTGTGGAAAAAATTCTGCCTAAACTTGACTGGGAACCGTGATAAATTTCCCTTTCTTTCAACCGATCACTTACAGTTTTAAGGGTAACATGCAATTCTAAAAACGAAAAAAGCTTGTTTAAATATTGTAGTAGTTACATTTTATAAATAAAATATACATAGTCACATCAGCCTTTCCATGTAATTGAATTATGAAAAATAGTTGACCAAAAACTATTGCAGAAGAGAGGGGTATGTTTTCTGTGCAATAGTTTATTAAGAAAATCCGCAGAGCGCTTTCGGCCCTGAGCCATCTCCAGTGCTGCTTGGTCGCAGGTACATACATCACTTACAAGAGACAACGGACACAAGTAGACAAGCATAATAGAATTCAACTACCAATTAATCGATTACCTGTGAGATTACAAAAACTGCTAAATTATACAAAAAAGGAAAAGTGACAGGGACGTGGGCGGCAGGCTTTTGACGTCCACCCCCCTATAGCGTTTAACCAAGAATTCGAACTTGGGCATCGGCCACCTGCAGATCGCACATTACGCCTTTAAATAATTTAAACATGCATAATATTAGATGATACATTGAATAGGAAGTTTAATTAGAAATTACCATGCTTAGAGATACCAAATACCACTAGGAAATATGACAACACAAAATGCTAATCATCTTAACAACAATAAACCCTACACACAAGATGAATCATGCAGGTACAGAAGCTTTGCAAGTTTCTAAAAGCTGTGTACGTCAGAGGGGAATATGGATACTTATCCTTATGAAAAACTCCAATAATTCAGTTATATTGAAGATCGAGAAAACAATGGTTCTAAGAAATGTCATGAAATTATAGAATGAAAGAAATCCTAGCAGCAGCATCTTAATTTGTGTTGACCTGAAATAAAAAACAGTATTAAATTATGAAAAACAGTTTAATTTGATCTGAGAAGTTCCAATGTTATCAGGTGTATTCTTTTTGAATCTGGTAATGTTAATATGAAGTAACATTGAAACAATTCTATGTTCAAAGTAGAACATCAAGTTACTCTCGGTATACATTTGGTATATTTCTGATCGAATGCTCTGTTTGACGCTTTCCCTTGAATCAGCTGTCTGCAACTTCTTACGCTTCCGTGTGACAGGGGTAATTTCAGAGTCAACTGGTTCATCCTTATATTTATAGACAGTAGTGTGACTCAGTTTTAAAACCTTAGCTATCTCCTAGAAGGGCAATGAAACAGTAAATTACAATTTATTTATTAAAAATTAAAAAAAGCCACTCGCTTCGAAAATATCCCCTTCCAAAACTTGTAACTACATTTACTGATATTAAGACGAAAAAGTTCCTATGATCAATCAACGATAATTTTATGGTTATTAACTTACAGTTATGGGATTTTGATTTTCATGTGACACCATGAAATGGTTGTACACAAGCTGTATAAATTTCTGGGCCACAGGGTTCCCATAAACTATTGGTCTCTACAAAAGGATTATTTGCTTATATTTATTAACAGACCGAGAGCCGAGAGGGTTTTTGCATGTATCATAGGCCCCACGCCAAGGCTTGGGGGCTGATAGACAACGTTATTCCCCACTTTGAATTCCCGGTGGCATTTTTGTATCGAGCGTCCAGCAACCCGCATTCGGGGTACCCGACCTCGGCACGTATCAAGCGCACGGTAGTACGAAAATCACTCGGACTACCGTATGCTCGATACTCGCAACTCGCGTCTACAGTCTCGAATATCTTTTTGAGTTTTCCTGGCTCCTCACCATCAAGCTACTTGATAATATGTATTAGTTTAATTTTGGTTCCCTTAGTCAAATCGTAAAGCAATTTTAATTCTAGTAGTTCACTAAGTGGAATGGAAAGTAGCAAAAAACTTAAAGATTAATAAGATTTTGCTATTTGCCTAGTTATTTGATGCTGTCTCTAACAAACTATCCCAAACTAACCCTAAGGCTGTCCTTACCTTAACCTTTTGCTCAGCTCCAATTTGGGTTAGTTTTGGTTAGTTTTGTTACTTAGAGACAGCATCATAAATAATTATTTACATCTGCCTGAATCTAATCTCCGCATTTGTCAAATAACGATTGCAGGCAGTGTTGCCAGGTCTACTGATTTATCAGTAGATCTACTGATTTGGCCATTGGTCTACTGATATACTGATATCAATGTGAATTCTACTGATAAAAGCAGTTGTCATTATTTAACTGCTTTTCATGAAATTTTGACTATAATCATATATGAGAATGTCACAGCAATAATTTCATACTTGACTTGTGGGCTAGGACCAATGACATTGGGGAATCCCCGGCATTCGTGCGTGCTTGTTTTGTGTCTTTAGTCTTGTTTACTTGCCTTTTTTCTTGCCAGTTGCGTAAAGGCATGCGTTCAGCGTTGTTGTTTGTTAGTCAATTGGTCACATAGCGTTTTGCTGCACAACTAACTGCAGCCTGTTTCATCTCTTTTTATCAGAGACTAGACTACTACATAGGTAGTGCATTCTTTGGTAGTGCTTATTAAATAGGAATATTTCACGACCCTTGATAAACTTCCCAAAAGAAGGTACCTACCTAGTATTGGTGTTTAATTTTCCAATGCAAGTTTTCATAATCTAATGCACAGTGTAATGATTTAAGGATTTGAAAAAATGTAACTGATAGTAGAATATACCCCGAGTCAATAATGACAGCTATTATTCCCGAGGAATATTTAAGAACTGAGCCGCGTTAGCGGCGAGGGAGTAACATTCCGAGGGAATAATAGCTATTATTGCGAGTAGTATACTCTACTTTATTTACGACAAATTGAATTATTTGAAATTTCCTTTCCAAAAACTCTGTTCATCCATCTCAATACAAATACACAACCACTAAGAGTTTGACACTGACACTTTCGAGTTTGTTCAGGTATATTGTTTCCATGATAGTACTACTTATTTAATTTGAGAAATTTTGTGATCGGTGTGCAAGCGGGAATAATGACCATTAATCCCTGCGGGAATAATATATGGCATTATACTGCCAAAATCACAGATATAATACTTACATTATATGTCAGTCGTGAATAAAATAATTAATTGAGTATACCTTAATGGTTTACCCCTTTAAGTAGGCAACTTATCTGTCTACTGATTTCTACTGATATTTAGACTGGTAGTCTACTGAAAAAACTAAATATGACCTGGCAACACTGTGCAGGTATACAAATCCCTAAGTAAATAGCAAAAATCTTGTTAATTTTTACCTGCTTTAAAAATTCGATTTTTAAATCGTTCTAACATATTTCAAAAAATAGGCGTTTTTTTTTTGGAGAAAAAAGTATACAGATGATAATGTCATTGGAAGAATGGCTAACACAATAATTCAAAAATGTTTTCGAAAAAACGTGAAAGTGGCCTATTCTATCTCGCCATGGTATTCTATTCATGGTAAGGATACAAAAATGCTTCCCGGTATAGCACTCCTAAAGTGTAGCTTTTAGGAGGGGTGAATTTTCAAACGTGTAATTGATATACATGCCCCTATATTATGGGCCCCAATCTGATTCTTGTTTTATGTCATCAAGGAGGTCGCCAAAGTCCGCGAACTCAATATGCCATACCAATATGGCGTCACTTAAGGCCCCCGCCATACTTACCGAAACGTGCAATTTTTCCACCGGATATGGATCATGGGCCCCACGATGTTCTTTTGTGATCTTTGTTAACAATTAACTGCAGAACAAATATTTCAAAATGCCATACTCCTGGGGCGTCACCAAGTGGCCGCCATATACATGCTCATTGGTAAAAATGACATGTTTGCCCTAATATGGCGGCCACTTGGTGACGCCCCAAGGGTATGGCGTTTTGAAATATTTGTTCTGCAGTTAATTGTTAACAAAGATCACAAAACAACGTCGTTGGGCCCATGATCTTTATCCACGGTGGAAAAATTGCACATTTCGGTAAGTATGGCGGACCTTAAGCGACGCCATATTGGCATATAGCATAATATTGAGTTAGCGACCTTTGGCGACCTTCACGACATAAAACAAGGCCTATGATCCAGGGGCATGGATATTAATTACAGGTCACCCCACCTAAAAGCTACACTTTAGGGGTGCCATACCGATAATTCAAAGTGGGGAATAACGTTGTCTATCAGCCCCCAAAGCCTTGGCGCAGGGCCTATGATACAGGCAAAAACCCTTTCGGCTCTCGGTCTATAAATTTAAAAAGACTACCTTGTCACTTTCCCTCTGGCTTGAAGAAAAAAGTGATTTGTCTTCAAAAAAAGCATCTCCAAGGTTTATTGCTGTTACCTAAAAATTATTGGAAATTAATTATGGCAATGGTAATTTAAAATTGCTAATTTTACCGTATTTTCTGAGACGCTGGAACAGGGCAAAGTCTCCAGAACCCTGGGACAATAGTCTGTCATTTCTCTCATCGCTAATAGCAAAATCGGCACTTAAAATCGTAATATTGTGTGAGTATTAGGTTTAACTCACCTGAAGACGTTAAAATAAACCAGATAAAAGTCTTAAAGATTTCAAAGTAAACAGTTATAAAAAGCGTAAACACTTGAAACCAAACATCCAAACTAAAACTAGGTTTTAAACGCAGCACCGAAACACAAAGGCTCAAAACACTACATGAAGAACCGATTGTGAATATAATAGAATAATAATGCAGAAAACGGCAAAAAACTGAAACAATTTCACACAAAAATCCGAATTTACAAATACAAAATTCAAAGATCCGAATCTGGATATTTTTATATGTCAAATCGAAATGTCATGTATCAATATTTGGTAGTTGCCAGGAAACAGCGGAAAAAAGAAGAGATCTGGGGATTTCTGGGGATTTTTTTTTTCGACTGGTGGAAATAACGGTCAAAATTTAAACTCTATCGTGAATATGACTATAGCACAAAATTTACCTATAACAAAAGACTTTGTTTTAACAACCAAAAAATTTTTCAAAAAAACTTTACAATTCTAACTTTATAGTCGTTATACAAATTTTATACTTATCTATGCAGCAAGAATCGTAAACTCTACAGGATTGCTCAATCCCATAAGACCAATGTTCATGAAAACATCGAAGATGGCGGTATGCGAATGACGTCACGCAGTCCTTGATCGGTTTGTGTTTTATTATGACAGTGCACTATCCTTGCATTTTCAAACCTGAAACATTAGGCATTCCAGGTTAATGTCATAACCGATCCGCCATATTAGTTTGGGGGGCACACAAAAGCCAAACATAACCTGATTCAATGTTAAACCAAGAATTTTCAATCTATTTTGTGAAGATGCCTTCTTTTTGCTGCGTTGTTAGGTGCTCTAGTAGAGCGGAAAGAGATAAAGAAAGGTTTTTCAGGATCCCAGCAGCATTAAGAGATCTAGGGAATCGTCTAAACGAGCTAAAAAAGGAACGACGAATCTGTGGATTAAATGCCTCAAAAGGAGAGATTTAACTGAAACGTTTCTGAAAAATGCTCGTATTTGTTCAAAACATTTTGTTAATGGTAAGTATTATGACTGTCTTGTTGTTAAAATACAAAAACACATTTATATCGAAAAATTGGTTTGTTTCTACAAGTAATATTTACTTTTAATACCTTTTAGGTAGTCCAGCAGAACTTGAATAAACCTTTATATACGCCTTCAACTGCAAGCCTGTGTAGTAACTGTGGGTGTGGGTCAAATATTCGGATAAATCCAAAATTGAAACCTCTGGCAACTCATTGATACTTAAAGTAAACTCATTAGGTAGAAGTTTATAAGGATCTATATTGGCAATTATTTGTATTTTTTGGTCATACCGACATTTCACATCACTAGCTAACGATGAATAATAGTCAATGTTAGCCATTCTACCACAAAAACAACTTAAAACTTATTGAAAGAATTTAAGAACGCAAAAATTCGGAAACACAATCTGAAAGAACGGTGTAAATACTGATCTAGGCTTTGTTTGCCCCCCAGCGGACCTGTCAAAGTCACGTGACCTGGAATGCCTAATTATTATTTTGAGGTTATTCCTTTTGAAAAGTGATTTTTTAATTAATTATTAATTTTAAAATTAGCAGATTTCAAAAGTTTGTGTGCTTGAGGCTTCAGTGGTTGGCTAATTAGGAAGACGAGTTGGTTTGCTTCGATTATCAGCAAGGTAATTTCAAAATACCCACATAAATATTAATAATAAAATGTGCATGCATTTCTTTCACCCTTTTTTGCCTTTTTTAGTGCAACATTTATAAAATAGATATGCCTGGAATGAGATGTGCTGTGTATGGGTGTAATAATAACTATTTAGATCAAAAGGCAAGCACTCAAAAATGTAAATTCCATCGCTTTCCGAAAGGAAAAGACCTTGTATCTAAAACTATTCAGAATGAGTGGATAGTTTTTTGTAAAAGAAAAGACAAACTTAATGCAGATACAAGCTACGTCTGCTCAGTTCATTTTACTGAAAATGATTATGAAAGAGACTTGCAAAATGAGTTATTAGGTACCTACTTATTGTAGTTTCTAATGTTTTGTGTTCGGTTTTTCCGTCTTGAAGTAACATCGAGAGTAACATCATAAAAAATTCACATAAAATATTTTAAATTTTAGGTCTACCTTTAAAAAAGATTTTAAAAAAGACTGCAGTTCCAACATTATTATTATTCAACGAAAAGCCATTAACAGAAGTAGCATCATCTAGATTTGAAAAGCTTCACGAAAAAAATGCTACGCAG
This sequence comes from Ceutorhynchus assimilis, assembly GCA_917834065.1. NCBI lineage: Eukaryota > Metazoa > Arthropoda > Insecta > Coleoptera > Curculionidae > Ceutorhynchus > Ceutorhynchus assimilis. The sequence continues at coordinate 83,473 of CAKJTU040000016.1, read as the reverse complement.
GAAGTTCAGCAGATAGTGTCTGAGCTTCTAACAAAAGCATCAAATAGCGGTAGCGAAATTCCTGAGAAATATCCATCTCCAGAACCCCAAGAAATAAATTACAAAGCTAAGTATTTGGATTTGTTAGATAATTTTAATAATCTAAAAAAGAAATATTCTTTGCTAAAAGCTAATTATAATAAAACTAAAGCTTCGTATAATAAAACGATTAAAAAAAATAAAATTTGTTATGACCAACTAAGATATATAAAAACTAAGCGCTATAAATCCCCTAAGTCTAAAATAACTGAAACAGCTTCTATGAATTTATTGTAAACTGTACTAGTAGTACAGCAACAGGGGTATGACTACAAAAATCCGACCATAACCTCAATCTTTCATTCTTGACACGTGGTGGATGCGCCGCCGTTGACACGAAGGTGGATGCATCGTCGGCGCCATCTAGCGTACATAGTGTGAAGTTCGTAATACAGGATGCTGTAGTTGGGACCCGTAGGGCTGCGCCCCCCAAAAAGGGGGCCCGCAGGGCTCCGCCCCCCAAAAAGGGGCCCCCGGATTTTAATATGGGTACCAGAAAAAGGGGTGGGGGGGGGAAATGTTTTCCCGCCATCTTGTCAACCGTCACCTGTCAAACGTCATCTGTCAAACGTCATCTGTCAAACGTCATCTGTCAAACGTCATCTGTCAAACGTCATGACGTCATAGCGGGAGTTTTGAGTCGTTCCGGGTTCTGTGATGACGTCATAGCGACCTGGGTCACGTCCGTGGAGTCATTTAGAGTACATAGAGCAAAGTTTGATTCATGGTTCGGGTTCTGTGATGACGTCATAGCGACCTGGGTCACGTCCGTGGAGTCATTTAGAGTACATAGTGCAAAGTTTGATTCAGGGTTCAGGTTCTGTGATGACGTCATAGCGACCTGGGTCACGTCCGTGGAGTCATTTAGAGTACATAGTGCAAAGTTTGATTCAGGGTTCAGGTTCTGTGATGACGTCATAGCGACCTGGGTCACGTCCGTGGAGTCATTTAGAGTACATAGAGCAAAGTTTGATTCATGGTTCGGGTTCTGTGATGACGTCATAGCGACCTGGGTCACGTCCGTGGAGTCATTTAGAGTACATAGTGCAAAGTTTGATTCAGGGTTCAGGTTCTGTGATGACGTCATAGCGACCTGGGTCACGTCCGTGGAGTCATTTAGAGTACATAGTGCAAAGTTTGATTCAGGGTTCAGGTTCTGTGATGACGTCATAGCGACCTGGGTCACGTTCGTGGCGCCATTTAGAGTACATAGTGCGAAGTTCGTTTCATGGTTCTGTGATGACGTCATAGCGACCTGGGTCACGTGGGTTACGTCAGTGCGGGTCCGTGGCGCCATTTAGAGTACATAGTGCAAAGTTCGATTCATGGTTCGGGTTCTGTGATGACGTCATAGCGACCTGGGTCACGTCCGTGGCGCCATTTAGAGCACATGTGTCAAGTTTGATGTGTCTTATAACAGGATGCTGTGGTGGTGACGTAACTATGAGGGTCCAGCAGCTAGCTTCATGTTGTACCTGGTAGAGGGTGTTCGAACTTAAGGATGATACACACCTACAGTATTGCTCATTGACCTCGTGTGCTACCATTTACGACGCCATAACTAAGTCATCAGCTGTTTAAACAACCTACGTCAAGGCGAGAAATAACATGCTGCTTACGTCACAACTGGTGATTTAACGTTGGGGAGAGAGTGGATTTGTTCCACACAGGCCTTATGAGGATAGGCTATCCTGTAGTAGTAGTGTGTATTATCCTTGGTTGGAACCAACGTTTGATGGGAAAGAGGCCTCGTTTTTTTATTAAAAACATACATTTTTTAAGACAACGATTTCAAAAAGCGAATATTTTTCATCAATAAACTGCTTAATATGATCCAATCATTTTGGTGGTACGTCTTGGGAGAAACACTGCGTTATCGTCAAATTCGATGAGTATTTCAAATCCATAGCTAAAAATATGCCACATCAATTGTATCGATTACCTAAGTATATAAGATATTTACTTACTAGGTTAAAATAATAATTTCTGTACAATAGTTTTATGATCTACCTTAATTTGTATAGTTTATTGGTTCCAGTAAAGATTTGCAATTATTTTGAGGTCTCTATCGTAGAAAATATTGGGAACTTTCACTTTATACCAGGTCTTATAATTTTCTCAGTGTTTTTGATCCTTTGTTATAAAAAGACAGGCCTTGTTGATTGATTTCAAATCCATATCTAAAATATTCCATAATTCTATCGATATCGATATTCACTTACTTGGTTAAAATGATAATTGTTGTGCAATAATTTTATTGTTGTTGACGAGTCTCAAACAAGACTGAAAGAGCTTAATTATTATAAAATCCGATTCAAACTTCGAATTAACAACATAACATACAAAAAACGCTGTCAAAATATTGGAAATTTCACTTTCTATGAGGCTTCAGGTCATGTAATTTTCTCAGTGTTTTCAATCCTTTGCTATAAAAAACAGGTCTTGTTGTTGATTGATATTAGTATATAAGATATTTACTTACTTGGTTAAAATCAAATTAATTGTTGTACAATAATTTTATATTTTCCACTGGTGACGAGGTTGAGCAAACTGAAAGAAGCTTGTTATTATAAAATCCGATTTAAACTTCGAAGTATCACATACAAAAAACACCGCTAAATGCAAACGCTTAATCGGCAGTTTTTTTATCTGAATTATATCAGGACCATTCGCAGAAGCCGCCCGCGAAAAACAACAACACATTTTAAAGATAATTTTTTAGTTTAAGGCGTAATTATTAAGTTAGATAGGTATTAATATGTCCATTTTTATTTTAAAAGGTGACAAATTCAAACAATTTATCAAAATTTAAAAGAATAGATTTAAATTAGCATCGTTGACATTTTATGAGCCAATACCCTATGCAATACAAAATTTCAGTGGATACATTGTTATTGTTACCTGTAAAAGATGAGGATTCAATTTTTATTCTTTGTACAAAAAACGCAGCATCCAGTACCAGTACTTTGAACCTGGATTTTCAAAGTTTGGTTTCTTGGGTGATAAGTGTCGGTTTCGAAAAACTGTAAGTACTATTTTTAAATATCTAAGTGATGTAGGATAAATCATGCCCTGAGACATATTTTAAATTAACACAAACCTCGATTATTGAATTATTTTTATTTTCCTTAACACATAAACATATTGTTTGTTTTTTAAAAATACAGACAACCCTGAGTACCTACCTATTTCTTAATTTAATTCCAATAGTTTTTTACGCAGCAACTTGAATTTACTTTTTCACTTACATTTGCACAAAACTCAAATTTCTTTTTCTAAAATTTAGGAAGGTTCTTTAACCAATTTAAACTGGTTTTATTTTTTCATTTACTTTAAAACAAACCTCCATAAACAGCGAATTTTTAATTTTGTGCACAAAATGGTTCACCAGGAAGGAGATAACCTGAAACGTCATGGGATTGCTAATCATCTTCCAAGATCTGTAACCAATGTGGTGTGATTTTTGAAGCAGAGGGGGCTATCCAACACCACCTAAACACCCAGCTCCAAGAGAGCCTCCAAACGAAAGGCTGGAGATCCCGCCGCCCCCATGATGAAGCAAGCTAGACTTTTGCTGGTAAGTTGACATTAAGCGAATTTTTTAAATATAATTCAATTATTTTCAGGACCTTCAATATCAGCCACATGTCGGTGGTGTGAGTATTGCGATTTGGAGGCACCGATAAATCAATGGGTTGGTCATCTTCGGTGTCTCTAGCACCGAGCCAACACCTGGTGAAGCAGGAGGAAGACGTTAGTCTTGTCAAAACATCTTTCAAGAACCGAATTGCAACATAGCGGCTTTCATCAAAGCAGGACCCTATCAGCGTGAAGCACGTTTTGAAATTAGCTGTGGCATACCTATCCAGTATTAGGACGGACGGAGGACTGAATGATTTTATGACACAATTACCAGGATAGCAGAAAATGCGTTTGCGAAAATATAATTTAGAGCAAACAGTTAAATAGCGCAAGGATATGAGAAAACTAACTTCGCACATTCTTGAGCAACCGACCCACCGAATTCAGCAAACATGCGTACACGTAAACGAGAAGAAGGGGTTTTAGAACTGGTTTTTCCTTCAACAAATCACGGTAACTATGGAATAACATAATAGAGGACTAAACTATGACACAACCACTTTCAAGTTGAAACTGGAAGTAGCCTATAAGGGGCCCAAATAGCCTCAGTAAAGTGCTAGAAAGATACCGGTTGCCACTACCACCCCCTGCTCATAAATAAATTTGGTCATTTGGGTTTTCAGGCATCCTGAACAAAAAGTTCACAGAATTCCAGGAAAAAGAAAGCGGTGTGTATCATTTCAATTGCAGTGTTATATACTAAACAATGTCTCTTACAGGCTGGACGCTCCAACAACTTTAAGCTCTAAATATAAGTATCAATAGGATCATAACCCTCTAAAAGCCTATTCATATCTGCCAGTACCAGGATAACCTGTAACGTCATGGGAGTTGCCGAACATCTGCAATCAATGTGGTGGAATTTTTAATTCATTTCATCCACAAATAACATGGGTTGAGGAAAAAAGTATGCGGAAATTTGGGATCTGTTTCTATTTAAATACTCAATATCTATTGAAAAAAAAAATATTCAAGGGTGACGATAAAGACGTATTTCATTTTTATGATTATGAATATTGCTACAATTTAGATGGTAGTCGCACTCACAGTCCTATTAACCATATTGGCAATGATTGTTGAGAATAAAAATAAGCTTTAGTATAAACTATGTTTTATTCTCCTGAGAATGACAGAGATGAAGCCAACATTGATCTCTGTATACCACCAACTCACAGTCAAATAGCGCCAGCACACACTTAACATATCCTACAACTTTTATTTATGTTCCAAAATTGTATCAAGATTATTTTCATTTCAATAATTTTTGAAAAGAAACTTCTTAAACGGCTTTCTGCTATTTGAACGACAATGGAGAGTGATTTGAAAAACGCGTCACGGGCAAATTTCGTTACTCGAGAGAGAAGAAAGATGTAACGTAAAGGAACAGAGAAAGACAGCTATTGATTGACACAAACCAAGGATTATAAGCGTCGAGAGGAGTGCCCATTATTGACAAGCGCCGATATTGACGCAAACCAAGGATTATAAGCGTAAGGAGGATTGCCTATTATTGACAAGCGTTATTGGAAAAATAAAATCATTTCTGGCGAATTTCGAGGTTTTCCGGATATCTCTGGACAGCACTCGGAATTTTTGAAATATCAAAGCAGCATAATAATGAGCACAAAGTTGCACTATACTTTCTTCTGATTCAACAGACATCGGGTCTCTTTCCGTAGGATTCCAATACAGGATTCGAATAGGATTCAAAATAGCTAGTATTCGAATGATACCCAAGTCTACCAAAGTACCAAGTGTTATCACAGGAGTTTATTCAAAACATGCCACATTAGTAACAATTATCAAACTTCAAAATTGTATAACAGGAGACTTTCTCATTGAAATGAAGCATTACGTTGATAGACTTGATACTGTTTACAATGCCAATCCCCATTAAGTATACATGCCCCAGATGTAAGGGTGAAACTGATATACCTAATCGACTTTGTTTGCCTTGCGAATTTTCACAATTTGTTGAACAAAAAAGGATACCATCTCATTATTTTGCAAAACCCGAACGTAGAACCTAAATTATGAAGTTGTAAATTTTCTGCTAAATAAAACTTTTGTTATTATATTTTTCTGCTTTTTATTTATGACCTCTAGACTAGGTTAGGCTATAATAATTTAAACAAAATTCAACGAGAGCATTGTGCTCAATATTAGGATAGGTCATCGAATACTATATTGTTAAGCTTTTTTAAGTCGACACTTTCCGTATGGGGAGCAAAAGAAGGAAGGATACGTTAAAAAACAGGTGTGAGATCAGGTGACCATTGACGTACAATCGTAGGGAGTCACACCAACTCATATTGGAGTATCAGCTAGGGGATTCTTATCTTGTCACAAGTCGCTATGGCTCGCTAGCTGTCATTCGATACCTATTTCGATATCGGATGGAGAGTGATTCATATGTATTATTGTCGAATTTCGTATCGACATCAAATAGACGGTGGTATGAAAAACGAGAGAAAAATCGACCTTCAAATTTGAATGATAGATGATAGATTATGTTTATTATTTTATAATTTATTTTTCGCTTCAATTCAAACTATTTTTACTTCCAAAGATTCCTTTCGCGTTGAAAATAATTTCAATTTTTAATTATTATGTTGCAACGAAATCTTAAGACAGCACCGTCAACAGCAAAACCTTCACTTTAGACGCACGACTCGTAGGGTAGGAGAAACTTAAATTTACATTTTTCTTCTCGTCTCTCAACTCCACACTCCCGTCTTCCTTATGTGAGAATGACCACGTTCACCAGCACTCAACATGTTGAGTGATTAGTCAGCGGCTTTGTTGAAAAAGATGAAATATAACGAAGGATTACATACACAAACGACAAACATAAAACATAAACACAACACATGACACCACAACTTGTCACTTCAAAATAAAAAAGGATAGCCAATTATTCGAACAAAGATCAGCAAATCGAAAAGCCGAAACGGGACCTCTTACTTACGTCAGAGAGTCGATCCGAACTAGCATAAGAATCAGCAATTCGACATCGAATTGGTCTTAAGAATTCCGCAGGATAATAAATGATGGACTGTATACACATGCAATTTAATTCATTTTACCTACTTATCAATAACTGATAGACTGTGCCTGACTCATCCATATAATATTATAGGTCCTGCAAAATATTAATGAAACCGAACAAACACACTGCATACATAAAACGTCCATTTTATGTCATATTCACGTTCATACGTCCATATGACCTATTCACTGATCTCGAAAATAAATGGATAAACAAAGAACGCTACTAATGCTGCTAATTCACGAGGTCAAAATCTAAACAAAAACAACTGACTGGGACAGCTGTGAGCATGCGCAGTAGATACATGTATTGTGCGTACACAAAATCTGGCCAATGAAAATGAAGGAATTTCGAAACTTAGAACAGTTGTTCGAAAGATAAGACACTGCGCAGGCGTAAGGCTGTTCCGTTGCACAACTGTTCGTAGAATATTGACCCCAAACTTTCGCACAAATTATGCAAATCAAGCCGTATGAATTGTTTATCCATTTATTTTTTAGATCAGTGGACCTATTCAGAACGTACATAAGACGTACATTTTAGTAAAAAAATTCATATTACGTACATTCACATCCACCATTTTGGTTTTATGTTAAAGTGTAAAATACAAACAGGTCACTGTTTATTTATTTAATTCCTCGTGTCTAAGTTTAACTTTGTTTGAATCTCTGTTAATCCTAGTAATTCAAATCATTGGCTTAGAAAATCGTGTGTTTATTTTAGTGGCAGGCAGACATAATAATTAAAAATTGATAAAAAAATTTCTTGCCTCGACTGGAATATAAACCCAGGACCCCTGAATTTCCAGTGCAACGCTCTAACCAACTAAGCTACCAGGAGCTGTTTCATTTCTACCTTTTCGAATGTCGATCAAATCTGGAACGCGAAATAAATGAAAAATAGTATAGAAGGACTAACCACACAGCGTTTTTATGCCTAGGGAGTTTATCGATACCGTGGGAAAAATCTAGATCGACGATGCTGAAATTTCGGGGTTTGACCCGAAGCAAACCCAAATTTTTGGGGAGTTTCCCAGAATTCGACCACAGCTCCTTATCTCATGCTATCATCCTCAAAACACAGTTATCGTCCCGCCATCGAGCGTCATCTTCGTCGTCGTCTCGTCATCGATCGATTGCAAAAATTCTAGCCGGCGAATCGAGTCCTCAGACCATCACACCAAAATCCAGCACTGTAGACAAGGCACTAGATCCTTGAGTAATTATTGATAAAAAATGTTTGTAAGTAAAGTCTATACCAAGTCACTTGGACTAGCATAAAAACTAACTAAATCCCGGCATCCATCAGCTTTTTCTTTGTCAAACATGGGCGGCGTAATTTCAAAAAACAGTACTAAAATTAATAATCAATAGACAGTATGTCAATCAATCATGATCGGCAATGGCCAATCAGATCTATTGAGTCCACGTTTACTGGTATCGAACGTGTACATGGAGGATGAAGCCAATCAGATAATATACCTATCCATTCTTACTTGTCTGGCTTCCAACGGGTACGAGGATCAATCAGTATAAATTTTGCTATATTTTTCAATATGTGATGCAGTATATTGACCATACGTTTATTTTAGGCTTGGTCCAAGTAACTTCGTATAGACTATAAAACGTTCTAACTATACAGGTCCAGAGACAATTATAAGTGTGTAGACAGTTATACAGGTCCAGAGACAGGTCCGATACAGCTTTTCGAGACAGATCTGTCTACACAGACTGCTTTTCGAGACAGCTTTTCGAGACAGGTCTGTCTACATAGACTCCTTTTCGAGACAGGTCTGTCTACACAGACAGCTTTTCGAGACAGGTCTGTCTACACAGGCAGCTTTTCGAGACAGATCTGTCTACACAGACAGCTTTTCGAGACAGGTCTGTCTACACAGGCAGCTTTTCGAGACAGGTCTGTCTACACAGATAGCTTTTCGAGACAGGTTAGTAGTAACGGGGGCACCTGAGCCTGAGAAATTTTTCGATACCGTGGAAAAATCTCTAAATCGGCGGCGCCTTTGATCTGAAACAGCTATACAGGTCTAGAGATAGGGTTGTATACACCTATACAGGGCTAGAGACAGGCCTGTATACAGCACTGGTAAGCAAGGGTTAGTTTGGGTTAGTTATAGGTTAGCATAGGACCCCCCACGTCGTTGGGTCAGTTAGGGAAGATTCGTAACTGACCCAACGACGTGGGGGGTCCTATGCTAACCTATAACTAACCCAAACTAACCCTTGCTTACCAGTGCTGTATACAGGCCTGTCTCTAGCCCTGTATAGGTGTATACAACCCTATCTCTAGACCTGTATAGCTGTTTCAGATCAAAGGCGCCGCCGATTTAGAGATTTTTCCACGGTATCGAAAAATTTCTCAGGCTCAGGTGCCCCCGTTACTACTAACCTGTCTCGAAAAGCTATCTGTGTAGACAGACCTGTCTCGAAAAGCTGCCTGTGTAGACAGACCTGTCTCGAAAAGCTGTCTGTGTAGACAGATCTGTCTCGAAAAGCTGCCTGTGTAGACAGACCTGTCTCGAAAAGCTGTCTGTGTAGACAGACCTGTCTCGAAAAGGAGTCTATGTAGACAGACCTGTCTCGAAAAGCTGTCTCGAAAAGCAGTCTGTGTAGACAGATCTGTCTCGAAAAGCTGTATCGGACCTGTCTCTGGACCTGTATAACTGTCTACACACTTATAATTGTCTCTGGACCTGTATAGTTAGAACGTTTTATAGTCTATACGAAGTTACTTGGACCAAGCCTAAAATAAACGTATGGTCAATATACTGCATCACATATTGAAAAATATAGCAAAATTTATACTGATTGATCCTCGTACCCGTTGGAAGCCAGACAAGTAAGAATGGATAGGTATATTATCTGATTGGCTTCATCCTCCATGTACACGTTCGATACCACTAAACGTGGACTCAATAGATCTGATTGGCCATTGCCGATCATGATTGATTGACATACTGTCTATTGATTATTAATTTTAGTACTGTTTTTTGAAATTACGCCGCCCATGTTTGACAAAGAAAAAGCTGATGGATGCCGGGATTTAGTTAGTTTTTATGCTAGTCCAAGTGACTTGGTATAGACTTTACTTACAAACATTTTTTATCAATAATTACTCAAGGATCTAGTGCCTTGTCTACAGTGCTGGATTTTGGTGTGATGGTCTGAGGACTCGATTCGCCGGCTAGAATTTTTGCAATCGATCGATGACGAGACGACGACGAAGATGACGCTCGATGGCGGGACGATAACTGTGTTTTGAGGATGATAGCATGAGATAAGGAGCTGTGGTCGAATTCTGGGAAACTCCCCAAAAATTTGGGTTTGCTTCGGGTCAAACCCCGAAATTTCAGCATCGTCGATCTAGATTTTTCCCACGGTATCGATAAACTCCCTAGGCATAAAAACGCTGTGTGGTTAGTCCTTCTATACTATTTTTCATTTATTTCGCGTTCCAGATTTGATCGACATTCGAAAAGGTAGAAATGAAACAGCTCCTGGTAGCTTAGTTGGTTAGAGCGTTGCACTGGAAATTCAGGGGTCCTGGGTTTATATTCCAGTCGAGGCAAGAAATTTTTTTATCAATTTTTAATTATTATGTCTGCCTGCCACTAAAATAAACACACGATTTTCTAAGCCAATGATTTGAATTACTAGGATTAACAGAGATTCAAACAAAGTTAAACTTAGACACGAGGAATTAAATAAATAAACAGTGACCTGTTTGTATTTTACACTTTAACATAAAACCAAAATGGTGGATGTGAATGTACGTAATATGAATTTTTTTACTAAAATGTACGTCTTATGTACGTTCTGAATAGGTCCACTGATCTAAAAAATAAATGGATAAACAATTCATACGGCTTGATTTGCATAATTTGTGCGAAAGTTTGGGGTCAATATTCTACGAACAGTTGTGCAACGGAACAGCCTTACGCCTGCGCAGTGTCTTATCTTTCGAACAACTGTTCTAAGTTTCGAAATTCCTTCATTTTCATTGGCCAGATTTTGTGTACGCACAATACATGTATCTACTGCGCATGCTCACAGCTGTCCCAGTCAGTTGTTTTTGTTTAGATTTTGACCTCGTGAATTAGCAGCATTAGTAGCGTTCTTTGTTTATCCATTTATTTTCGAGATCAGTGAATAGGTCATATGGACGTATGAACGTGAATATGACATAAAATGGACGTTTTATGTATGCAGTGTGTTTGTTCGGTTTCATTAATATTTTGCAGGACCTATAATATTATATGGATGAGTCAGGCACAGTCTATCAGTTATTGATAAGTAGGTAAAATGAATTAAATTGCATGTGTATACAGTCCATCATTTATTATCCTGCGGAATTCTTAAGACCAATTCGATGTCGAATTGCTGATTCTTATGCTAGTTCGGATCGACTCTCTGACGTAAGTAAGAGGTCCCGTTTCGGCTTTTCGATTTGCTGATCTTTGTTCGAATAATTGGCTATCCTTTTTTATTTTGAAGTGACAAGTTGTGGTGTCATGTGTTGTGTTTATGTTTTATGTTTGTCGTTTGTGTATGTAATCCTTCGTTATATTTCATCTTTTTCAACAAAGCCGCTGACTAATCACTCAACATGTTGAGTGCTGGTGAACGTGGTCATTCTCACATAAGGAAGACGGGAGTGTGGAGTTGAGAGACGAGAAGAAAAATGTAAATTTAAGTTTCTCCTACCCTACGAGTCGTGCGTCTAAAGTGAAGGTTTTGCTGTTGACGGTGCTGTCTTAAGATTTCGTTGCAACATAATAATTAAAAATTGAAATTATTTTCAACGCGAAAGGAATCTTTGGAAGTAAAAATAGTTTGAATTGAAGCGAAAAATAAATTATAAAATAATAAACATAATCTATCATCTATCATTCAAATTTGAAGGTCGATTTTTCTCTCGTTTTTCATACCACCGTCTATTTGATGTCGATACGAAATTCGACAATAATACATATGAATCACTCTCCATCCGATATCGAAATAGGTATCGAATGACAGCTAGCGAGCCATAGCGACTTGTGACAAGATAAGAATCCCCTAGCTGATACTCCAATATGAGTTGGTGTGACTCCCTACGATTGTACGTCAATGGTCACCTGATCTCACACCTGTTTTTTAACGTATCCTTCCTTCTTTTGCTCCCCATACGGAAAGTGTCGACTTAAAAAAGCTTAACAATATAGTATTCGATGACCTATCCTAATATTGAGCACAATGCTCTCGTTGAATTTTGTTTAAATTATTATAGCCTAACCTAGTCTAGAGGTCATAAATAAAAAGCAGAAAAATATAATAACAAAAGTTTTATTTAGCAGAAAATTTACAACTTCATAATTTAGGTTCTACGTTCGGGTTTTGCAAAATAATGAGATGGTATCCTTTTTTGTTCAACAAATTGTGAAAATTCGCAAGGCAAACAAAGTCGATTAGGTATATCAGTTTCACCCTTACATCTGGGGCATGTATACTTAATGGGGATTGGCATTGTAAACAGTATCAAGTCTATCAACGTAATGCTTCATTTCAATGAGAAAGTCTCCTGTTATACAATTTTGAAGTTTGATAATTGTTACTAATGTGGCATGTTTTGAATAAACTCCTGTGATAACACTTGGTACTTTGGTAGACTTGGGTATCATTCGAATACTAGCTATTTTGAATCCTATTCGAATCCTGTATTGGAATCCTACGGAAAGAGACCCGATGTCTGTTGAATCAGAAGAAAGTATAGTGCAACTTTGTGCTCATTATTATGCTGCTTTGATATTTCAAAAATTCCGAGTGCTGTCCAGAGATATCCGGAAAACCTCGAAATTCGCCAGAAATGATTTTATTTTTCCAATAACGCTTGTCAATAATAGGCAATCCTCCTTACGCTTATAATCCTTGGTTTGCGTCAATATCGGCGCTTGTCAATAATGGGCACTCCTCTCGACGCTTATAATCCTTGGTTTGTGTCAATCAATAGCTGTCTTTCTCTGTTCCTTTACGTTACATCTTTCTTCTCTCTCGAGTAACGAAATTTGCCCGTGACGCGTTTTTCAAATCACTCTCCATTGTCGTTCAAATAGCAGAAAGCCGTTTAAGAAGTTTCTTTTCAAAAATTATTGAAATGAAAATAATCTTGATACAATTTTGGAACATAAATAAAAGTTGTAGGATATGTTAAGTGTGTGCTGGCGCTATTTGACTGTGAGTTGGTGGTATACAGAGATCAATGTTGGCTTCATCTCTGTCATTCTCAGGAGAATAAAACATAGTTTATACTAAAGCTTATTTTTATTCTCAACAATCATTGCCAATATGGTTAATAGGACTGTGAGTGCGACTACCATCTAAATTGTAGCAATATTCATAATCATAAAAATGAAATACGTCTTTATCGTCACCCTTGAATATTTTTTTTTTCAATAGATATTGAGTATTTAAATAGAAACAGATCCCAAATTTCCGCATACTTTTTTCCTCAACCCATGTTATTTGTGGATGAAATGAATTAAAAATTCCACCACATTGATTGCAGATGTTCGGCAACTCCCATGACGTTACAGGTTATCCTGGTACTGGCAGATATGAATAGGCTTTTAGAGGGTTATGATCCTATTGATACTTATATTTAGAGCTTAAAGTTGTTGGAGCGTCCAGCCTGTAAGAGACATTGTTTAGTATATAACACTGCAATTGAAATGATACACACCGCTTTCTTTTTCCTGGAATTCTGTGAACTTTTTGTTCAGGATGCCTGAAAACCCAAATGACCAAATTTATTTATGAGCAGGGGGTGGTAGTGGCAACCGGTATCTTTCTAGCACTTTACTGAGGCTATTTGGGCCCCTTATAGGCTACTTCCAGTTTCAACTTGAAAGTGGTTGTGTCATAGTTTAGTCCTCTATTATGTTATTCCATAGTTACCGTGATTTGTTGAAGGAAAAACCAGTTCTAAAACCCCTTCTTCTCGTTTACGTGTACGCATGTTTGCTGAATTCGGTGGGTCGGTTGCTCAAGAATGTGCGAAGTTAGTTTTCTCATATCCTTGCGCTATTTAACTGTTTGCTCTAAATTATATTTTCGCAAACGCATTTTCTGCTATCCTGGTAATTGTGTCATAAAATCATTCAGTCCTCCGTCCGTCCTAATACTGGATAGGTATGCCACAGCTAATTTCAAAACGTGCTTCACGCTGATAGGGTCCTGCTTTGATGAAAGCCGCTATGTTGCAATTCGGTTCTTGAAAGATGTTTTGACAAGACTAACGTCTTCCTCCTGCTTCACCAGGTGTTGGCTCGGTGCTAGAGACACCGAAGATGACCAACCCATTGATTTATCGGTGCCTCCAAATCGCAATACTCACACCACCGACATGTGGCTGATATTGAAGGTCCTGAAAATAATTGAATTATATTTAAAAAATTCGCTTAATGTCAACTTACCAGCAAAAGTCTAGCTTGCTTCATCATGGGGGCGGCGGGATCTCCAGCCTTTCGTTTGGAGGCTCTCTTGGAGCTGGGTGTTTAGGTGGTGTTGGATAGCCCCCTCTGCTTCAAAAATCACACCACATTGGTTACAGATCTTGGAAGATGATTAGCAATCCCATGACGTTTCAGGTTATCTCCTTCCTGGTGAACCATTTTGTGCACAAAATTAAAAATTCGCTGTTTATGGAGGTTTGTTTTAAAGTAAATGAAAAAATAAAACCAGTTTAAATTGGTTAAAGAACCTTCCTAAATTTTAGAAAAAGAAATTTGAGTTTTGTGCAAATGTAAGTGAAAAAGTAAATTCAAGTTGCTGCGTAAAAAACTATTGGAATTAAATTAAGAAATAGGTAGGTACTCAGGGTTGTCTGTATTTTTAAAAAACAAACAATATGTTTATGTGTTAAGGGAAAATAAAAATAATTCAATAATCGAGGTTTGTGTTAATTTAAAATATGTCTCAGGGCATGATTTATCCTACATCACTTAGATATTTAAAAATAGTACTTACAGTTTTTCGAAACCGACACTTATCACCCAAGAAACCAAACTTTGAAAATCCAGGTTCAAAGTACTGGTACTGGATGCTGCGTTTTTTTGTACAAAGAATAAAAATTGAATCCTCATCTTTTACAGGTAACAATAACAATGTATCCACTGAAATTTTGTATTGCATAGGGTATTGGCTCATAAAATGTCAACGATGCTAATTTAAATCTATTCTTTTAAATTTTGATAAATTGTTTGAATTTGTCACCTTTTAAAATAAAAATGGACATATTAATACCTATCTAACTTAATAATTACGCCTTAAACTAAAAAATTATCTTTAAAATGTGTTGTTGTTTTTCGCGGGCGGCTTCTGAATGGTCCTGATATAATTCAGATAAAAAAACTGCCGATTAAGCGTTTGCATTTAGCGGTGTTTTTTGTATGTGATACTTCGAAGTTTAAATCGGATTTTATAATAACAAGCTTCTTTCAGTTTGCTCAACCTCGTCACCAGTGGAAAATATAAAATTATTGTACAACAATTAATTTGATTTTAACCAAGTAAGTAAATATCTTATATACTAATATCAATCAACAACAAGACCTGTTTTTTATAGCAAAGGATTGAAAACACTGAGAAAATTACATGACCTGAAGCCTCATAGAAAGTGAAATTTCCAATATTTTGACAGCGTTTTTTGTATGTTATGTTGTTAATTCGAAGTTTGAATCGGATTTTATAATAATTAAGCTCTTTCAGTCTTGTTTGAGACTCGTCAACAACAATAAAATTATTGCACAACAATTATCATTTTAACCAAGTAAGTGAATATCGATATCGATAGAATTATGGAATATTTTAGATATGGATTTGAAATCAATCAACAAGGCCTGTCTTTTTATAACAAAGGATCAAAAACACTGAGAAAATTATAAGACCTGGTATAAAGTGAAAGTTCCCAATATTTTCTACGATAGAGACCTCAAAATAATTGCAAATCTTTACTGGAACCAATAAACTATACAAATTAAGGTAGATCATAAAACTATTGTACAGAAATTATTATTTTAACCTAGTAAGTAAATATCTTATATACTTAGGTAATCGATACAATTGATGTGGCATATTTTTAGCTATGGATTTGAAATACTCATCGAATTTGACGATAACGCAGTGTTTCTCCCAAGACGTACCACCAAAATGATTGGATCATATTAAGCAGTTTATTGATGAAAAATATTCGCTTTTTGAAATCGTTGTCTTAAAAAATGTATGTTTTTAATAAAAAAACGAGGCCTCTTTCCCATCAAACGTTGGTTCCAACCAAGGATAATACACACTACTACTACAGGATAGCCTATCCTCATAAGGCCTGTGTGGAACAAATCCACTCTCTCCCCAACGTTAAATCACCAGTTGTGACGTAAGCAGCATGTTATTTCTCGCCTTGACGTAGGTTGTTTAAACAGCTGATGACTTAGTTATGGCGTCGTAAATGGTAGCACACGAGGTCAATGAGCAATACTGTAGGTGTGTATCATCCTTAAGTTCGAACACCCTCTACCAGGTACAACATGAAGCTAGCTGCTGGACCCTCATAGTTACGTCACCACCACAGCATCCTGTTATAAGACACATCAAACTTGACACATGTGCTCTAAATGGCGCCACGGACGTGACCCAGGTCGCTATGACGTCATCACAGAACCCGAACCATGAATCGAACTTTGCACTATGTACTCTAAATGGCGCCACGGACCCGCACTGACGTAACCCACGTGACCCAGGTCGCTATGACGTCATCACAGAACCATGAAACGAACTTCGCACTATGTACTCTAAATGGCGCCACGAACGTGACCCAGGTCGCTATGACGTCATCACAGAACCTGAACCCTGAATCAAACTTTGCACTATGTACTCTAAATGACTCCACGGACGTGACCCAGGTCGCTATGACGTCATCACAGAACCTGAACCCTGAATCAAACTTTGCACTATGTACTCTAAATGACTCCACGGACGTGACCCAGGGCGCTATGACGTCATCACAGAACCCGAAACGACTCCAAACTCCCGCTATGACGTCATCACAGGTGACAGATGACGTTTGACAGATGACGTTTGACAGGTGACGTTTGACAGATGACGTTCAACAGCTGACGGTTGACAGAATGGCGGGAAAACATTTCCCCCACCCCTTTTTCTGGTACCTATGATAAAATCCGGGGAGCCCCTTTTCGGGGGGCGCAGCCCTACGGGCTCCCTTTTTTGGTGGGGGCGGAGCCCTGCGGGTCCCAACTACAGCATCCTGTATTACGAACTTCACACTATGTACGCTAGATGGCGCCATGACGTTTGACAAGATGGCGCCGACGATGCATCCACCTTCGTGTCAACGGCGGCGCATCCACCACGTGTCAAGAATGAAAGATTGAGGTTATGGTCGGATTTTTGTAGTCATACCCCTGTTGCTGTACTACTTGTACTTACTCAAAATCAAATCAATTTAGTGTCAAACAAAAAGAAACGGGTAAATTGGACTCGAGACGAAATAGCTATAGCATTTACATTAAGATATTACAGTAAAAAATGTTACCTTTATTTAAGAAGCAAATTGAATTACCCACTACCAGCTCTCTCTTCCTTAAAAAGATGGGCTTCGGAGCTCAATTTAACTCAAGGAATATTATCAGATGTTTTGCTTATGTTAAAGCTGGCTGGTGAATCATTTTCCACCTTTAAAAAACTGTTGTTCTACAGTACGATGAGGTGAAAATCAAAACTATGGAAGAATATAATGTTGCTCAGGATGAAATATTAGGGCCTTATAACTATATGCAAGTTGTGTTGGCTCGAGGCCTATTTTCAAACTGGAAACAGCCTATTTTTATTGCTTTTGACCAAAAAATAACAAAGGAAATCTTGTTTGACATTATTATTGAACTTCATAAAATCTCATACAATGTGGTGGCCTGTGTAAGTGATTGTGGTGCTAGTAATGTGGGACTATGGAAGGTATTAGATATCGATGTAAGCTCAGATGTAATTAACACTTCATTTAAACATCCTATTTCCAATAATAACATTTTTGTGCAACCATCCGCGAGATGAGCTTTCGCGGACGCCACACAGTCCGCGAAGTTCAATTTCGCGGCCGTTGCCCTTGGTGACGGCCGCGAAACTAAAAATCAAAATTTGACACTTTGACAACAGCTTGACAACAAATAAATTTTATTTCCAAATTCTTCACAACGACATACATTATTTAGGATAAATATTAACAGTTATATGACAGTTAGAATTATTACTAATATTTACTCCTGAAGTTGAAGCAACTAAATCCAGTGTTTTTGAATAATTATTACTAACATTGGAGCTAGAAGCTATACTGCCAGAAATTGAATTAGAAATTTTTTTCTTATTTTCGATGGAGTCCTCTATGTATCCTTCTGCTACTGTGGTGGATTTCCACCCACCGTGGCGTTTCAGAACTGACATATCGGCACCGGTATTTGCAAGAAGCGTAGCAGAGCTTCTTCTGAAACAGTGACCCGTGTATGCTTCACTATTTGGCAATCCCAGATACTTAGCAATCATGGAGGGTATTTTTCCGATCGTATGCACCCCGACAACTTGTGCAGTGCACTTTCCATTTTCATATCTCAAAAATACACGACGACTATTAATATTTTTTGGTCGAAGGGCTGCGTATTTGAGGTAAATTTTTATAAAATTCAAATTAGTGATTGTGAACACGCGCTTCTGGTTAGTCTTAGTATCAGGAACTGTTACTATTAATACGGCATCTTTCTCCTGAATGTCATCTATCGTCATTTTAACTACTTCATCTCGCCGCAATGCTCCTGATATTCCCATAATCATAACTACCAGAAACAATAATTGTGATAAATAAACCAACTAATCGAAAGCTTACTTTTTTAACAATTTACCTTCAAAAATAAATAGTTTTCATCACAAGCTTCTTTCATGAACAAATCAATTTGATCACCCGTTAACACTTTCGATTTCTTTGCTTGATAACCTACAGACTTTTTTTTCAGGAAAGGTACCACTTTTGAAAACTTCCTCACATCTATCCCTTCTCGTACGTTGAGCATACACTTTAACATGGAATAAATGCTCCATAAACTTGAACTCTTCAAAACTTTCGATTTCTGCATTAAATAAGCCAACAATATATTTTCAGACACCATTTTGACGTTTTGTTTGTCACACCAATTTTTGAACTCGAAGTAACAATTTTCATATTGCCGCTTAGATTTTTCAGGTATCAACTCAGAAATAGCTGATTGAACTACACTTTTTAGCTCTGGAGGAGTGCAAGAAGGTGAAATATCTGTATCGGTGCTGGACATTTTCACGATTTTTGAGAACCGTCAAATTTTTTTGTTTTATTGTTTACATGCAAAATATGATATCCATAGAAACGCTGTGCCACCATAGCCACCAGGTTATATTATATCAAACTGGTAGTTAGTTCCACACACAGAACATATCACCTCTAGAAAAGTATCTGCAATGTTATGTTCCGGTTATCAATTAGAGCGCCATCGTTGACTGAAAACCCAACTAATCGAGCATTCTTGACAAAAAGGCGAATTGATTTTTTTCATATATTTTTATTATTTTTAAATAATTTTTAATGTTCAACTGCATTTGGCTTGCTGACTCCTTTTAGCTCTTTTCGCCTCATTTTTTTGAAAATTATGACTGGCAGGAAGTTTCCGATGTCGAACATAGTGCAAAAAGAGTTAGTAAGTTAGCAAGAGACACGCAGCTATAGGTAGATCGTAAAGTAAATACGAATAATAAATACAAATACGAACGAAACGAAACAAACGAGTAAATACAAAAAAATACGAACAAAAATTAGGGCTTTTTTCAACCACAACTTTTTGAATTTTCACTTTAACGCGCGTGGGGGGACCATGGTTTACAAGGTTTACAACAACACAATTTAAAAATTCAAATTTTGACTTTTAAAATGACAAAATAAATGACAAAACCAACCAACACAAATCACTGTCCACAAGTCCACACCATAGATACCTGTAAATTTCTCTTATCTCCCGACAGTGTCGCCATCGTTGACTAAAAACCTAACTAAAAACCTTCGTCGCGATTCTCCCATTTGAGATATTTTTCTATAGGTGATATGTTCTGTGGTTCCACATGCTTGTTGAAAGAAGTAAATTTTTTCTGTAATTTCACATAATTTTCATGGTTGCACAAAAAATAGTGTGTATACCATGACCGCGAAACTTTTTAGCGTCCTCGAGATTATCTTGCCTCGGCCGCAAGCGGCCTCGGCGATAACTTTTCTCTTCATACGCTAAAAAGGCACTTCGCGGCCTTGGTATACAAATAACTATTATATGTTTGCTGATGTTCCACATTTATTAAAATTATTACCAAACTGGCTTTTAGATAAGGGGTTCAAGCTAAAGGATAATTCCATTTTAAATAAAAATCCTCTTCAGGCTCTGGTTTCCTTAACTGATAGTGAGGTCAATCCCTGTTGGAAAATAAATCAGAAACATTTAGATGTTGAGAAAACAAATCGTCAAAAGGTTCAACTTGCTGCGCAACTTCTTTCTAATAATGTTTCTACTGCTCTTTTGCATTATAAACCTGGAGAAGATAAGAAAATGGCAGAAAATTTGGGAAACTTTATAAGTGATATAAATTTATGGTTTGATATTTTCAATAGTTACATTCCAAAAGGAAGTGTCCCATCAAAAAATGCTTATGGAATAGATTGGAAAAATCAAAATGACCATTTAAAAAAAATGTATGATTTAATTTTTAATATGAGAGTTGTTGAAAAAAATACCCTAATGACTTTTCAAAAAGGCATGTTAATGTCAATTATTTCTTTAGAAAGATTGTTTGAGGATATGAAGTCCACATTAGACATAAAATATATATGTACACATAAATTAAATCAAGACAGCTTGGAGAATTTTTTTTTTCAAATAAGAAGCAGAGGGGGTCCAGATGAACACCCGACGCCGCTTGGGGCCATTTACAGAATCCGTATGATTTTATTAGGAAAAAATCCTGGTATTTTAATTTCTAAAGTAAATACAGAAGAGCAAGTTCTAGACGAGTATATTATTTGTACCAAAGTTCTGGAAGCTGCACAAGTTAAAATCACAGATGCCTCTCTTGACCAAGAATCGCTTCCCGATTTCAATAACGATAATGAGTCCCAGAACAGCTCATCATTTTCATCAGTTTCCTCAAGTACATCTAGAGATCAATCTGATTTTAATCAGAACGCTGAGGAAACTACCGATGATGCTTTGGAATATATTGCAGGCTACTTAGCTAAAAAACACAAAAAAGATTTACCCAATTTGGGAAATTATACTTATAAAGTTAACATTATGGACCATCAGTACAGCATTCCGTCTTGGGTACAACAATTGTCATATGGGGGCCTTATCAAACCTTCTGAGCATTTTTTGAGAAAAATTAAAAAATGGAACTTTTATTTCCAGTCTCACCATGGGGATTCTTTTCGAAAAGGGCAAGGGATTGTACAGAACTTGGCAAAAAAAATATTTAAATTAGAAAAAGATTTACCCGAGGATTTATCATTTGCTTTGATTAAAGATTTTTGCAAGTTAAGAACAATAATTAGGATGAATTTTAGAAATTTAAAAGCAAAATTTAGTAGCAATATGAAAAGAAAATCTTTGCAAGATGATACCCGAAGAAAAATAATTAGGAAGTTTGGTAAAATTGTCAAATAAAAATTTAAATAAGTACAGGGTGTTTCCTCATATTTGTACCACTACGATAAAAGTGAGAAATGATAATTTGTGGGTTACAAATGCATATATTGGAAAATTAAAAGAACGGGACCAACTATGGGTGAGATGGAAAAGGATACAAAACGAACACACTGAGAAAGAATTTAAATATTTGGAAAATAAACTTATGAGACTTAAAATTAAATTACAAAAAGAGTATGTGGAAAAGAAGTTTAATGAAGCATAGGGTAATTCCAGGAAAACGAGGGCAGTACTGAATGGTCTTTGTAATAGTACTATGTAATAGAAAAATCAATATAAATCGAGTAATGGATAAAGATGGAAAGATATAAAGCAAGGATGCAGATATTGCAGCAGCTTTCAATAGACAGTTTTCAGGCATTGGATTGACATGAGCAACCAAAATAAATAGCAGAACGGGAGTAACGTTCCAAGAAGAAGAAGAAAGAGAAAGCATTTTACTACAGCACACAAACATAACAGAAGTCGAAAAAACAATAAAAGAGTTAAACACAGTAGTACTCCTTGGTTTGGACAAAATAACAAAATGAAACACTTTTTGACATTATCGGACCTAAAATAGATAGAAATTATCAACCACATCCTAGAAAGTGGACAGTATCCTGAAGAGCTGAAGATTGCAAAAATTGTGCTGGTATATAAAAAGCGTCATGGAGAAAATGGAAAAGAACTTGAAAATATTGTGAATGAAGATCTAGTACACTATTTTAATTGGCTCTCCTACAATAAATTCAGTATAAATGTTGGAAAGACAGTCTTTATGGTCCTACATCCGGTGGGAAAAAGAACAATAAGTCCAACAATTAAATTTAACGGCAAAATTCTCAAAAAAGTGGAGCAATATAAATACTTAGGTCTTATAATAACAGACAAACTGATATGGGGAGCACACATTGAAAGTATTCATGCAAAAATTGCTCCATTCTTGGGAGCTGTGAGGAGGTATAGACATATTATATTGAATGAAAACTCAAAATATTTAATATATAGTTTCATCGAGCCACACTTCAGCTATATGATACCATGCTATGGAAATGCTACCCTGGAACAGAGAAAACAGCTACAAAGACTGCAAAACAAATCAATAAAAATAAATATTCTCTAGACTCTGTTATACACCCAGTGAAAGACTAAGGCAGTATCCCTACCCAAAAATTCATCAGATGAAGATGTTGGAGCAGGCAAAACTTATGTACAAAATACAAAGCCACCTAATTAAAACAAATGTGCAGACCACACTGAATAGAGACTATCACAACTACAATCTTAGAACAAGAGAACAAATTAGAAATACCTATGCTAGAACTAAGGGCCAGAACTCTCCCATCTATAGATGTATACAAACCTATAACAAAGTTCCACCCAGATTATTAGAAGGACAAGAAAATTCAGTAAACCACAATATCTTTAAATATTTTATATAGTATGTACATTGTAGATCTATATTTTCTGTTTATAATTATTTTAGTTGAAGGCCTCAGCACCAGTTATGTATTGATTTGAGGTCAGAAATAAATCCTTTAGGAAAAAAAACTACAGCTGTATGCAACATCCTTTGTTAACTTAAAAGCGCTTTCAAAAATGGTACCTTTAAAGATTTCTATGGCTTAGAGTACACATTTTTGAAAGTGACCAGTTTTAAAAAGTGCTTTTGAGTTAAAAGTGGATGTTGCATACAGCTGAAACTTGCTGGAAGTCTTTACTTTTACAGGTAGAAGAAAGGTGTTAATACAAAAAATGTTGAGTTTTAGGTGAACTTTCAGAAGCTGTTGTCAGAAACAGAAATTGAATGTTGGAAGTGTGAAATTTTGCATACTTTTAAATTTTTCCAATTGGAATGGACCATATTGGGTTCCATATTCTAAAAGAACATAACTTCCCGATATAGTTTCTCTATATTCGATTGAACCGTCTTCAACAACATTTGAAAATACTGTCAGGGAAACCAAGTGCCTCAAATTTTAACTGCAGCTTTGACATTTACAGGTAGAACAGTTCAAAAAAATAGTCAGTAGAATAGTATTTTTCCAAATTAACTAACCCAAACTTAGGCAGACTATATAAAGGTAAAGGCTGTAGGTGGGTGTCAAAATATAGGGAAACATGTCCCTGTACCACATAGTTAACCTATAGTTATATATGCCTAATGTATTGGGTTAGTTTTGATTGGTTTGGGAGTGTTTGGATTAGTTTTGTTTAGTTTCGGTGGTTTCGGTTGGTTTGAGTTTTAATTTTGTTCTTAATTAGGTACCTATTTTTTTGCTTCTGCCTCCTCCACCGCCAAATGCTGGACCACCACAAAAATGGGAAGGGCCGCCGCCCTCAGCCATTCCTGGAAGGCAGTCCTTTCAACCTAGAAGACCACCACCTCCGCCGCCCCCAAATTAAGCAATGCTCATTGTTTTTCAAAAACATGCCAAGTGTGCTAATTTTTTGTGCTGGTTATACTTTATTTGCGTTTTTTCTTACATTATTTTCTCACAAATGGCTCATTTGAGCCGGCAGTGGGAGTCTCAAACGCTTTCATACTAAATACCTAATTATTTTTGTAACTAGTTTATCTTAATTGTAAGGGTTCTAATAGTAAAATTAGTGTTGTTTTTTTTTTTAACGGGCGTGTGCATCCTTGTCTGCCTATTCTGATTTGTATTATTATAATAATTATGACTTTTATTTTACTTATACATATTGTATGTGTATTGTGAGAATTTATATTTTTTGGGCAGTGTACGTAGTACCTATAATATAAGTATTTTTTTTATTGAACTTTGTTGACCAGTCCGAAACAACTACTCCGAAGGCAAATACCCCTACCAGCGTTGAACTACACTGATTGGTCTGAGCTTTCTTGGCAATGGAAATTGTTAGAAAGATTTTTTCAGGTAATGACCAATGTGAATACAGGGACACTACAGGGACCCCGGACCTCGGAGTAGTTGTTTCTGACTGGTCAACGAAGTTCAATTTTGCTTGAACAGGGAGCTTTAGCCTATGTCCTTCTGATGAGTCCTAACAAGGACGAAACGCGTCAAGGATTGGCACGGGAAGCCTGAGTCCACTGCTCAGTGGGCCGATTCCCAAACAGGGACCGTAGTGTCCCTGTAGGTATTCACGTTGGTCATTACCTGAAAAAATCTTTCTATTTTTTTTATTGTCATACCTAATTAATTAAAAATATAGAACATAGGTACAATAGTTCAAATGCCATAAAGCACACGGCTTTTATTAAATCATAATTGGCAAATCAATGTTTGCTGGTAGTCTCTATATAAGGGGGAGTATTATGGGCTACTTTTTATCCTGGAAAAATATACAATGCAAAGCTGGCCCCTGGATTTGTTTCAATGTTTTTTTTTTTTTTGTGTATGGAAATGAGCACAATTCGAATAAACACCGGCATAATTGAGCACAAAACGGGCACAATTGACTACAGTTGAGAAACAGTAGAAAACCAAATGTGGAGTGCCAACTTGAGCGAGCCAGTTTAATTTTTGTATTTCAACATCAAAATATAAGCGAAACGTGGTTGCAATAGTGTATTTTATTTTTTACTGCCCCTACCTACTTCTCAATTATTATTCAATAGTTTAATAGGTACTAGAACGATTTAATATGGACATTCAAAGTAAGCTAATTTCACAAAGCCAAATAGTGATACCTAATTTAGATTTTCATAATCATATTCCAGAAAAACACTGCAAGTTTCCTATATTTTCCATGAGTTTTCATAGTAAACGCGCCAGTAAAGGAATTTATTTACATATTTAAGTATTTATTCACTCTTCACAAACACTAATTTTTAGTAATTACATGCAAAGGAAACTTACAACTAAGTAGATATTTGATTTACAAAAAAAAAAGGAATACAAATGCTTGACTAGGAAATACTAACAGTAGAAAACTAGCAATACACACGAATAAAAGAAAGCGATGTCCTGATACAACAAATTCAGTATTATAAAATCACTAAAACCAGAAAATGCTTGGGGTTTTCGCGAGTATTTTTAGCCACGAGTCTTTTATGCTTACACACATTAAATGAAACTTTAAATTACACTTATAACACTTGATAAATCCGAATTTACGATAAAATAATTGTCAGCACAAACTGAACATCATTCGTATCAGCGGCCATCTTGAAAATCTGGGATGCACGTGACGTCACAGTAATTGTGAACAAATTTAGCCGATTGAGCAATCCTGTAGAGTTTACGATTCTTGTCTATGCAGTTTTTATTTTAAATAATTAATTTACAAATAAGTCACAATTTTGTAATTTTATAATTTTACCTTATATTATTTTAGCCCTGAAGAAGATACAAAAAAGTATCGAAAGCTTGGTTAGTAATAAAGAATTATTTTAGAAAAATAAAATTGTTTGGCTGCTTTACCCGCTATCTAAAGAAGAAAAAGATAATATTGTTGTTAAGATGTTTTTGTTCTTGTTTGTTTAGTTGATCCTTCAACAAATCAATTTCCTATCTCAAATCTTCATTCAGCCTAACCTGTTCTTGGTGTTTTTGAAACAGGATGTTTCCATCCATCTCTTCAAGCTTTGCCATCACATCATTAATTATTGTGAAGTCTATTTGTGGTTTGGAATTGACGTTAACTTTTTTTTTTTAAAAACAAACATCAGAACACGGGCCTTTGCATTACCTGACAGTTCATTAAAAAGTGAATAAACCGGGTCCTAGTGGTTTGAATAGAATAATAGCCAAAAAAAATGTATAAAGTTTAATTGACAAACATTTATTATAATTTTGAAGCCAAAAGGGTACAATAAAACTAGTTTTATAATATATCAATCGTGATTTATATTTTAATTTTTTCACTTTATTTATAAATTAAATCTTACCACGTTATTAACCGACGCTTGTGCTGTTCAGTCTCCAAAAATTTGGTACTTATGTATCTTTTGTTCTCCTAACTAAATCTCAAACACTTTTGTACATCGTAGAGAAAAGCCATTTGCATTCATAAGATAAATATTGTGCTTCTGGAAAGTATGTTGATTATGGAGGTAAATTTTTCTCCTAATAAAACTGTACTAATGCTATAAAATAGGTCGTCGAAGTTGCGATAACAGATAATAGAATCGATCGTTTAATTTCGAAAAAATCTGCAGCCGTAAAACGAATTCCAACATTAGCTATGTAACAACTAAACGAATTCAGCTCTTGGTACTCATGGGATCTGTGTTCGAATTTTTCTTGAAGCCCATAACAGGCACTTAAAAGTTGATCTGCTTCTGCTTTGACCATGTCACAAGTGAATGCAATGACACATGGTCCCACCTAAAAGAAAACTCTTATTAACACATACTGTTATAGACGATTCAAATTATATAAAGGCTTAAAAATAGCGAATTCTTCGGATATCATGCCACTTACTAATATTATTATAACGTTTGATCCAAAGTTTGCTAAAACCTCCCAAGTACTAAAAAATTGAATACCCCAATAAGTGTTACGTCCGGTAACAATTAGATATAAACCAAACGATGTTCCAATGAGCATTACCAGCCACGAGGCAAACAATAAAACCATTTTATAACCAAATAGCTTAGTAATACATTTCATTGTTTTTTCCACTTTGCGAAACATAATTTTTGATTCTTTTATTTTCTCAATGTCATCTGTTAAGGTGTTTTGGGCATCAACTAGTTGCATGTGAACCTCCAATAATAAAACGGTTATAAATAATGGGATACATACAAAATAATAGATTGTCATCCATGTTGAAGCTTTCAAGAAAATAGCATAAAAAGGGTTCTTTAATTCTCTATAGATTATCATAAAATCCATATAAAATATGTAAAATAGCAACAAGTTCATTATTAAAAATGTTGCAATAATTCTAAATATTCTTGAATTATATGTAAGCACTTTTAGATCAATATTATTGTATAAGCATTGCCACACATTATTTTTCCAATAATCTTTGTAAACCAATAAAACATTAATAAATGAAATTCCTTCAATAATGTCTTGCATGTATTTCATTTGCTGATTGGTTTTATATAACTTAAGAGTGGAACGCACATACAAATTACAACCAAAGCAGCAAGTGTGAACCAATGAAACTGAGATAATCACGATGTTAAGCAAATATCCAGGATTAGCATTATTTTTAGGAGCAATTAATAAAAAATGTTGGCAGTTCATAAAAAACTTATAAAAGAATTCGTATTTTGAATATTTGGTGAATAAATTCATTTTACCGCGTTGATGCACCGTAGCGACAAAAATCAATTAGATACTATACGCCAACTAGTTGAAATGATGACCCAGAAAGCTCAATATCGCCCAATGTTATAATTATTTCAAACAGAACCATTAGATAGACAAACAATTAATTGAAGTAGGAGAACAGAACAAATACAAATTAGGTTGATTATAACGAGCCCGAAAACAAATAATATGGTTAGGGCCGATACTTTTGCTATCGATTAACGAATTTGATAGATATGTCGTCAAAGTTTTGCATGGGCCAACTTGTGTAAGTATTTTAAGGGTGATCCAACGGCCCGCATTCAAAGCGTCGGAAAGGGTTTCGTAGCAGTCTAATTACTGCTTAACCATAAGTTGTATTGAAATAATTCTTGTTGTAGCCTAATCTACAGTGGCTAAATAGCATACAGTGGCGACAATAGAGGTCCCGCCGCCATCTTGTTCCCAACCTCTTGTTATTTTTAAATATTACTAGCTGACCCGGCGAACTTCGTACCGCCTCTGAATTATTAAATACCCATTAAATGTTGTGTGGACGTATAATCTATTAGCTGAATTAAATTCAGTTTTTTTCGATGGTGAATTTGGCTTTGTTTGAAAAAAAATAATGTTTACTCTCTGGATCAGAAGTCACCTAAAATTAAAATTTTACATCATCCCTTTTTAGGCAACTTGTGGGCATTATTCTTGTGAAGTGTACCATCAAATAAATAAACTCAGGCACAGGAATGTTCAAAGAATGTAAAGATAACAAAAAAATCTCCAGTGCAGCCCTGTTTCACTCTATCTGCACTGCACTACTCCATCTGTTCTACTCTATCTGCACTATTCTATTTGATCTACTCTTCTGCACCACTCTATCTGATCGGAATAGTGGAATAGTTCTGTTCGGAATAGCTCCAGTTCCCGAGTAGCATTGTTCTACTGTATCTGCAATGAAATTACCGCGCAACGGCGAGCTTCGTTCTAGGTATCAGAGATAGCGCCGTATACAAAATGGTTTGCAATGAAAATGTGGCGGCAAACTTGGTATCGGTTATCAGAGATGCGGGCTTAGTGAATTTTTTTCATAAATAAGTAAAATAGGTAATTTTGTTTTTTGTCTTTTTTTTTGGATTTTTTCGATTTATTATGTTAGTATGGACAAAGACAAATCCAATAAAGAAAAAATCATAAAAATCAACCAACACAACTGTGTTTTATATATATATATAGATAACAAAATGATCCTCCATTTATTGAATAATTCATTTATTACAAAAAATGTGATAAATGAAGAACCGCTCGACCGATTTTGTGCAAACTTCACATAAACCATCTAATAAATAGGTAGTCCGAACAAAGTGTTGAGTTATAAAATTACAACGAAAAGTGGCATTGATTTATATATATATATATATATATATATATATATATATATATATATATATATATATATATATATATATATATATATATATATATATATATATATATATATATAGTGTAGGTATTCGTGACTGGCAACTTATAAATGGAAGATATTTTCTGGGGTATCAGTCTGGGTCTAAATAAAAGTCTCAAAACTTTTTAGCTACGCCGAGCTTTCGAAAATTTTTATTTTCTTCTTCAGGGCTATATAAAAAGAATAATATTTATACAAATAAATATTAAAAGGAAGGCTTACTTACTGCTATGTGTTTTAAATTGAAAAAATATCATTTACAAGAAAATTTGGCATACTTTTTAAATAAATTGTTACAATCTGACTTTTTTAGTATTACTTTCAGGTATGAGTATGATCTGAAATTTACAAATAACAATGGTTCAAGAAATGGTGGAAATGTTTTTTTAAGAAAATTTCAACATTATTCCAAAGAAAAGTAGGTTTATGTTTTGATACATTTATAAAAGTGATATATTTTGACTATAAGTGAAGTTATTATTATTTATAGGTTTCATTGTTAGAATATTTGAATAGATAATGCTTAAATCATCTATGTCTGATCTTTTATTATAATTTTGTTCCCTATGTAATATTTTGGTTTCATTATAATTAAAACTATGATCTAATTCATTGAAATGTGTAGATAATATAGAAGTATTTTTTCCTAATCTACAATCACTTTTGTGAGAAGTGATTCTATCTTTTAAAACTCTGGATGTTTGACCTATATAACAATTTTCACATTGGTTACAAGGAATACTATATACAACATTCGAAGATTTTAGATTTTCCTCTTTGTCTTTAATTTTTGTAAATAATTTTCCGATTGTTTTAGTTTGTTTATTTGCGATTTTTATTGATGGTGTATTTTTAAATAACTTGATGATTTTATTAGAAATTTCTTTTATAAAAGGAATAGAAAAATAATAAGTTTGTAAATTAGTAGGTAAAGGAGTTCTATCTTCGGTGTTATTATTATTTTCTGTATCTGTATGTTCCAAAGGATTAATAGAAATTGTGTTAAAAATCAATTTTTTCAAGAATTTGGGTGGGTAAGAGTTATTTATTAATATATTGTAAAGTTTTTTGAAATCATTGTTTTTTAGTGATGGATGTGAAATTTTCTCAATCCTTGTTTCTAATCCTATAATTAGGTTAATTTTGGTTTTAGTGGTATGATATGAATGGAAATTCATGTATATTCCAGAACTAGTTGGTTTGAAGTACCAATCTAATATTATTTTATTATCATGATTTCTAATTACTTTCGTATCTAGGAAAGGTAAACTTTTGTTTTCTTCCTTTTCTAAAGTGAATTGTATATGTGAATTATAGCTATTGAATATTTCTAAAATTTCTTCTATATTATCATTCGGTACTGATATTATGATGTCGTCCACGTATTTTTTTAAAAAAGGCACTTCAAAAGATAATTTAGGTAAACAAGCATCAATTAGATCATCCATTACATATTGTGAAATTATAGGTGATATAGTAGCTCCCATTGGAGTCCCTAATAGTTGTTTGTAAAAAACATTATCAAATTTACAGTAAGTTGTATCAAATATAAACTCCAATATCTTTAAAAAATTGATTTTTGTTAGAGTAGTGTTATCTTTAATTTGATCCCAATGTTTTCCTATACTAATCTCTACCAATTTATAAGGTATATTACTGAACAAAGAGACAACATCTAAACTAATTAGGACATAATTTGTAGGTAAATATTTGTCATTTGCAAATTGTGAAAAATCGAATGAGTCTTTTATATAGTATTCATTGTTTTTATCATAAGAATTAGTTAAAATATCTGTCAATAACAAAGCTAATTTGCTATTTGGGGCATTGATTGAAGAAATAATTGGTCTAAGTGATAATTGTGGTTTATGAATTTTAGGAAGACCATAAAATTTTGGAGATGATTGGTCATAGATTGTTAGTTTTTTTGTTGATTCTTCATTCAGTTGTCCATGATCTCTCATATATTTAACTAATTTATTAGCTTTCTGTTGGTAGGTTGATGTAGGATCATTTTTAAGTTGTTTGTAACAATTCTGATTTTGAAGTATACTATTAGATTTTTCTATATACATTCCTTTGGAAAGAATGACAGTTACATTTCCTTTGTCAGCTCTTGTTATTATCAACTCTTTATGATCATTGAAAAATTTTTTTATTTTTATAGAATAGAAAGTTAATATAATTTTGTTTTATAGGTCTTTGGAGAAAATTCGTTAGTATGTTAGTGAATTTTGCTCTAATAATATTTCTTCCATTATTAGGAATAATTCTAATAATATTTTCTACATCTGCAATTAAATTTTTTATAGAGACTTCTCTTTGGTGGTAAGCTGAATTTTGGACCCAAAGAAAGAAATTTAAGTATTTCATCTGGTATTTCAACATCAGAACTATTCTTTATCCAATTCTCTGGTGTATTAATAAATAAGTTATGTTGTTCTGTCTTTAGTTTATTAAATTTGGCGATGTTTCTTTTTTTAATAATTTTGAATTGTTTTTCAAAATATAATGTTTGTTTATTTTGAAATTCACTTATTATGTTTATAGGAAGTTTGTTTTTTAATTTGTCTTTCAAAAAAATTAAACCTTTTTCTAATTTAGTTAAAGTTGAAATTGTTAGTGATATTTCTAAATTGATTAGTTTGTTATTTAGTTTTTGATTAAACTCCATTACTTTTTGTCCTGTTTGTCCATCATTTATTTGTAAAAGCATTCCAATATTCTTAGTTCCATCTTGTATATGTTTTGGTATGATGCAATTTTGTCTGCATTTAATAAGAAATATTTTCCTGTTTTTGAAAGATGATATTTTGTTGTTCGTTTTTGCCCATTGTTTCAAAAATGAAACGGTGTCCTTTCCATATTGATGTTTTATGGTTTGGTATATATATATATATATATATAAACATATATATTTGAAAAATTTAAGCTTATAGGGTTGCAGCCAAGGCATCAATAAGAGTCTCTTTTTACTTTTGAAAGCTTTCGGTAACTTTTATTACCTTCGTCAGTCACTACAAAATAGTTGGTACATAACTAATATAATAAGTTAATAAATTAAAAATTGAAAAACTTACAGTAATTGAGGTTTTTTGTCAATTGCTTATAGTTGGGGAGCTGGCGTCAAAAACATGCAAGAGTTTTCGCAAGGCGGATATTTTCAAAATAGGTCGTACTTTAGTGCTAGAATGCTAGTGTACAGTCAGCACTCACAGTTCCGGGACAGCTGGCTCTGGGACGCGGGCAAAGTTGTAATTTTAAGAAGCATCTAAACTGTTTTCTCAAAGCTCAAAATTTATAGAAATTGTGCACATTATCTGTTTGAAGGTCACAGATAACGTATGTAAATGGTCAGACGTCTAGTTATTTGCAAAAAGGGGGTCAGACGTCCTCAAAGTTTTTATTTTATGGCATTTTCTTCGGTGTCCTGTCAAAATATATTTTTGCAGGTATTTGACAAATATATTTGAAGAAAATGTTGTAGCGATTGTAGAGTGGGAAAGAACTCTTGTGCTGTTGTTGAGCATTTCCAAAAAACAGGACATCAGTTTAATTTCAACGAGGTAAAAATTTTGAGAAAAGAAAATAACTATAAAAGTCGCCTTTTTTTGGAAATGTGTTATATTCAAAAAACAGAACATTCATTAAATAATAAATCTGATACTAACCAATTAAGTAACATCTATTGTAATATTTTAAACCTAACTCAATAATTTACTATTGTAAAAATTATATGGAACGTTCATATTCTTAGATCATACCACAATAACCAGTTGAAATTTTAATTTTTCGGTAGACTTTGACAATTTCGTTGCAAAAAAAAAAAAAAAAAATTTCTCTAAAAAAAGACATCAAAATCTATTAAAAATAGGAAAATACAAAAATCTCGACTAGCTCTGTGTTGTAAGTAATATTTAATTTATTTATTATTTTTGTTCCTTATTTTATTATTGTACAATTCATTTTAAACTGCCATTTCTGTTATTTATACCAAAATATTTTTATTCATTATTTTTCTTGTAGTTTCTCCTGATGAAGTCTAAAATATAAGACGAAATATTGAGTACAAAAACAAATGAGTTTCACTAGTCCAGACCGCTACCCGATATCCTCTCCAAATTATATATATATATATATATAGATTTATAGGATTTTTAATAATTTTAATAATTTAAATGAACAGCCAGCATGAAAAATTGAAAACGGCGTAAGGTAAACGCCCCTAGATAATATTGTGTAAAAATTTCCGTAAATACAATTACCGACACCATATTTTACAAACCATTTAAAAAGTCTGGTTATTAAAATTCTTATTTTGATTATGTACATTTTAATGTCGATGATAGAATTTAATTAAATTAATTCTTTCAGCTTCAAAAGCTCACTCACAATACTTCGAAGAGGCGATGAATCAGGCAGTAAGCAGTGCAATCGGGAAAAATGTCCGCATTTCGGTCTCATAAAGTTTTCCTAGGCAAATAGGAATATTAACAGTCCTCAGTAAACAAGATGAAAATGCATTGATTGGATGGATATTATACCTGGCTGGTTGTGGATTTCCAGTCATTGAGGATCAACTAGACAGTGTGGAAATGATTGTAAAGTGGTTGAAAAAAGCCCATCATTTTAAAGACGGAAGACCTCGAAGGCATTGGTTTGGTACGAGGGGTTTATGAGAAGAAATCCAAAAATATCTGCAAGAATCTTGAAAAACCTAACCAATCCAAGTGCTTCTGTCTCAGAAATCAAAATTAAAAGATGGTTTTTCCAAAATTACTCAATATTTAAATTAAAAACAACTTTAAAAAACCGTATGTCGATGAAAAAGTCTTACTGTGTTGATGCTGGGGGCAATCTTAAATTTCGAGTGTCGATAATCCTCAATTATTTTATTGAAAATAGAAAAAATCGAGGAAAAAATCTAGTGATAATTTGCTAAAACCAGTTAAAAGCCAACTACATAAGCTACCTAAGTACCAAATTTCAGGATGATTTTAGGCTAGTAGGTATTTTTTGTCTAACTAACGGTCATTTGCACCGCTATAACTTAAGGGATAATAAATCCAAGTGGAGCTTTGAATGTGACTCTTGTATAAACAAAAGTCACATTCAAAGTTCCACTTAGAATAAATATCCGTCTAAGAAATATTCCTTCAGTGATAGCTGTGCAAATGGCCAATAGAAAACTAAAATTTTACTTAATAGTACGGTCCCATATAGCATCAAAAAATGCTCCCGTTTTGATGGTGTGCTAAAAGTGAAAACCCGTTTTTATCTTATACTTTATGAATAAAGAATGAAGGCTTTCACGGCCGGTCAAATCTAGCAAAAAAGTTTTTTTAGGTTATCCAACAGCATGCACTGGAGTGACTGGGACAAAGTTGACCGGATGACGTATGACGTGATGGAAGCCACACTAGCGAAAACAACCAAGAAACTGGTAAACAAGTTTAACTCCTTGAAGCCAGTAAACACTACGAAACCCACAGGCAATGATCGCACAGTTGTCAACCTGACCCAACTCGTTCTGACTGATTCGGAAACCAGTGTTCTGAGAAAAGGAGGCAATTTTGCGATAACACCGAAAGACCTGCCATACGAAGACATCATAGCAAATGTGGAAGCCAGTATACGCACATTACCTCAAACCACTGCGGAGGAAATACGCAATGAAACCTCTAGGATTCTACGACTTGCGAAACCTCCAAAGTGCAACCTGACATACGAGGAAAGGAAAGCTATTCGCAGCCTGAATACAGACGAGAACATACTAGTCCTGCCTGCGGATAAAGGAAACGCAACGGTAATCATGAACGTGACTGACTATGAATCGAAAATCTCCGAACTTCTAGACCCCTCCACCTACAGAAAGCTGAAACGTAATCCCACTGCTTCTATATTGCGAAAAACCAATCAACTCATCCGAGCACTACCGTTGGAGCCGGAAAACATAAGGAAACTCATCAAATCTGAGGCCTTACCACCTAGAATATATGGGCTTCCTAAGATTCACAAAACAGGCAACCCACTCAGGCCCATTGTAAGTGCAATAGATTCGCCCACATACAGCATAGCCAAATACCTCACCACCCTCCTTCAACCACGGATTGGCCAATCCAGCTCTTATGTCAAGGACTCAACTCATTTCATCAAAAAGATCAGTGATATCACTCTATTACCAAACGACATTCTGGTTAGTTTTGATGTCGTCTCATTGTTTACTAAGGTACCAGTAAATCAGGCCTTAGAGTATCTGAAAGATGTTTTTCCGGAAGAAATCAACAACTTATTTCACCACTGTCTGACGACTACGTACTTTCAATGGCAAAATGAATTCTTTGAGCAGACAGATGGAGTCGCAATGGGAAGTCCACTCAGCCCGGTTATCGCCAACTTTTACATGGAACACTTCGAACAAATGGCACTACGAACGGCTACAAAGAAACCTACTTGTTGGTTTCGCTATGTAGATGATAAATTTGTTGTTTGGAACCATGGAGAGGCAGAGCTCAAAAACTTCCTTAATCATCTAAACTCGATAGAACCCAGGATACAGTTTACGATGGAAGTTGAGAAGGATAACAAAATTGCATTCCTCGACGTCCTCTTAGAAAGATTACCCTCAGGTAAACTGGGACACAGAGTGTACAGGAAGCCGACACATACGGACAGATACCTCAACAAGGAATCTAATCACCATCCTAGGCAAAAGAGAGGAGTCATTAAAACTCTATCTGACAGAGCAATCCGGATTTGTGAACCCAGATACCTTCAGGACGAGATGCAACACCTAAAATCGGCACTTGAAGGAAATGGGTACTCCAAGCAGGAGATAAATAGAGCCATAAGACCGAAGCAGCAGCGCACAACTAACAAGGAACCAGCACAGGTGGCAGGGAGAGCCTTTCTTCCCTATATCAAAAATGTCACAAATCGCATAGGACGAACGCTAGAAAGACACAACGTTAAGCCTATCTACAAGCCCACAAGAACAATTCAGCAAAGTCTAAGATCGGCCAAGGATCCTAGGGCACCTCTTGAATCGGCTGGCGTCTATAGAATTCCCTGCTCTTGTGGATCTGTCTATGTAGGAACAACCAAACGCTCTATCAACACCAGGGTCAAAGAGCACAAAAGAAACTGTCAGCAAGGACAAATAGATAGATCAGCAATCGCCGAACACGTGCTTACACAAACAAACCATGTCATTCGTTTCGACCAGACTCAAACATTGGATAGAACCAAACATTTCTACACCAGGCTCCACAGAGAAGCCATAGAGATACAGAAACACCACAACAACTTCAACAGAAAAGAAGAGGGCATGAACCTCAACAAAAGCTGGTTGCCAGTTCTCCGAAAAACAAAGACCCTTCCTTTCCGAGAACGAGACAAGGAAAATACCGTAATCCAAGCCACGCCCACAACCCTGGATATAAATAACGCAGTTCCCTCAACGTCGAATTCAGTCATCGGAGAAACACGGAAGAGAACACTTCGTCCTCTACCACACCGCCTCTGAAGATGTCTACCGCAGCAGTAGACGAAACGTTAGGTAGAAATACTAATGGACCACGGCATTATAGCCCGGAAAAAACTTTTTTGCCTTATACTTTATGTTTGTACTAAAGACTTTTTGCTTGTTGGCACTTCGGATTTTCAGTTTTTTTGAAAATATTGAGAGTTAAGTTTTTTGATACCAAGTGTTTTTCATATTTTGCTATATTTATGGGATCGAACGACTCTTCAATAATTTGCGAGATGCCACTGGTGAGAGGCTAATTTAATAGTTATTTACCTAACAAATG
Organism: Ceutorhynchus assimilis; assembly: GCA_917834065.1. Lineage (NCBI taxonomy): Eukaryota > Metazoa > Arthropoda > Insecta > Coleoptera > Curculionidae > Ceutorhynchus > Ceutorhynchus assimilis. Next base: position 46,392 of record CAKJTU040000016.1, on the reverse strand, counting down.
CTGAAAGTGATACTTTACCGCACGCAACGGCAGTTGACCGAACGACGCGAAGCGGAGTTCGGTCAAGCCGTTAAGGGCGGTAAAGGCACTTTCCGCATGTGTTAGGTACAACATTTTACCTATGAGTATTTACATCTCCAAAAAAAGCATTGATAAAATTAATTAATGAATCAGATTAATTTATGAAATAAGATTAAATTTAGAAATGATCAAAAATCCATTTTCTGAAAAAGAAAGGAATTTTGATTATAAGTATCAAATTCTACTTTACCGCACACTATGCGGTAAAGTGCACTTTACCGCACACTTTGTAGTCCACTTTACCGCATACTATGCTGTAAAGTTAACTTTACCGCACACTATGCTGTAAAGTTAACTTTACCGCATAGTGTGCGGTAAAGTGATACTTTCCATTCTCAAATACGTGCGGTAAAGTGCACTTTACCGCACGCTAGTAGGTAAAACATATTTCACATTACTATGTATTTTTCCCAATGATTTTTCCTATTATAGGACCAATATAGAGCTAAAATCAAATGAGTTTCACCTACTAGTCACGGACCGCTATCTGATATCATCTTCAAATTCTTGAATTAGTACGGTCGATAATTGATTTTCATTTTTCCCATTATATATATTTTTAATTACTTATCATCAAAGGCAGAGTTAACAAGGTATCTACCTAACTAGGAGAAAAAATACTAGCATACAATAAGAGTGCTGAAAATCAACTGGGTAAGATTATTATAAGTTACGAAAACCGAAGTTATTCCAATGCTGAAATTTTCCAAGATATAACTTATCATAAACATAAAGAAGCTGACACGTTGCTTATTTTTCATCCAGCCCGTTTAACCAGACAATATGGAAAGAACATTCGGCATTCGGCTCACAATCGAAAGTCCAGATACCCGACGTATTTGTTCTCCTAGTTGGAGTGTACAAATTTTTATCGACTGAAGTGATTTTCTTAACGGAGTCCGGAAAGACAAGAAGAACGATAGATATTAAATCTGTTTATGAGGCGATTGGAACTGAACTCGCCGAGGCCTTAATTGGTTTCCATATGCGTCACAGGAACCGATATAGCTGGCCATTTTTTTAGAAAAAGCAAAGATGCATGCTGTAAATTGATTCTGAACACAGAAGACAAGCCGATTCTCAGACCATTTGCCTATCTCGGAAGTACCAGTTTTTCTGATGAACATCATAAATCATCAGAAAAATTTGTTTGTCTAATTTACAAGTCAAAAAGCATATGTACTGTGGCAGACCTACGTTGGAACTTATACTCCATCAAAAACCATCACGGCGAAAATCTTCCTCCAACACCAGATACACGACTTGTGTGCTCACTTTTTAGAGCAAGATTTTTTGCCACTGTCTGGCAGAAAAGTGTCGAATGTATTCCAGAATTACCCAATCCTGAAAACCATGGCTGGAAGCTTACAGATGGAATGTATCAGGTTATACCCCTAACGAATGGTCCAGCCCCAGATTCTATTATTAACTTTATTAAATGTGGCTGTAAAAAAGGCTGTAGTGGTAACTGCAGTTGTAAGAAAAATTCATTACTTTGTTCCGAGTCTTGCTTATGTTCGGAGTTTGAGTGTACCAATAATGAAGCAAACAGTCTGGACAATAATTTGGATATGTCATCAAGTTCAGATAGCGAATAATCTTTGCATCTCTGTATCTGTATTATGTATGTATATTTACAAAACATTTGATTGAGTTTCTTTATCTAGAAGTTTGTCATTACTTTTTAGGTCCTAAGAAATGCTACCCTTGGCCACCACAAGTGTATTGATGAATGATTGTTATCTAGAGATTGCTCCGGAATAAACATAGACAAATTTGCAGATTTTAAAAGATGGTCTAAACAATAAACATTTCATAGAGAAAATCCAGACGTAGCATTTTTTTTGGAATTCCCATTAAGAAACATACATATCTTCTCTAACTCGCTGATTTTAGGGACACCCTGTATAAAATATTTTTATGTAAAAGATAGCCCTAGGCCTATATTTGGCATAATACTTTATTTAATATTCACGTAAGAAAATCGGCTTTTAAAGAATTTGACTATTTACGTGAGAAAATCGGTTTTTAAGCAATATGCTTATCTTGGAACACCCTGTAGCTACTTTTACTACTGATTTTTTTACTAAAATTTTACTATTATAAATTTCAAGACTTTTTTTTATAAAACTTAAGTAGGTAGTTACGTAATTTTTAATGCCAATTATCATTTTTATTAAATTTCTCAGCATTTTCGAAACCTGTCAAGTTCAGCGTTCAGCGCCGGCCTTAGGGGGGTGCAGACGAGCTAACTGCACTCGGCGGCAAAATTTAAGAGGCGGTAAATTGAGAAAATTAATCAAAATAGAAATAGAAAAAAATCGAACGGTACTCAGAAGGCAGCTTTAGCTTTACCAGGTAAAACTAAGAACAAGGCAACAAAAAGCAACAAGCTTACAAGAATTTGAAACCGACATCCGCCGTCTGGTTAATTTGGCCTATCTGGAAGCATCAACATAAATGCGGAAGAGTTTCAATTTATCTAGTATCCATGACGTCAATTCGAGGAAAGAAGAGCCAGGCATACATGAGGATAAGATGTGAAAAGTCAGGATGGCTGAGCGGATAAGGCGCTGCGTGGTCGCAGTCCACTTAGACAGGCATAGTGATGTTAGGCAAGAGAAAAGATTGAGTCATTATGGATCTGAATCTGAGTGCAGATATAGATGAAGAAGAGGACATGGTGCGTCTTGGTAGTCAAAGTCAGATCAGGACGATCTGATTTAGAAGGGAGGCAGTGTTACGATAATGCATTGACATCGCGGCGCCGGGACTCCAAGATATTGAATTCGTCGCTTGTTCACGTTGGCCAGTGTGCTTTTTTCTAGAATTCTATTATATTCGATTCGATGTTTTCTGGCTAAATCCCGAGTGCAATTTCGACTGTATAAATAGAGCGTGTGTGAATTTTGTAAAAAGTCAATTAGTTTAATAGTTGGTTGTTACTATTTGTGAAGTGAGTTTTATTAAGCCCGGAATCCGTGACAGTATTTATATTTATTTTCTAACTGTTCAAGCTGATAAAATGAGCAAAAACGAAAGGTGGCAGTGCTTTTTCGAAATGACAAAAATTTAAAAAAAATGGGAGAAACTTAATAAAATCTTGGAAAAGACTCAGCGTCTATACTAAATCCAACGAAGCTACGGAGTGCACCAAAACATTGTCATGCATAGTGCACGTGATCCCTCAGGCGAGGCTGGGCAGATGTGCTTGTACAGAGTCGCACTCGCACTTAGGGACCATCGAAATTTTATCAAATTTTATTAAATACCTAATATGCGACTAGGTATGGAAAAATTACTCAAAGGTTAACTAATAAAGAAAAACAAAAACCATTTTGTATATACATATAACATTTAATGAAGTACAAAAAAATGGGGACATTTCTATTTTAGGAGGACAATTGACCTTTTCAATTTAAAAGCCTCTCTCTCTGGCATTAAACTGTCAGACGCCAAAAAAGTATGAAAACAATGGTTGACAGCCGTTGACAGTGGTTTGTAGACAAGACTTTTGAAAGAAACTATTATTTCCTCGGGTTTTTCAAGGTTTTTTCTTAACAATGGTGATTGTGTGTAGTGTGCCTATCCATAAAACTAATTCCTATTTATTCCTATTCACCGGCGGACGTGTTTTTCCATCAAATCCTACATTTGTCAAAACTTGGATATACACAAAATCAGAATGCAGAAAGGATACTCGCAAAAGAAAGGGAAATCCACGGCCCATCAAGTATACAAAGTAATCCACGTTCAAGTTTAGTTTGCAGAAGCTGTTTGCTTCCAAAATAATCCAGCACCGGCTCCATAGCGAAGTTCTGCGAATGAAGCAGTGACTTTTCCTACATTTCTTCCCAATTTCAAACCCTGCGTGTTTATTATCAAATTTTACCGATGGAACCATCATTCTGTGTCGGTCATTGTCATTTTCCATTCACTTAATAAAGATAGCTAACTCATTGTTGAAGTCACCGATTCAAATAAAAATGAGGGGATTGCTAAACACCCAATACACATTGACATTGACAAGCAATCAAATTTTGGCGGGAAAATTAATGTTTTCATACTTATCGTCCATCTCTTTTAATTGAAAACGTCAATTGACAAACGGGTTAACAGTTTTCGATTTCAAAATTATGTTTTTCTACAAACGTGTTAAAAATGCAATTTTTAACACCCCCTCGAAGCATTAAAAATGTTACTTTATTGCACTAGTGTTAAAAGTCTTTAAGGCACTAGTGTTAAAAATGAAACATCAAAATTTGAAAGCAAACGTCAAAAAAAGTTTGTATTTTTAATTATTTACATTAATATTAATGGTAAAATTTGAACAACTGAGGAAGCTCCATCGGCCGCCTCCTCTATATTTTTCAAGGGATTGATGCAACCCTCTTTTTCTTGTGTATTTTGTTGCATTTTTAGCAAAAAGCTTACTGACCACGACAGACTTTCAAGAAACTGACAAGACATTTCATTACCTGTAAAACAAGGTGCTGGTTGTTTGAATTTTTTGACAAATATCAAATTCAATAATTTTACGTAGGAAAGATGCTTCCAATTTATTATTCATTTAAAAATCCAATTTGTCACTGTTTATTGCTTGTTATTGCCGTTTGTAGAAAAAATATTGTATGATATTTGTGTTAAAAGTATTTTTAAGGCACTATTGTGAATTGCAGAATTCGCTTCGCTCATTCTGCAAACTTTCACATGCGTGCCTTAAAAATGTACTTTTAACACTTATATCATAAATAACTATTATTTAATACTAGCGCAAAAATAATAAAAAATAAGGATAAAATAATAAATACTTTTGTCATTTTAGTCCAGTTACTCAGAATCCGAAGAACTGCTAGAAGATTCATTAGGATTAATTATTATCGGATTTCTATCAACTAATTCATCAACTATGTGATCTAATTCTAACATTTTCACTTCTACCTTATCTTTTACATGTCCTACGCAATTATTCCTTTTTTCAGCAGTGATAGACAAAACAGCTTCACTGAAAATATTTTTAAGATCGCAAAATTTAAAAGTAACATTTTTGTTTGCAACATAGTTTTTTATGTCCGCCCAAATAAGCTCTATTGGGTTGAGCTCGCAGTGATAAGGGGGAAGACGTAATACTACTCTATTATGTGCTTTAGCAATTTCGTCGACAATGTATTTATTATATTTGGTTTTATGTTCCTTCACTTTCTGCAAAAGTTGTACTTTTATCATGCTATCCTCGAATGGTATACTTTTCGAACGCAACCAGTCTTGAATTAGGGCTTTTTTTGTGGCTGTAGTTGGAATTTGTTCAGCTTTTCTTGAATGGTATGGGGCGTTGTCTAAAACAATTACACAATTTTCTTCTAGGTTTGGAATTATGTTGGTAAACCAATTTTCAAACGATTTGCTGTCCATTTCCTCATGATAGTCGCCCGTTTTCTTCGACTCAAAGGCCCACAAGGCGTCGGGTACAAACCCGGTTTCGCTTCCTATGTGACACACTATCAACCTTTTTCCTTTTCCTGAAACAAGATTTATTTTGTTTTAGTTGAAACAGAATATTTACATGCATAAAACATATTTTTTGGACTATTTCCTGAATAAAATGTGCTGCGAGGCAGACAAAAAAAAATTTTTGATTTAATCGTGTCCAACCAAACACAAATAATCGAAAACCAGTTACCAAAGACATACTTAAAATTTCATACAATACCAACACATTTTCGTTGTTACCTGAATTTTAACTAATTGATCGAACGGTAAGATGAAACCCTTCCAATTCTCTACGATTTTAATGAATATAGACAATAATTAATAATAAACTTTCTTGGAAAATACACAGGTAGATACATACTGTGGGTCTATTTTTCATAGTTAACAAGTAATTTTAGACCCTTTTTGACCATCGCTTACTAATAGGTATTGGTACCTACAAATCGAGGTTTAGGCCATAAAGTTATTGTAAACCAAGTAGAATACAATTACTTTATGGCCCTAATCCTCGATTTTTGCTATCAACAGCAATGAAATAGACTATACCAAATTTTAAATCAATACCTAATCCAAATGCAAATTATCTTGTTCACAGACACACACGTTAAGGTTAAGAGTTTAATAAGGTCTTACCTGATGGGTTCTTTAACCCAGTTGAGAGGCCATCTAAGAAGGCTTGCCTTGAAGAACCTACGGATTCATCAACCCAAATTTTAGACTTAGTGTGGCCTGCGTTCACCCACGTTTCATCCAGGTAGTAAATTTTCCTATTTTCTCTTCTATAGGCCCGTATTTTCGTTAAATAATCTCGTCTCCACAATACAATTTCTGGTTTCTCGAGCAACAAACTATTTCTCCCTCTTTTTTTAAATTTAAAACTTAATTCTTTCAACAACTTGTGGAATGTCGACCTTTTGAAATCTGGTAGATCAGGATCATCATTTACATCTTTGAGAATTGAATCTATTGTTGGCATTTGGTTCCGGAAAAAAAATTGATGTACTTTCCTTCTGATAGCGTTTTTATCAAAATCGTCTACCTTGTCAATAAATTTCTTTCGTAAGGGGTATGGCTTTGAATCCGAAAATAATTGCTTTTGTTTAGATTCTCTCATAACGGCATAAACACCACTTGGAGACACTCCAGCAATGTTTCCTACTTTTCGCACGATTTCATCAACTAACAATTCGGGATTTGCTTCGACTTCATTTTTGTAAATGTTCATAATTAAATTTTTTTCATTACTATTGAAAGGCACTTTTTTTGGTCTCTGAGGTGGAGTGTTGAAACACATATTAGCAGCTTCTTCATCCGACATTTTAATAATTTAAAACTTTAAAACTAATAAAAAAAATCACTACTAAATATCCCGTAAAATGTAACACCGACCCTGTAACGATTAGGCCAAAAGCAATAAGTTCCCCTACCTTGGAAGTCCCCTACAGATTGCAGGTAAATCCGATTGGCCAGCGTGAGGGGTTTGTTTATTTTAGCCCAATAGATGCAAAGCCACGTGCCGATCATGCTTCGATCACGCACGGAAAGTGTTTTGGCCCGCTTTTTTGGTTCCATGGATATAGTATAGATGTTCTGTTTATTAAGGCCTGTAGGTACGTCTAAAGAAAGTAAGAGCGAATTTAAATCAGATTAATTAATAACACTCTTCACTGCCGGTTTATTCACCTCCTGATAAACTGTCAGGTATGCGATCTGACGGATGAAAACGCAATCTGTAATCTCACTGGGGCCCTATTCTCGTCTCAGAGAAAGGAGAGCTCCCCGATAGAACGAATTTTTTGTTCTTGTCAGCGTAATCGAAAAGTCGAAAATCGAATTATAGAACGGTAAATGTATCCTGCAGATAGTTACCAGCAAGTTTATTTGAAGGTGAATAAACCGGGCCTTAGAATAAAATTTGAAAAAAATGTTGGGTTTTAGGGATATGATATGGGTTGCGTGGTGTTAATTGCTTTAAAAAAATGTATATTATCAGTGGCGTAGCTAGGCGTCGGCGACGTCGGCGGCTGCCCACGGCCTCGCGCCCTAAGGAGTCTCGCAAAAAATAGGTTACCGAACCCTAAAAATTGGCACTTTTTGATTTCCCAAAATAAAACGGAGAGAACAAATAAACTTAATCCGATACGAAACTTCTAAATCTCATAGATTCCACTGAAAATTATTATTTCTACTGCAAATTAACCTAGAAATCTCAAATCATATGGTTTTTATTTTTTCGGTAGATTCTCGGTATTTCGATAAATCGATAATTGTGGCACCGTTCTTATCACGTATTGTTGGTTAATTAAATTATTTAGAACTTTTCTCAACTGGTAACCGACCCTCCAACCTCCAACCGAGACATACGTACAGTATTTCGCTGTATTGTACAGGGTGTTTCCTCATATTTTCACCCCTTACTACAGCTCTAACTATACGAGGTGGAAAAAAACTTTAGGTATGAAAGTTATAGAGCCGTTTTCTCAATAGCAAGTCACCCCCAGGTTAAGGATAACTCCAGAGTAAACATAGCAACTGGACACGCTTACCCTGGAGTTAAAACCAACCCGGAGGTGACTGGTGACTCGCTATTGAGAAACCGGCTCGTAGGTTTTTATGTCTATTATTTTTTGCGAATGTCAAAACGGGCGAATGACAGGTGCCAACTGTCACAATGACAAACACTTGCATTTTTCAAATGGAACACCCTGAATATTTTTGGCTAGAATGATAGCTTTTTTTCTTCTGATTCACTGGCGGCTCGTGACGAGTGAGGAGGCTAATTACAGTATAGGATTTCATGAAATTCCTCGGAATTCCACTAAGATTTCAATTTCAAAATTCCATATTTTTTTTTTAACTTAAAATTCCTCAAAATTTTACGACTAAAATATCCTGGAATTCCACAAAATTTTCATAAATTTTTTTGGAATATCATGTAATTTCTTAAAAATATCTCGGAATTCACTTAAATTTTATGAGAATATCCACCTTCATAACCGAAAATTTCTCGAAAGTCCAATGAAACTTCAAGGAATTTTCAAAATTTAATTTATTTTCATAAGAATTTTTCGGAATTTCACTGAAATTCTCTTTTAATAGCCAGGAATTTCTGGGAATATTAATGAAGTTTCAAGTAATTTCTTAAAAATTCATCGAAATATATTGAAATTTCATGTTATTACATGGTAATTTTTCGGAATATCACCGCAATTCCATGTTTTTATCTGGAAATTTCTCGGCATTACTAAAATTCAGTAAAAACTGAAATTTCATGTTGGGAATTTCGGTGCAATTTCATGTAATTGTTTAAAATTCCTCCATGTAATTCATTTAGGATTTCGTGTAATTCGATCGGAATTTCACTGAAATTTCAAGTTATTCGAGAATCGAGAGGAATTAAAATTTAATGTGAATTTTATGGAAACTCCGCAAAAATTTCACATCTAATTCCTTTTTCAGAATAACATAATTATTCTACCGAAATTCCACTAAATTATGGAATTTTGAGATTTTAATAGATTTTTGGAAATTCCAAAGGATATTTGGGAATTTTAAAGGATATATTTTTCAGAAATGTCAATGATTGAGTTTAAAATAACCTATAAATCGAGATTTGATAAAAACATATGGCAACGCTGCTCATGATACAACAAACGTCAAAAAATTAAAATTTCAAACCTTGGGTTTCTTTGACAATCGATACAAAATGACGTCTTTTTGTTTCAAAGATTACGGCCCGAAGAGCCGGAGTATGAAAAATCAGTTAACAATGAACGGGTTCGTTCGGATAAAACTTTTGTCGCACGACACTTTGGCAATAAAATTTGACACATGTTCGACTTTTTTCCCGCTCTACTTTAAAAGCCTCGAAAACCAAACCCCGGTACAAGGCAGTTTCGCGACGCGAACTATAAATTTGTGTCAAAAAAAAATTGACAGCTGTCAACGTCAAAAAAGTTTTTTTTTTTTTTATTTTGCGAATTTCGAGAAAAAAAGTGATAGAAAACGATTCCCGGACCCCAAAAACCTTAAATAAAAATTCCAAAAAAAAAATAACGAAAATGTCATTCCAAAACCTACTTGATAAAACTAAAGTTTTTCTCACTTACCCCGTTAAAACACTGGACATTTTTGGTGGAAAATGAAGAAAACTCAAAGCCTCGTACTTTAAATCGGTTTTTCCGACCACAAAAGCCCTGGAAAAGCGGACAAATTCAAAGAAAAACCTCTAAAAATGACATTCCAAAGCCTACTTAATGAAATTTGAGTTTTTGTCACTTACCCCATTGGAAAACTGGGAATTTTTAGCACAAAATGTAGGAAATTCAAAGCCTCAAATTCAAAGCCTCGTATTTCAAATCGGGTTTCTTGACTGAAAACGGCTTGGAAAAGTGGAAAATTCGAGGAAAAACTGAATAGAAATGTAAAAACGTCAATTAAAAATTGCTGACTGTCAAAACTGGCAAATGACATTTATTACAAAACCTATTTGAAGTTGGTACAAACGGTGTTGCCACATCAAAACTTCAAAAAAAAACATTTTAAATGGGATTTTGTTATTTATGTCATTTTAAAACTGGAAATTTTTGCTAGAAAATGAAGAAAACTCAAAGCCTCGTATGTTAAATTGCCTTTTTCCATTGAAAAGCCCCGGAAAAGTGAAAAATTCGGGGAAAAACTGGCAAAAAATTACAAGGCGTCACTTCAAAATGGCCAACTAAAAGCAACGTTGCCACATCTCATTTCGGAAAGCAAAAATAACATTTTAAAAGGGTTTTTTGTTTAAAATTCAATTTAATAATTAATTAATAATGATTATAATAATTAAAATTCCCCAAATAAATTATAGGCAACTTGTTTTTAAACTTCGTTGACCAGTCAGAAACAACTACTCTGAGGGCAAATACCCCTACCGGCGTTGAACTACACTGATTGGTCTGAGCTTTCGTTGGCAATAGAAATTGTTGAGTCCACTGCTCAGTGGGCCGATTCCCAAACAGGGACCGAAGTGTCCCTGTATTCACGTTGGTCATTACCTGTAAAAATCATTCTAACAACTTGTTTTTAGTTTAATTTCAATGAAAATGACATTTAAAGGTTTACTTATTGATTATAGTGAGTAAGACAAAGACAATGATAAAGTAGTATACGGGTGTCTACGAGATCAGTTTCGCGCTGGCATTTGCTGGTTTTTTTTTTTCGATGGCAAAGATTTTTGGTATAGAGTGTAGGTTTGAGAAATGTCATATTTTGACATGTGTGTCAATGTTTGGTAACTTCCGGTTTGACCGGACATGGTCCTAACTCCGTAATTTTGAATGGCATCCCAATAATTTTTTTGCATTATTGGTATCTGCGGATCATGATGTGTACGAAAACGTCAAATTTGAACATTTTTGAAGAAATTTTAGAACTCTGGCTGAAAATTTATTTTTGAACAGAAAGTGACGGAGAGTTCTTAAAATTGTTATTTTCAACCCACACAATCGTAGAAAAATGCGAGTGCCAAGATGTTATCCTTTGCTTGCTCTCCAAAGGCATCCAAATCACATTTTGCGTGATAACTCAATGAAATCAGTGAAATCACTCAACTTTCACAACAAGAGTTTTTTACCTTTTTCAAAATAAAACCAACTATGCATTGAAACTTTTCATTTATGTTAGTTTTTAATTATTTTCTTATTATTTTTATAATGCACTACTATAAATGATAAAACTACTTTTAAATGAACCCCTGTATGAAGAACGCTTTCCAAAAGGAGCTGGTGTTTTTTTTTTCTTGACAAGCCATTGACAAGATCTGTGGGCAAGATATGTTTATTTGTCATTGTTTGACATCTTGGGAATTTGTAAATACAAACACTGGCGCCGACTACATGGAGGCATCGGGGCAGGTGCACCCATGAGCAACCTCTCATGGGTGCAGAGCACCCATGGGAGCTCTCATGGGGAATTCGGAAGTACAAACGTGTTTAATGGTCATTCCGTTCCATGTAGTAATATCTAGTATCATGTAATTTAAATTTATTTGTCACTCATTCGTAAAACGTCATTTATCAAGTCAAAACATAAACAACGTAAATTGATTTTTACCAGTTACTGGCTCTACTGAATTGTAAAATTGACAGCTAAACTGTAAAAACTTTCTACCTACGAGCGTGCGGTAAAGTACACTTTACCGCACGTTTTCGAAAATGGAAAGTAGCACTTTACCGCACACTATGCGGTTAAGTTACTTTACCGCATAGTGTGCGGTAAAGTTAACTTTACAGCATAGTAAGCGGTAAAGTGGACTACAAAGTGTGCGGTAAAGTGCACTTTACCGCATAGTGTGCGGTAAAGTAGAATTTGATATTTATAATCAAAATTCCTTTCTTTTTCAGAAAATGGATTTTTGATCATTTCTAAATCTAATCTCATTTCATTAATTATTCTGATTCATCAATTAATTTCATCAATGCCTTTTTTTTGGAGATATAAATGCTTATAGGTAAAATTTTGTACCTAACACATGCGGAAAGTGCCTTTACCGCCCTTAACCAAAATTTGTTCTCTGAGTGGTTTCGAAACCGTTCATGGGACGTTTTTTGACGTGTTGGAACAGACCTATAATTTAGTTTTGCGCGTGGGTAGGGAAGGGATTATCGATATAATATTTTAATTCATATTTACATTTGATAGATCGAAAAAAATATTGATAAGTAAAACCTTTCCGATATATCGGAACTTTTATAATAGTCGCTTTCGGAAAGTGTGTTCCGAATAATCGGTTCGATTGGATTAGTAATCTCATCGTTTGTAAAATCTGTTTTTTTTAAAGATAATTCCCCAAGTCAAAAATTTAGTAACTATGTTGGCAACACAAGCCTTTTCTACATAAAAAATTTGAAAGCAATGACAATTTTACATTGTATTGCCAACATATTGTCATTTTGACTTTTATCTTTAAAAAAAAAACAGACTTTAAAATGATCCGAAGTCGAGTAGTCGCGTTCGGTGAGTGATCTTGTTGACTGGTTTTCTCATATGTTTGTGATCTCGTTAACTGCTCTTGACGTGGGTAGAAAATCAATCCATCAGCTGTTTGATTTCTTTGGTTATGTATTATGTTTATTTTATATGTTTTGTTTCCGTTTTGTATTTGAATTCTTGTGATTTGCTGTGTTTAGGGTAGTTTGCCGTGTCTTTAAAAAGTCAAAGGTAAAAACGTAATCGTTCGGAAACGCTGAATAATAGACACTTTAAGCAAACCCTAAATTTGTCTAAATATCCGTATCCGCATCCGTGAACGCTTCGACTTACGTTGACCGCCTAAGTCCTTTTAAGCATGATCATACATTACGTAAACGATCGTATCCTTGGATGGAACATTTACTCACCCCAAAAAGTGTTGTATTGATATTGTAGCTGTGTTTGTAGGTTTCCTTTTTTCATCTATAAGTATGCCGTGTTTATGTTGTTAAAGATAATTTTAGTGATAACCGGCAGCAAGATCTCTCAATGGTGTCAAATGATTGAGATACGTGCTACGTTTTCGGATACGAGACGACGCCCTTAATGATACGGATAACGCAACGCAACGAAACCACCGTATCTATTCTGCGCATGCGCGGATCGATGCGGATACGGATTGGTTTGAAATTCAGGACCTGCTTAAAGTGTCTAATCTACTCTGAAAACAAGCTAAACCGCGATCAGCTGATATTAACCTACTCGATGCAGAATTTACATTTCCGAAAGCAGCTAATAATACAAGCTGTTCATTCGTACTTGCTACCTGCTCGAAAAATCAAGAAGAAGGAGCTGCTATTTTATGAGCTTATATATGAGAGTTATGGGACAAGTGAACGGCGATCAGCTGCTGAGATCTGCTTGAAGCAAAAGCAGTACAAATGAACGAACAGCCTAATAGTTCATTGGTTGACAGTGACAGTCTGACAGTTGATAGAGGCGGCTAAAATGAAACAAAACGTCAGGACGCATTTCGACATGAAAGTACCAGGGTGACTTAACATTGCATTATTATTTTACTTTTCCGCACTAGTGCCTAAATGCGTGCAGAAAGAAGCACTTCTCGCACGCTCGTAGAAAAAAAAATTCGCCTCCGGCGGCGTCTACGACAAGCTTCCCCCTCCCCCTATAAACAAATTTTTTAAAGTTATTCTGCACCCATGAGGATTTCCAAAAGTCGGCGCCTTTGAATACAAAGTTTGAATGCAGGGGTTTATTTATAAGTAGTTTTATCAGTTATAGTAATGCATAGTAAAAATATTGGAAAAATAATTAAAAACTGGCATGAATAAAAAGTTTTAATGCATAGTTGGTTTTATTTTGAAAAAGGTAAAAAACATTTGTTATGAAAGTTGGGTGATTTCACTGATTTCATTGAGTTATCACGTAAAATGTGATTTTTTCAGCTTTGGAAGCCTTTGGAGAACAAGCATAGGATAATAACTTGGCATTCGCATTTTTCTACGATTGTGTTGGTTGAAATTAACAATTTTAAGACCGCTCCATCACTTCCTGTTCAAAAATAAATTTTCATCCAGAGTTCTGAAATTTCTTCAAAAATGTTCAAATTTGACGTTCTCGTACACATCATGATCCGCAGATACCAAAAATGTGAAAAAATTATTGGGATGCCATTCATAATTACGGAGTTAGAACCATTTCCGGTCAAACCGGAAGTTACCAAACATTGAAACACATGTCAAAAGATGACATTTCTCAAACCTACACTCCATACCAAAAATCTTTGCCATCGAAAAAAAAACCAGCAAATGCCAGCGCGAAACTGATCTCGTAGACACCCGGGGTATGTTTGCAAAAACCGTTTTCTGAAAAAACTAAAAATCTTAAGAAAACCAACATTCCAAAGCCAATTTGATAAAACTAAAGTTTTTGAATATTCCTGACTCTTTGATCGGACGTTAGAAATCGCATTTTAAATACTCCCGGTTTTCAATTAGCTCTAAATTATTGCTCACTAATAGAATTATAAACTAGGCCCCGTGATTAAAATAACTCTAGCCCTTCGGGCTCGTATTACTCCGGCCCTTCGGGCTCGCATATAACTCCGGCCCTTCGGGCTCGCATATAACTCCGGCCCTTCGGGCTCGCATATAACTCCGGCCCTTCGGGCTCGCATATAACTCCGGCCCTTCGGGCTCGCATATAACTCCGGCCCTTCGGGCCGGTATTACTGAGTATCCCAAATTCACAGATATTTGTCGTGGAGGCGCGGGATCTACATTGCCATCGTTTGCAAAGCAATAAACTGGATTTACTGTTTTATCTATGAGGTCATTTATGTAAATCAGAAAAAGAGTTGGCGAAAGGATTGCTCCCTGTGGCACACCAGCATTTATTTGGTAAGAGTTGGAGTTCTGGCCATCCAGTGCAACATAAATGGATCTGTCCTTTAGGTAACTTTCAAACCAAGTGCAAAGTTTCGGCGATAATCCCATTGCTTTGAGCTTGTTGAGCAGATTTTCATGCCAAACTTTGTCGAATGCTTTAGATATATCTAAGGCAATTGTTCTTGTTTCACCCCGCAACTCAATCGCTTTTTGCCATAAGTGAGTGACGTATGTAAGTGAATCGCCAGTTGACCTATATTTTCGAAATCCGTATTGCTGATCGTTGATAATTTTGTACTTTTCCAAGTACTTGGTTAGGTGATTGTTCACAACTCTTTCCATTACTTTTGATATCACCGAAAGTAGAGCAATTGGTCTATAGTTTAACGGATCTGCCTTTTTTCCTTTCTTCGGAATGGGTTGTACTGCGGCAGACTTCCATGATGATGGATATACTCCTTGCCTGTAAGACAAATTGAATAATTTTGCGAAAGTTGGGGTGAGTTCGTTGGCGCAATTTTTGAGTACTATTGCGGGAATGCCATCCGGACCCATTGCTTTGTTTGTATCCAGCTTTTTTAGGGATTTCGTATTTCTCTGTGACAAAAGGGTACCTCTGGCATACTATGGGAAACCCTTTCAATGAACGGTGGAGTTTTTCCGTTTGGCACTGTTAGGTTGGAGTTGGAGTTGTAGAAACAGATAGAAATACTATTTCTTTACACTTATTCTACCAACCCGAATCGTCATTAAATAGCTATGTCACGATGAAACTTTGAAGGCTATGCACTTTAGAAAGTACGGATTTTATCCACAAAGAGGTTGTGACAATGACTTCTTGCTAGGTTTATTTAATAGACTGTCTCTAAATCAAAGAAGAACTAAAATATTTCTCGCAACAATGTACAGAATACTAAAAGGTTATGTTGATTCTCCAGAAATAGTCGGTCAACTTCCTTTTGCCATAAATCGTGTCAACTCAAGAACAAAAAATGTTTTTTATTTAGCTTACCCACGGACGAATTTATATAAAAGCTCTCCAATATATAATTTGTGCAATATGTTCAATAAATATGCTTCAGATACTGATATTGATAGCACTACCTACCTACAGACAGTTCAAACGAATAATTGACTTAAAATTACGCAATAGTTAGCATGTAAGTTTCGTGTGTACTGTTCGTGTTTAATGTTGGTTTTACTTGCATTTATGTCGTTTACATTTTCACGTTTGATGTTGTAATAGTTATTGATTTGATGACATTTTACAAAACTTTTTATTGACATTTTACATACTTTTAGAATAAGCATAGGTATCTGTAATTGGCTTTTTGGCTGTAGATACTGTTTGAAATGAAATGAAATGAAAAATGAAACATATTAGGTAATTCAAACGATACAAACCACATGATTGGCAGGTAATTGGAACCATGGGTTATTATCTAGGATTAAAAACAATAAGATGGTCCACTTTTTACAATGTGTGATACGCAAAAATATTGTCATTGTTTTGTTTTTGTCTCTTTCCTATTCACGGTGTTTTTGACAGTTCAATCCAATGACGTCATAAAAGTCTTAGGTATCTATGGAAGTGGGCCATACATTTTACCATGATTATTTCATTCATTATAAAATAGACCCATCAGACAACGTCATTTTTTGAATGAATTTTGTTTAAATAAGTGATTATTTCATTCATTATAAAATAGATCCATCAGACAACGTCATTTTTTTGAATGAATTTTGTTTAAATAAGTGATTATTTCACAAGACCTTGTTTATCAGCGACAATTCCACTCATGTATAAATAATCCCATTTGAAATGTCATAAATCGTAGTTTGCTAGCGGATAAATAGGAAGGAAGAGAAAATATAACTGGATAAAAAAATCGGATAAATTTTCTGTTGATGCAATCGTTACCGTAGTAACAATTGCATATAAAATTGGTTTTTCTATTTTGGTGTCATATCGAAGTCTTTTCGACACTAAAAGTAGTTTCGAAAAGAAGCTCTTTGTGACACTCCTTTTTTACTTATCGGAGGTTGGTAACACTGGCTGACTGATGGCCATCGAACTGTCATTCGCGATTTTATAATAGAAGATTTCTATATTTGGCATGTAGTGTTGCCAACCTAAACTTATGATATCAGGAAATATGAGAATAAAATTTCCAAGAAAAATTTGTTTTTTTTAATTAAACAATACAATAGAAAAAATAGTATAAAATATTCGTTTCATAAGACATTTTATCGCACTCGCCCTTTAGGAAACTCGCCTCCGGCTCGTTTTCTAATATAGGGCTCGTGCGATAAAATGACGTCTTATGAAACTTGTATTTTAATGTACTATTTTGAATCATCTGTCAAATATTTGTCACAAAAATTCACAAGTTCTATCATTTTAGCTTATTAAAAGTGTATTTTTAAATAAAATTAAAAAAATTTTCAACATGCAGCGATTTGGGACAATTAAAGATGAATTAATAGCGAAATAGAAAATTCAATTCCTGAGAACACAGAGTCTTCTTCTCTTTCTGTAGAGTCAAATTTTAAGGAGCAAAATATTTATTCTAATTGTACCTTTAATAACTGTTCATTTTAAAAAGTATTTCCATATTTTATTTTGATTATGCATTCGTGGAATTGCCGTACTAAATACCATTCGAGCTCAGATTTTGAGCAGGATATTTTTTTGCTTGCTCTCTCATACTTACTTTCATGCAATTTATCTCGATCTGTTCCACAAAATCACTCGAGCTGCGCTCTCGTGATTTTGTCGGAGCAGCTCTCGTTAAATTTCCTAAAAGTAAGTATTCGAGACCAAGCCAAAAAATATCCGGCTAAATCTGAGCTCTTATGGTATTACCTACGATTAAATTTTTGTTTACCTTTTTTGACAGAATTTTGATAGAAATATTCTGACATTTTATAATAAATAGAACTCTTTGGATAGGATTGACGCCAACCAGGGCCGTAGCGATATGACTACCTCTAGGGGGGGAGACTGAGATCCGGCGCCCCTTAAGCGCCGCAAAGCCAATTTTTTTTGCAACTTTGACAGACTTTAAAACCTAAACGGTTAATTTTAGACAGGAGCAAAACTGAGCTGAAATTCTTATCTTAGATTTTTATAAATTATCATTTGATACCATATTGATACCAACTTTGAATTTAATCTATGATTGAAAAATCCTTACAGCCAGGCAAAGTTGCAAAAAAGTCAGTTTTCAATTATTATTAATATTTCCAAAACAGTTGAACTTAGATATAGGAATGTGTATAGGGTTTATCACAGGAGATTTGCTCATAATTTTACCACAGCATATACAAAAGCCGAGACCCGACTATTCATTCATAAATAGCCGTTTGTTTTGTATCAATCATTCATCATGTGTATGACAAAGATAGCAGATGAAGAAAGCACCAAATTTCCGACTACCTGCAACATCTGTTTATATTTCGAGTCGGAATATTTTTCTCGATCAGTGGCGTGCTGTCACGCAGTTATGATCAAAACCTTAAATAATTAAAAATAAAAACAAAAGTTTTCATGTTTTTAAATTTTTTATTTTGAACAATTATTATATTTTCTCTAATATATTTTTGTCGAGTTAAAGAGGTAGCGAACTATTCCTCTCGATTTTGCTTTACATAGTGAGCACGTAAAGGTTGGAATAAAATCCATGAAAAATACAGGGTCGATTTTTTTCAAAAAACTTCGGATACGTCGATTTTAGTTGCCATTTTTTGATGATAATACCATGTATACAGGGTAGCCCAAAAACAAGTTATGACTGCTAACTTAATTTTTTGAAACAAAAATATCAATTTTTTATTTCATTTTCAATTTATACGTGAAATTCTGAACCTATCTGATGCATCATGTCCTATACCTATCTTCAACTGTTTTGGAAATATTGACAGTTGGAAATTTTTTTGCAACTTTGACAGGCTGTAAAACCTAAACGGTTAATTTTACAGCAAAACCGATCATACATTCTTCCATAAACTAACATTTGACACCAACTTTGAATTTAACCAGAGATTGAATTAAGTTGGAATTTTTCATATCATAAATTCCATTAAATTCCAAGTTGGTGTCAAATGATAGTTGATGGAAAACTAAGACAAAAATGTATGATCGGTTTTGCTCTAAAATTATCCCTAAGAATTATCCATTTAGGTTTTACAGCCTGTCAAAGTTGCAAAAAAGTCAATTTTCAACTGTCGAATTTCTGAAACAGTTTGAGATAGGTACTGAACATGATGAATAGAGTATTTAACTCTGATACCAACCTTCACGTGCTCACTGTATAGATGCTGTGGAAAAGCCAATGTCAAGTAAAACTCTTTTGTAGAGAAGAAAAAGACAAGGGAGACCCCAGTGTGTATTCTGTGCATAAATTTTATTGAATAGCAGAGCGCTTTCGGCCGTAGGCCATCTTCAGTGCTTCTTTGTCAGGAGTACATCGAAGTCAGAAATTGTAAAAGAGCACCACATACTTAATGGAACGAACATACATTTAAATTATTGCAAAACATTAAACATTTAGGTGTAAAAACATTTAGGTGTAAAAAGGGGGGCCCTAGGGCTGAACCATGGCAATTACATTAATTAGTTTGGTCTCAGACAACGTGTTCTTTTTCGTTTTTCGGAAAAAAATGTTTAATGTTTTGCAATAATTTAAATGTATGTTCGTTCCATTAAGTATGTGGTGCTCTTTTACAATTTCTGACTTCGATGTACTCCTGACAAAGAAGCACTGAAGATGGCCTACGGCCGAAAGCGCTCTGCTATTCAATAAAATTTATGCACAGAATACACACTGGGGTCTCCCTTGTCTTTTTCTTCTCTACATCGTTGATGTGCACACAGCCATTTCCCCCATTTAAAACTCTTTTATTTACCATTTATCTTATGTATAATTAGAAATCACAATATGATTTATTTATATCAAAGGAAAGGAACGAAAATTACAAACTAATAAAAAAATCAATTAAATACATATATGTACTAAATACAAAAGGAAATTAAATATCTGAAAGCTGCAAATAAATAAAGTATGTATTTGAGGTTTTTTTACTTGTCAAAAATATGTAGCAAACACAATATCAAGATATTTGTATGTATGTTTGAACAGTTTCTAGATTCTTCTTGCATGTAATATATTCCTGCTTCAGTATTTTCATTTACATTTATAAAACACTTATTCGTTCCTAAAAAGAATTAATTTCGTGTTGATACTCCTAGACCAGTTTTTTTTCGAGATATCGAGATTTTTTATGGTTTCATGATATATCCGGATTTTAAAATAGTTCTTCAAAATTAATTTCAGAAGAATATTTGAATGTCCTTGTAATGCGTCTCCATCATAAAGGTGATATCCAAACGAATCATATATGGAAACAGGCAAATTTCTCATCGTTCCATTTATTAAAATCTGACTCAAATTTTTTATATTTTTATTGAAAATATTGTGGGTTTTATGAAAGTACCTAAAAAATTTTTCCCCGGCTCTACACGTGTCTATAACTAGTGGACTTGCCTTGACAAGCCTTCCATATGTTTTCCTGGCTTGAAGCAGTGAGCTAGTCTGATCAGTTTCTAAAATGTAGAGACACTTAGGGCAATTGAGGCATTTTTTCAGTCCTTTAACAACAAATCCTGCTATGTAGCCAACTACATCTTCTGCATATAAAGTGAGATCCCAAGCAGAGGATGAATTGTAATCTTCCTTGATATCGGTTTTTATTTTCTCCAAGAACGATAAATATTCTTCAGATTCTTCTAAATTATCCCCTGTTTCTCCAGTGGTAATTTTGCCAGAGCCACTCGTTAGTATTGTAATCTCTTCTAAATTGATTGCATTACCACTATTTGGAGCAGATATTTGGCTGTGAATAAGCAATCTTTTATAAGCTGCTTCGAACTGCCTGGCAGTGGGATTGTTGTTATAGCCTCCTCTACTTCTAATTGAGCCAAAGAATAATTCTAGGTGGTCCTGGGAAAGTTTATATGTTAGTATATATTTCAATATTTTTTTTTTCTGTCACTAAATCTTTATACATATTTTTAAGACTCTCAATGCCTATTAGGAAACCTAAAAATCCTGTTCTTCTGGCTGATTTGACTATTGTGACATCTTTTAAAGTTAGACCAATAATATATTTTTTAACCTCTTCTAAATATTCAAAAATATGCTTTTCTGGAGAAAGTGGTTTTTTATATAAATATTTCACAAAGCGATTCCTCGAGTTGAAAATATCAAACGTGTTATTAAATTTCAAAATGAATTCTGATGTTGGCTCTGAATCTTTGAATTCGTCAAGCTTCAAATCTTGCCGTAAATAGCTCATGGCATCACTAACACTTCTACTCATAGTTTGAGTGGCCAAACGAACTTTCATCTTTTCTCGTTCCCATTGCAGATGCCTCATTCTCACTCTTGTTGCTGCATGCAAGCCTTCTAAATACTGCTTCTCTACTAATTTTGTCACATAACTCCAATTGTTGGATTTTCTAATAATTATTCCTGATTTTGATATTATTATTTATATTATGGTGCAATCTATCCTTATTGTATTGGTTACAAGTATTGGTGCAATATCAATTCTCCCAAAACATAAAAAAACCCACAAGAAGGAACAAGTTTTTAATATGCTTCTTCCCCCCAAATTCCAATAATACACTCGTCCACACCTAGATATTTTAAGGGAAGCGCCATTTCTGTATAAATTCCTAGGGGAGTCGTGAGTTGGCTATCGCATAAATAGGTACTGTGCTACCCGCCGTATTGAAGAAGCGGCGTCGCGTCCAAATTTTAATTAATTAGCAAGAAATTGCTATTGCACAAAATACAGACAATAAATAAAAAATGTAACTTTGTTTATTGCCGATTGTCATCGTAATGTTTTGAAAAGTTAATACAGTCCACTTTTATTAAGAACAACCCGGTGTTTCGTAATTATTTTCTATTACATAACCTCTCGGGTACAAATGAGCTATTGAAGCTTTTATGTGTTAACATAAAATTTGATCCTTTCGAGTGCCGGATTCGATTCGTGTGTAATCGTCGGTTTTGTACATACTCTTGTGTAAGAGTATACTTGTGTAAGAGAACTTTGGATTGGTTGTACGGTACGTGTGTACCTACATATTCCTTGTTCGGAGTGTTGGAGCTGAAATACCTACCTAGTTGGAGTTGTGAATCTCTACGAGGACTAAGGTCAGAGCTTTCCATTTGTTTTTATTAATCTATGTTGAGTTGAGATTGATAACGTCGAGTTTTTTCTATGTGTCAATGCTTCACGACAAGTTTTGTCCTTTAGCAGACACAATGGAATAAAAAGACAATTTTTGATAGAACAAAAAGACACTTTTTATTTAAATAAAAAACTAAACTCATTTCATTGAATTGAAGTCAAAAAAGATTGTTAAACTTAAATTTTGTTTAATTATTCAAGTTCATAAAAATGAAGGAAGAACTAAAAACATTTATTGCTGATAGAAAAAATGCTAGAGCTAGTATTACTAGGATTGAAACTTTTTTAACAAGAAATCAAAATGATTTAATGCATAAATATGAGTATGAAAATAGGCTTGAAATGTTGGAAAAAGCTTTCGAAAAATTCTCCATTTCACAAGATTCAATAGAAAATATAGGAGCAAGTGCAGAAAAAATAGGCGATAGGTCAGAAACTGAAGATAAATTTTTCAATTTAAAAACAATACTAAAAATTTTGATTGACAAATGTTCTCCTGTCTTGAATAATGTAAATACAAGTGTAAATAGTAATGTTTCTCAAAATAACTCGAATAATTGTACAATAGGTTCTAAGATGCCTGAGATAACTATCGATAAATTTAAAGGAGCTCATCAAAATTGGTCAAGCTTTTTTGACATTTTCAAAGCGTTGGTTTTAAACAATCCTAATTTGGCAGATATACAAAAATTAATCTATCTAAAATCCAATTTACAGGGTGAACCTTTAAAGCTTATTGAGAATTTGCCATTAGTAAGTAGCAATTTGCAGGTATCAATAGATATTTTGAAAGACAGATATGAGAACAAACTAGCTAGTATTTACTCTCATATTAAAGGCCTATTGGAACTTCCATCCATAAATAGAAGCAGTTCTGCTAGCTTACGTGATTTTGTTGTTTCTATAAAGCAACATACGGAGTGTCTAAAAAATCTCAGAGTTCCGGTGGCGGAATGGGATTTAATTCTGGTTTTTATTTTGTCACAAAAGCTAGATATTAATACTAGAAGAGTTTATGAATTAGAGAGGGGTCCTACACTAATGCCAACGCTGGTTGATTTCCTAAATTTTGTGGAGAAACGCTGTCAGGCTGCCGAGAATTTGTCTTCTCCAGAGCCTATCAAAAAACATTCTAATTTTGTAGAGAAAAAGTTATTTTGTCTATATTGCAAATTAAATAATCATATGATTTATAAATGTAAAAAATTTAAAGATTTATAAGTTAACCAAAGGAAATCCTTTATTTTTTCAAACCACTTGTGCTTCAAATGTTTTGATTCACATCATTGTCCCGTGTGTGGAGAAGCTCATAATGCACTGTTACATGTAGATAATAGTACATCTAAGTACAATAACAATCATACAAACAATAGACATCAAAATAATTCAAACAACTTTCAAACGGCAAATATTAGACAAAATGTTCAAGAGAACAGGTTGGGTCATGTTGACAATTCTGGTTCAGGGTCCGCGTCGGGTTTAGCTAATGTGAGTGGTCAAAGTGGCCAAAATCAAAATTCAGAAAACTCACATACAGTGCGTCCCCATAGTTCACGTTCAGTATGTCCTGAAAACAACATTGTATTGCAGTCGAAATCTAGTTTTTTCGGTAGTGAAAATTGTCATGTTTTATTAGCCACTGCCTTCGTACAGGTAATTAATAATGATGGAACTTTTTTGTCGGCTAGAGCAGTCCTAGACAATGGATCTCAAGTATCTATTATGACACGGAAATTGGCAAAACAACTAAGGTATCCAACGTATAGAAAAAATGTTGAAATTAATGGTGTTTCTGGCGCAGTACAATGCACTGAAGCAATTGATATTGAATTTAAGTCAACTGTTGACAAAAATAAAAGGTTTAAAGCTACATGCTCAATTACCTATTTCAGTAGTTGCAGGTTGCCGCAATTTCCAATTGAAGCCAGCAAGTTAGAAATTCCTAACAATATTGTCCTTGCAGATTCAAAATATTACAATCCACAACATATTGATTTACTTCTTGGAGCAGAGGTGTATTTTTCATTGTTGATTCCTGGTTTAATTAACCTTGGTAATGAACTTCCAGTCCTCCAAAACACACACCTAGGTTGGGTTATAGGTGGAAATTTGCCTTCTTCGTTAATTTCGAATTTCATTGCAAATTGTGATCCGTTTAAGCCGTTGTCATTATTTATCAGTTCAGATCAAGTTGATAATCTATTACAAAAATTCTGGACTCTTGAGGAGGTTCCTAAGGATAATATATTGTCTACTGATGATGAAATTTCAGAAAAAATCTTTGTAGATACTACCAAGTTACTTGAAAATGGTAGATTTCAAGTCGACATCCCTTTGAAATCTTCAAATGAAAATATGAAGCTTGGAGAATCATTTTTATCGGCCAAAAAACGTTTTAATTCCCTTGAAAAAATGTTGATTCAAAATCCTGATTTATTTAGCCAATATTCTGAGTTCATTGACGAATACATAAGGTTGGGTCACGCAAGGTATGTTCCTCTGGACCTTAAAAATAAAAACAATGAACATAAATATTTTATTCCGCATCATTGCATAATTCGAAATGACAAAACTAGTACTCGTCTTAGGGTAGTTTTTGATGCATCAATGAAATCAACCTCGGGATATTCATTGAATGATATCTGCCTTAAAGGCATGGTCGTACAGCCTGAGCTTTTTGACATACTGTGTAGGTTCCGTATGTTCCGTTTTGCAGTTGTTACTGACATCCAGAAGATGTACAGGCAAATTATGATTAATCCAGACCATACTTTTTTGCAGAACATCTTATGGCGAAAAAGCCCTGGTGAAGAACTTTCTTGCATAGAACTTTTGACGGTTAGTTATGGAACCAATTTCGCACCATACGTTGCCACTCGTTGCCTCACTGAATTGGCAAATATGTATAAGCATAAATTTCCTACTGCAGCGAATGTTTTAACAAGTCAAATGTATTTTGATGATGCACTGTATAGCGTGAATTCCTTCAATGATTTATATGAATTACGAAACCAATTAGTTGAATTATTGAATTTGGGAAAGTTTTCACTTCATAAATGGTGTTCCAATTCTCAGCAGTTTATGCAAAGGTTTAGTTCTGATTCTGAGCTACAAAATTATTTTTTAATTTCTGAGGGCATGTCTAATAAAGTTTTAGGTATTTATTGGAATCCAAAGTTGGAATGTTTTTCTGAGTCTTTACCTAAAAATATTGATATCACTCCTCTCACTAAGAGAAATGTTTTGGCTGTCATTGCGCAAATTTACGATGTTTTGGGACTAGTGTCTCCGATTGTAGTGAATGCAAAAATTTTCTTGCAGAAATTATGGCTGTCAAAGTTGGGTTGGGATGATTGTCTCAGCGAAGAGTTGAAATATGAATGGTTGAAATTTGCAAAAAATATTTTAGATTTGTCAGAGCTACAAATTTCGCGGTGTTTGATAGATAATTTGGATGATGTGAAGCGAATAGAAATACATGGGTATTCTGATGCCAGTATAAAGGCGTATGGTTGTGCTCTTTATTTGAGAGTAATTTATAATAATGACAGTGTGTCAACTAATTTAATTTGTTCCAAGTCTAAGGTTGCGCCGTTGCGCACAATCAGTGTTCCTCGGCTAGAACTCTGTGGTTGTTTGCTGTTAGCCCAAACTACAAAAAGAATTGTAAATATTTTTAAAGACTCTTTCAGAATTGACTCTGTTAACCTGTGGACAGATTCGAAAGTTTCACTGGCATGGTTGCAGCCACAAACTTTTTAGGCTCCAGTAACCAGTTGAAGGAACTTCATGAATTTTTTAAGAGTAAGGAAAATGTTCATTCCATTGAAAATTTCCTCGCGCAAAATGAAACCCAGTGGAAATTTATACCTCCACGGTCACCTCATTGGGGGGGCATATGGGAGGCTGCGATTAAGAGTGCCAAGTACCATATCAAACGAACTATTGGTGACACAGTATTAAACTTTGAAGAGTTTAGCACTGTACTCACTTCTATCGAGAGCATCTTAAATTCAAGACCCTTGAGTGTTTTGTCTAATGATTCGTCTGATTTGAATCCATTAACGCCAGGTCATTTCTTGATTGGCGATAGCTTGGCTGCATATCCAGATAAAAATTTACTTGAAGTTTCCAATAATCGTTTATCTATGTATGAGAAATGTGTGAAAATCAAGCAACAGTTTTGGAAAAGGTGGTCTGTGGAGTACTTAAATAGGCTGCAGCATCGACCCAAGTGGTGCAACCCTTCACAGAATTTGAAAATCAATCAGGTGGTATTGGTCAAAGAGGACAATTTACCACCTCTCAAATGGTCTTTGGCACGTATCAGTGAGATACCTCACAGCCCAGACGGCAAAGTGAGGTTAGTTAAAATTAAAACCCAAGATGGAATTTTCTATAGGTCCATTACAAAATTATGTCCTTTACCTGATGATCAACCTATAAATGATTGTGACGATTCTTAATGTAATTATTGATTACTGATAATATTATTATAGTTTATAGCTTAGGTTAAGGAGTTACTTGTTGATAGTTTATAATAAGTGCTTTAGTAAAAAGTGTGAATAGTGCTTTTCTCAGTGCGTTCATTTGATTTTTTGTTGGACTTTTCATCAGAAAATGCCCAAGGCGGGAGTATGTTGGATTTTCTAATAATTATTCCTGATTTTGATATTATTATTTATATTATGGTGCAATCTATCCTTATTGTATTGGTTACAAGTATTGGTGCAATATCAATTCTCCCAAAACATAAAAAAACCCACAAGAAGGAACAAGTTTTTAATATGCTTCTTCCCCCCAAATTCCAATAATGGACTCGTCCACACCTAGATATTTTAAGGGAAGCGCCATTTCTGTATAAATTCCTAGGGGAGTCGTGAGTTGGCTATCGCATAAATAGGTACTGTGCTACCCGCCGTATTGAAGAAGCGGCGTCGCGAAGTCGCGTCCAAATTTTAATTAATTAGCAAGAAATTGCTATTGCACAAAATACAGACAATAAATAAAAAATGTAACTTTGTTTATTGCCGATTGTCATCGTAATGTTTTGAAAAGTTAATACAGTCCACTTTTATTAAGAACAACCCGGTGTTTCGTAATTATTTTCTATTACATAACCTCTCGGGTACAAATGAGCTATTGAAGCTTTTATGTGTTAACACCAATTAATAGTATTTTTACTACCATCTCGAAGGTCTGTTTGTGATGCCATGCAATTGCGTACAAGCTTGATCATGTGACATGCATCAAGAAATATATAGACGTTCTCATTTGTTATAGGGTGATGAAAGCTTGTTGATAGATTTAATGGATCCCTGAAATCTGCACCCAATTTTTCTGCCATAGTAATATTAACAGGTGCTCCATCAAATGTTAGTGAAGATATTGTTACTCCACTTTCATGAATAAATCCAAGGCCTTTTTTAACCAGCTCAGCTTTTGTACCTGCAGATAGCAAATTCAATAAAAAAATAACCTACTGGCACCTTCCAAGAGCCATTGAGGGCCACAACCATGAACACCAACACTTCTCTGGCCTCTGGCAGAGTGTCTTCGTCGATGTTTGTGCCAATGTCAACATAGCCAGCAAATTTCGTTCCAGTCCACTCAATCTGACGCCTTATAGACATTTCGTCCATGACCAGATTGCATACTAGAGGTGCAGGCGAATCACGCTGTTTCATGGTTAGGGCCGTGAGACTTTCTTTGGTGAACCCTGGAGTTCCATCAATCGATCTGTACCATTTAGATATGGTTCCCAAATGAGGTAAGGTTCGATTGAAGGTATTCCTGACAAAATTATACGCCTTAGCAGAATAGAACGACAATGTTAGAGCAAATGATCTTAGGCTTGGATTGTATTTCTGTGCTGAAGGCCCTTTCAGTAATCGCTCAAACACATCTACTGCAGGTCCTGAGAGTGATGCCTGGAAAGAAATTTTTATTATTAAAATATTATTATTATTCTAGGCTAGCAGTTAGTAATGGTGCAAGTCAAAAAAATTAAAAATAAAACTCAATATTTTTCTGGGCTGTTTAGCTGTTGACCTTTTTTGCCTAATAAGTATATTTGATGTAATAATACAACTTCCTAAAGCCAAAATAAAGATCATTATGGAATCCTTTAGCAGAGCTGGGCTTTTTATGTGACAGACGTAGAAGAATATAACTACTAATATTTTGGTAGCCCAATTACGTAACAGTATCCAAAAGTTGTTAGGAGGGGATAGTTTTGAAATACTTTCTGTGAATATTCTCAATATAATCTATTTTAACTGGGCGAACAAGAATAGGAAAAAAGTAGTAAACATGAGAAGAAAAAAATATATACAGGGTGTTCATTTTGAAACTTACCACCCCTATTATCTCGGAGGAAATAAATTTTCGAAAAAATTCCTGAAAAACGTCAACTATAATTTGAGGGGGGATCAGTTTTTATGCGAAATTCACCTCCCCCCTTTCGACCCCCCAGCCTCCAGAGCCACACCCTAGAAAATCCTAAATGGGAAGGGCAGTCAAGTGATACATCATTTTGGAGGGTTTTTAAGTCCATACATTTTGGTACTAAATTTTAATCCCTAAGTTCATTTGTTTTGAAAATATTGACAGTTGAAAATTGACTTTTTTGCTACTTTGACAGGCTGTAAAACCTGAATGGTTAATTTTTGAGGAAAGCCGATCCCTCATTCTTGTCCTAGATTTTCATAAACTGTCATTTGACACCGACTTTGAATTTAACCGTAGATTAGATTTATAACCGGAATATTTATCAAATTAATGATAGTTTATTAAAATCTAAGATGAGAATGTAAAATCGGTTTTCCTCTAAAATTAACAGTTTAGGTTTTACAGCCTGTCAAAGTTGCAAAAAAGTAAATTTTAAACTGTCAATATTTCCAAAACAGTTGAACTTAGGGATTGAAATTGAGTAAATACCAAAATGTATGGAATTAAAAAGCCTCCAAAAAAATGTATCACCTCATTCAAGATTTTCTAGGGGGTGGCTCTGGAGGCTGAGGGGTTGAAAAGGGGGAGATGAATTTTGCATAAACACTCATCTCCCATTCGCCCTCAAATTATAGTTCACGTGTTTCAGGGATTTTTTCGTAATTTTTTCTCTTCCAAGATAATAGGGGTGGTAAGTTTTAAAATGAACACCCTATATGTATTTAGTTTGAGACGAATTTCCTATTTGGTAAATTATTGAACTCTGAAATATCATGTATAGATCATATGATATTACTTACTCGTATTGTAGATTCTGACGATTCTGATATCATAGACTTATCCTTCAAATAATCTAGGAGAGATTTAAGGGATGTGATACGGAGTCTCAACCTTCTTACAGTCATTTGTAAGTAGTGAATTTTTTTCTTTTGCTTTGCAACAGTTGCCTTCACTTTTGTAAGATTTTCTCTCCTTTTTTTCGGTGTAGAAAAATCACTAGGCAATAGATCCTTAATGTAGGAACGTCTTTTCCTGTAACCAACAAAAATTAAAATATGTTAAAGAAAAGAACGTGAAACTTAGATACTTAATATAAGCCTAGTAAACTTTTTTTTTTATAACAAAGCAAAGAGGTATTGAGATTCATTTTTACATTAAATTTTAATGCCAGTTATCGGAGTGAATACTTCTCTGCTGAATTTAACTATAAGATCACTCAGTTAACTATTTTCTGACATACCTTTTCTTGGAATTGCCCTGTGTAGGAATATTTTTGGAAACTTCCAACAACTTTTGCATTTCGGAAGCAGTAGCAGTGAGTGAAGAGGAGGAATGAATTTTCTCTCCGCTTGTCGCTGCTATCTCTGCAACTGCTGCTCTATAATTAAAAAGTATTCCTTTAATTTATGCTAGCGTAGGATTGGCTAGTATCTTAGACAATTGACATTGAAGATTAAGAAGAAACTGAAATAGATCGAAACCATGATCATAATGGTTTACTCCTAGGTTTAAACTTATCTGTTTGTAGTCTGACTAGAAGTCAATAAATTGCCCTTCTGGTTAGACCGAATCGACAGGGTACTTCTTTTTTGCTAGAGAATTTGCATGAAGAAAGCACCCTCAAATACTTAAAAATAAGTGAAATTTTGAAATTTTTAAAGTAAAATATTCAGCTCTTTTTATTGTCAACATATTTTAATAATATCTAAAAAATTATTTAAACTTACCCATCATTGCTGGAAGTCATGCTGCCAGGTGAAGCAATAAGATCATCCGATAAAATTTCTTGAACCCTGAAATAATAAAAGCATGGTATGATGAATAAAAGAATAAAATACAATTTTGGCTAGGAAATATGAATTATTATCTGGAAATAATCTTACCTAGATTTTCTTGGAGGACTTTCGTATGAAGTTGAATCAGAGCTAAAAAACACAAGAGGCGATTAGTACTTGACTTTTTTTATTTTAGGATTAAACAGATTCATCCAGGGGAATCAGGTTTTTCAAATTGGTCATTTATTTTCATAAAACACTAGATAGCCTTTTTTTTTAAGATAAAAGTCAAAATGACATTATGTTGGCAATACAATGTAAAATTGTCAATGCTTTTGAATTTTTTATGTAGAAAAGGAGAATAGTTACTAAATTTTTGACTTGCCACTGGTTTTTATTAAAAATTAAAAAAATTGAATGAAAAAATTCAAATTCGAGTATACCTGTTTCACCTTGGCAGGTTGTCAGGTAGGCAATAAAGTTGCACTTTATTTTACTAGTAAAATAAAACAGCACTTTATTTTACAGTAAAATAAAGTGCTACTTTATTAACGCAAAACTGCAGAAATAGCACTCTATTGGTCAATCGGACATAAATAGTATTAATTGGAAAAGGCCTCACCTGTATGTCATAGACTGAGAAAATAATGAATCAATAGGTTCTGGGTTAGCTTCAGGCTTAACATATCGAAGTCCATTCTGCTTCATTATTATATCAGAAGGATTGAAATGATCGGAACATAATACCCGCCCTAAGTCGAGGAATTAGTTGACATAGGTACCTACTAATAAATTTGTTGATCTTTTTATCTATAAAAAACTTGTTGATTTAATTATTTGACGATTTGTTGCACCAAGAAAATGATGAATAAAAAATTCCTCCAATAAACATAAACCTATTACAATTGCAGATATGAAATAGCATAATAAAATATGTCTCTCAGATGTATTCTGCTGATACAGTACATACAGAATAGATGAGATGAAATTCATGTTTTAAAATAAAAAAGAGTAAATAATGAAAATATAATACCTAATTTCGTAATTCGTAATAATTTAGTTTTCAATTATTTCCATATTGCTTTTATTATTTGCCCATTATCTACGCCCATGAATTGTCATGAATAAGTAAAATATGGCGGGCGGACATCCTAAACAATGGCTACGTTCACCAGAACCAAAACGGATTGGAACAGTTTACAAACACCAACAGAATATGTTGGCTAAACTCTTGGTTCTGCTGAACGATTCAAATTTTCAATGATAGAACGTCACCTTCTGAATGACAGGTCACCACACAAAACACAGTATTGAAAATTATAAGCACTCTGAAATTATGCTTGCAAAAATGGCGACCGTTTGCAAAACATGTTGGGTTTTAACACAAATTTAACGTACCGTTCAGCAGAACAATCACAAACCGTTTACCAACGTTTGTATCTGGTGAACGCGGCCAATAACAAAGCGAAACTCACCTGTGAAAGGATAAATTTGGATGAAATGAGTCCAATTTCCCACACACTTGACACTGACGAACCATTTTCAGAGGTCTTTTAATTATTTTTTTAATCCGGAGCGCACAATACACTGAAAAATCCACAAAAACACAAATTCCGACTGAATTCCGACTTGCAGCAACACAGCAACAAAAAACTACGATAGCGTACAAGGCTGTACTATCAGCTGCTCAAATTGAATGAAAATGAGGTTCAGCGTTGCCAGACTCTAAATATGGAAGTGTGGTACACAATGCTCAAAAA
Organism: Ceutorhynchus assimilis; assembly: GCA_917834065.1. Lineage (NCBI taxonomy): Eukaryota > Metazoa > Arthropoda > Insecta > Coleoptera > Curculionidae > Ceutorhynchus > Ceutorhynchus assimilis. Next base: position 14,214 of record CAKJTU040000016.1, on the reverse strand, counting down.
CTGTCGTACAGGGATGTACGCGCCACAAATACTTGTGGTACACATTACCTTACAAAATACATTTTTAGTATACATTTACTAGAAAAAATATGATTTTTTTTGAGAGCGCAAAATCTTGAAAACTTGAAAATAGTCCTTGCATTAAAAAATACAGCAACAGGAGTAAAGGGAAATCAAATAGAACTGTTTATTAAATTTATTAAGGTACTTTGTGGGTACTTAGTCAAATTTAAATAAATTCTTTTGTAACGTTGATGCTGGATTTTTTCAATTTCAATTTTATTTATTAATCCATCTTTATAAAAAAGTACATAAAGTGTATGTTTTGGAACGTCAACAAAAAAACAGTGAAAGGCTAAAGCTATGGCCACATAAAAATATGTAGCAATTGTCAGGTATAAAAACTTGCCTAAAAATAAACTTACGAAAAACATATTACCTTAGCTTAGCAATAGACATCCTACCAATAAACAGATAAACAAATCACACAATTAAAAAACAAAAACAAAGAAAACCAGCAAAAGTAAAAAATTATTATTATAAAATTAGATATTAAAATTATTTTCTTTCATGAAATCTTGGATAGAATAATATGCTCGATCACAAAACAGCCTTTTAATTTCCCTTCCAAACTGTTTGCTATTTAAACATTTCACTGATACAGGTAACTTATTATATAATATCACAGCATTGTAATCGAGAGAATGTTCAAAGTTTGTAGTTCTGTGCCTCGGAACAGTCAGGACATGGGCATTTCGCGTTTGATGGTTATGTCCATCAGATAATGCATTGTAGTCCCTAATATTAGCTTTAATGTATTGAAGGCATTTATACATATAAATACACGGCACAGTCAATACGTTTTTACTTTTAAAAAGAGGTCGACAAGACTGTTGGGATTGTAAATTAAAAATGAGCCTTAATATTCTTTTCTGGATTACGAAAACTCTTTGTGATTCTGAGCATTTTCCCCAAAACATAATACTTAGGGAGATATGAGAGTAGCCTAGTGAGTAATAAATATTCATTAGGTCTTTGGAATCAAGTAAATTTTTCATCTGCAGGATTGCAAAATATGCACTATTTAGTTTTTTACAAATGAAATCTATATGTGTATCCCATGAGAAATTGCCTTTTATATGTGTTCCAAGAAACTTGGTATCTAGGGACAGGCGCAGCGCATTACTTGGTAAACATTTTTTTAGATTAAAATTTAAATATGCGGTTTTGTCTTCATTTAAGACCAGTTTATTTCTTTCACACCAGACCATCATTTTTTCTAGAGTTGTGCTTACTTTTTTATGCAACTTTTCGGGAGTACTCGCAGAAACAGTTACTGACGTGTCGTCTGCATACATAACAATTACATCGTCGCCCATATGATCTGGCAGGTCGTTTATGTATACCAAAAAAAGAAGGGGCCCCAGTATAGATCCCTGTGGGACCCCTAACTCTAAATTGAATCGCTCCAATAGCTGCCCATTACATTTTATTAAAATAGAACGATTTGACATAAAAGACCCAATGCAACTCTTTATTGACCCTCTGATTCCCACTTGTTCCAACTTATCCAACAATATATCTCTATTTACCAAATCAAACGCTTTAGTTAGGTCGAAAAATATTGACACCACGTATTTGCCCTCGTCGACTTCTCTATAAACGTTCTTCAAAAAATTAGCAGTGGCAGTCTCAACTGAGCGTCCAGTTCGAAAACCATGTTGCATATTCGACAGTATTTTTTTTTTTTCAAAAAAACTTATCATCTTATCGTAAATTACCTTTTCTACTACTTTTGAAAAGACACTAACTATCGAAATAGGTCTGAAATTTTGAATATCTGATTGATCACCTTTTTTGAAAATGGGAGATACTACAGAGGTTTTCAAGATATCCGGAAAGCTTCCCGACTCTAGGCACATATTAATGAGAAATAAAAGTGGGTCTATCAAATTAATAACAATCCTTTTAAACAAAATTGGAGATATTCCATCAAGTCCATGAGATTTTTTATTTTTTAGGCTATTTATTATAGAAGCCAGTTCATCCTTGGTGACGTCAGCACAAAAAATTGACTCCTGACATGCTTTTGAGGTTGTATGAGGCAGTGATAAATTATAGCCAAAACGCTCGTCATATTTTTTTAAGGCAACAGTAGAAAAATACTCCCCAAATTCGTTTGCTATCAATCCGCCCTCAGAAACCAATCTACCATTTAAATTAATTGTCGTAATATCATTTTTACGTTTTTCCCTTCCAAGTGTGGAATTTACAATATTCCAGATTGCTTGGGATTTATTGTCCGCGTTATTTATTTTATTTTTAATAATGTTTTTCTTTGATTCTCGAATTAGCTTTTTATAATTGTTTTTTCGTACTTTATACTGAGCATGCGCTTCTGGGCAGTCTGATCTTTTTATAATTTTAAAAGTTGATTGCAAGTGCTTTTTCTCATTTTTTAGATTTTGGTTGTACCAATTTTTATTTCTATTTTGATTTCTGTCATTTTTAACTACTTTTTTAACAGGACATGATGCATTAAAGCACCAAATGACATTTTCTATAAAAAAATCAAATGCATCATTTAGGCCAAGGTTATTTATTTTAACCCATTCCATTTTATTAAGTAAAAATTTAAATTCATTTATGTTTAAGTCACTACAGCAGCGCTTGGTGATATTTCTTGTAGCGGTTTTTGTTGGAGAATTCCGAGTGCAAGATAATCTGGCGACATGGGCAAGATGGTCTGCCAAACATGGATCAAAGATTTCCACAGTAAATATACTTTCAGGGATGTTAGAAACCATGTAGTCAATGCAAGTTTTCGTAATTCTACCATTTCCGTTCATGCTTATCCGAGAAGCTTCTTTTTTTGGCAAGCCCAAAGAAAAACAGTTGAACAAATCACTTAGCATTTTGGAAGCAAGCGAATTATTGTCTAAATAATTTATATTAAGATCGCCGCATAGGATCACATATCTGTGGCGACTTAAAATTTTCTTAAGTGCGGCTTCCAGATGTTTAAAAAAAACGATAATATCGCCACTAGGAGGCCTATAAACACTGCAGATAGCTACTTTTTCCGTGTCATTTACATACAGACACACGGCACATAACTCGATAACACATTCCACCGAGCATGTCCTCAAACAGCAAATCTCCATAAACCTAAAACTATCTCTTATATAAATAGCAGAGCCACCGTGTATATGTTTATCTCGAGAAAAATGGGAAACTAATTTAAAACCAGGTATGTTAATGCTCAATATATTATCCCCTGTGATCCAATGTTCCGAGACACAGAAACAAGCCAAATTCATATCTTCAACTAAATTACTAAGTCTATCTTATTAACTAAGCTTTGGACATTCACATGACATATATTTATATTTGAGACATCTGAGACAAACGGGGGTATAAAAAATTCGTTTGTACATTCAATAAATTATTTTTTTTACTACTAACCTGAGAAGTAGTCATTATTCAATCTATTTTTCTCGGAAAAAATTGAATTTCTCTCCCTAGGTTAATAATGAAAATAATGAAAAAAAACCTAGGTCAATAATGAAAATGACGTCATGACGCAAGGATATTGTCATAACGTTACAGGTTTCTATTGATTTAATTTCAATTTCAAACTGTCAATTTAATCAAAAAAACAGGTTCCTGTATGTATCATAGGAAATTACCATAGATGTTGATAGAGGGCAGCACTTTCAACTAGAAAAAATAATTTGAGCTCAGATTTCAAACTTATTTTTTATTTTCTACTATAGCAGTAGTAAAAAAAATTCTATATATTCCACGGTAGAGAAAGTCATTATATACCTTACGCATTATAAACCTCGGCGCTACGCGCCTCGGTTTATAAAAGCGTTCGGTATATAATGACCAACTTCTCTACCTAGGTATATAATGTACTATTTTTAATAATGAAAATAATGAAAAAATACCTAGGTTAATAATGAAAATGACGTCATGACGCAAGGATATTGTCATGTTTCTATTGGTTCAATTTCATTTCCATACGTCAATTAGAAAAAAAATACAGGTTTCTGTAGGTACATAGGAAGTTATCATAAGCTGTTGATAGAGGGCAGCACTTTCAAGAGGGCGTTCAAAAAAAAATAATTGGAGCACAGATTTTAAACAAATTTTTCATTTTCTACTAGCAGTAGTAAAAAAAATTCTATATATTCCTCGGTAGAGAAAGTCATTATATACCTCACTCATTATAAACCTCGGCGCGAGCGCCTCGGTTTATAAAAGCGCTCGGTATATAAGGACCAACTTCTCTACCTAGGTATATAATATACTATTCTATGGGACTGGTACTTGTTTCTATTTCATTCGGTGATAAATCTTTATTTTTAGTCGCAGGACTATTTACTACCGTAGTGTTTATTCCCTCAGTTATGTCGGGTTGTATTAAATTTAGGCCTTGCGTCTCAGCTGTGCTCAAACCACACGGAGTGTGCATTGAACGAGTTTCCGTTGTTTGGGTAGAACCATTTTCCGTAACTTGATTGGTGTTTATTAATATTAGGTTCTTCGGTAAAGGATTATTTCCTAATATAATTCGGTCATAAATTAAGTTACCTAATTTCTTTTTTGATAGAGTTTTAATTCCAATATTAGCATCAATATAACTCAAAATGCCGGGCAAACATGAGTTTAATTTGCATATAAAGCGATTTAGGTTCTTGTTAAAATTATATATTAGCCTATTTTGTGACTGGTTATATGGTACCCCAACAAAGGAAATGTTTGTGTTTGGACATAACTTCAATTTATTCCAGAGCTCCTTACATTTAGGGTAGTCAGAAGAGTTTGAAAAATTATTTGATCCCGCCATTATTACAATGTGGTCGTCTAAGGTAAAATTGCAGGAAAGTTCTTCAATATTTTCAATGACGTTTTTGAACCTTGCACCCGGTTTATAAATACATTGTACCTGGTAGTTCTTAGAGTTTAATCTATTTCTTAGCAGTTTGTCTACATTATAACCAAAATTATCTGAGAGAACTAGGATATTTTTGCGTTTCACTTCCAATTTCTGACATAATGGTGAACGTGAAAGAGTTTCATCATTTACAGGATGCACTAGTCTGGTTGTGCGGGCTGGTGTCGTTGGCGTCCTTGGCGATTCCGATTCCACCACAGAATTCAGCACCGTTCGCGCTATCGATTTAATTTGTGGAGGTTCCGTTGGTATTGATGTTTCCGTAGTAGTAGTACTGAATGCGTTCCTGAATTCCATTTCAGTTTGCGTACTACCTAAGCTGAACACCTTATTTGTATACACACTTAGGTCCAATTTCAGTTTTTTAATGTTTTCTTTAAGTTCGATGATGGTCTTTTCATTTTCGGTAATAATTTTGTTTAACTCATCCTCCCTTATAGAGGCCTCGTTTAAGAGATTTTCATGTTCTCTCTTTAACTTTTCTATATGTTTGGTTTTTAAGTTTGAATCAAGTGAAAGTTCACTTAATGTTTCTTCCAGTGTGGCATTTTTTTCTTCGATTATACTTATTGAGTCTTCCAGATCAATCATTTCGCATGTGCAACAGTTTGCTTTATTTCCCTTGATTACATTTAGGGTTCCCTTAAATTTTCCGTTTGTTACACAGTTTCTGTGAATAATTTCGTGCCATTGAGTACATACGTAATACGACGTATATAGTCTCTGACAACATTTAAATCTACCAGACATTCTGGAACGAAGCTGGAGATGTAGAAGATTTGACTTGTAGACTGCGCAAACAAGCAAATTTGCGGCAAAAAAATACAGGTGGTTCTTTGTTATGATTGATATTAATTTAACTTACAGGTAATTTGGGTAAAATTTTTGTCTAGAACTCAGCTAGGATCCCTTCACTACCGATTTGACTGTTTTTTGGTAAATTTTTAATTCAAAAACTAATCACAACAAGACTTTTTAATGAACGACCTTCACAACGGTCACGATACGTTGCTCTCTCAATACAATATAAGCATTGCAATGTATCAATTGTGTCATACTACCCTAACTCCCCCACCATCAAATTCTGGGATACTGGAAGATCAAGAACAATTTATTTCTTCTGTGAGAACGAACCGGAAATCACCTTTTCTACATTTATAATTGAAAACAAAATTAAATCACTAGCACAGCTTGAATCGCAAGCATTCCATCGAGGTCTGCGGGCGACGTCATCACTATAAGCTGCTGATAGTGACGTCACTCGCAGGCCCAGAATTTGATGGCTACTTCGCCATTAGGGGAATGTGACACAATTGACACATCACATAACCCAGCATATTCACATGCAAGGTTGTCAAGGTGCAAGGTGGTCAAGCAAGGTACCCAAGCAAGGTACCCAAGCAAGGTACCCAAGCTCAATTTGGCCAACACATAAAATAAAAAAAGGAGAATTTAGAAATGTGCTACATATTACCATAAAATATTACCAAGCCAACTTAATATTTCAAAACTGTGGTACATTACCGTACTACCGTACGCATTGATTTTCTTGTAACAAAGATGCCCTAAATTGTCGTACAAATACCACACCTGTCGTACGTCTGGCAACGCTGATGAGGTTGAAAGGGAGTGCGGTGTTGCCAGTGGTATCATGGAATTAAAATATATAAAGAAAAATTATACTTTTTATATTTATTAATAGGTGAAATATGAAACAAAATTGATTGCAAAAATTAGTTTGCTCATACATAAATACGCTAATTGAAGATTGAATGTTATCTATTGAAGTTTTAATCGCGATGCGCTCAAAATAATAAAAGTTTGGCAACATTGATTTTCCCATGCAAAGAGGTCGACTATGAAATTCACCAGATTAGGAATAGAGGTAGAGTAGGATTTCAAATCCATGATTGCTTCAAAATGTAAACAATTTGATCTAGCCTTGTTTTTAAATCTATGACAAAAGCAAACAGCAGGTTAACTCTCAGGCGCATCTCGTCTCTCTTTGAGGATACAGAGCTTGAGTTAGCCAGCTGATTGTTTTTGTATAATATGCTGTGATGCTGTGATTTTACGTCGAACCCGTATATTCAATTATATACAGGGTATTCCATTTGAAATAAGTTGGACCACAACCAGCTTTTCTGAAACACCCTTTATATGCGAAAGTAAGTTTAAAAAAAAAAAATTGTTTCAACTACAAAACCTAAACTCTCTTTCTGAATTGTCAAAAAAAAAAAAGATAGAGGGAACATTTATAAACAATAACCCTGTATAGTCTGGCAAGTGATAAGTTGATAGAGACGAAAGGGGGAAGAAAAGTGGGGCGTAACCTAAGAATATTTACTGACACCTCAACTGACACCGCTCGATGACAGCCATGTCTTTGGGTTCAGTGGCACCGAAAACACCAAGGAAATGAACCAATAATTTTTTTTTTTTTAAAGGCGATTTTCAGCCTTTTATTTTATTTATCGGTAAATACCGTGGTTATTCTTTTGGTTGACAATTTTGACAGCCAAGTGTGACGTCATAGCCCCCCACCATCCAAGAATCATAACCCAAGGAACTGACCGCTGAAATGCTTTGGTTATAGCAGTGTAGGATTATGTTTATTATTCTTTTTTATTTTTTCATTTCAACAATAGTTTTTTGTTTAGGTACAAAAAAATGGAGCTGAATCTCTCGTTAGTCTCGTTTATCGAACAGATTTTCTTTGGGGATGATCTAAACCTCGATCTAAACATGGTGAATTGCAGTGAGTGAGTGAATGTATACTTCTTTCATTGGGCCAGGCTACAACGCAACTGCAAAATCACAAAACACCAATACAAATTCCAAAAATAATAACAATAACATCAAAAAGCTGTAACCAAAAGATTAACCCAAGTCCAAAGCTGGGTTATAATCGGTTATAAGTGGTAAATACCAAAAGCAAATCAGCTGATATGTGACGTCACAACTTCCCCTACTTTGGTTAAAACCGCGATGGCGGAAATGCATTGGTTATAACCAAATAATAATCATTCCAGGCTGAAAATCGCCTTAAGTTTCGCCAATAACCACGCCGAGGTGCTGTCGTTCACGCTCTAACCAATAGAATCATACCTCTGAATAATCACGCCTCTCCGCATCCATCATTTCGCAATGTTGCCGGATTTCTCAAAATACTACACATGCCCATATAAAAAAAAAGATATGTCATCAACTTGTTTATTAGGTACTGTTTCCTCTAAGTTTGGCAAAGCAGCAAATTTTATTGCAGTTCGCCGTTTGGCTAGCCAGACAATACGTTACAATGTCACTTACATCACTGAAAGCTGAGTCGGTGGCTGGGTTCGGTAATTGCATCTGCGAGCAAAAGGAGCGAATTTTGACGGACGTCACATGATCACTTATCTTTTTTCACGTGTCAAATCACGTGACTTCTGTCAAATTTTGCTCCATTTTGCTTGTACACGCAATTCCCATTGCCGAATTAACCGGTGATTCACCGACTTTCCGTTGCCCCGTTTTGATTGAACTTTTAACTAGGGCGTGTTCACAATAGAAATATGGAACTCTTGACTAAAGCGTGTTCACAATAACCGGCAGGGCGTGTTCACATTATAATAGTTGTAAAATAGTATTTAATTACCTACTCAGAAACTTGCCTTTTGACTATTTTTTTTTTTTTCACTTTGCCTATTTTGGCGCCCCTGTGTCAGCTGCGCCCTGGGGGGGAGGCTCCCCCGTCTCCCCCCCTATTGGCTACGCCCCTGACGCCAACAATTCAATCCTAATTATTTAGGAAATAATCTAGCCGTATATCACTCGACCTATAAATTTAAATGGATTAAACTATCCAAATATTTTTTGCAATATTTTGCTTTTTGGCAAATAGTTTCATGCCCAATAACTTTTATTAAGTGTAATGTATTGATGGGGTTGAGAAAAAGTAATACGAATGAAAACTTACTACTTTATTATTTAACTTTAGATTCGAAAATTAAATTACAATCAGTCCGATATGACAACAATGTATTCGATGTTAACAGTTTCACGATTTAAATTGGAGAGAGCGACGAGCTCCCAAAAATGCAATCAGGAAACAGTACCTGCATACATAAAAAATAACTCCTAAACGCCTGCGTTAAATATTTAAAATACCGTAAATATAAAATTAAGAAGAAGTAATGAAGGTTGCCTATGCTTATTCAAATAAATTCAATATTTAATGTGCGATACATTACATTAAGTTATTGTGCATTCAACTATTTTCCAAGCAAAATCATGCTCAAAATATGTTGGATAGTTTAATCGATTAAACTTAAATCTCTTGTGATATAATATACAGTGAGGACATAAAGTCCGTCGCCCCCCCTCTAACTTTTGAACCGCTCGGTATATTGCAACGAAATTTGGAATGATGATATGTGAATAGATTCTCCATTTTTTGGAAAACAAATGACAGCTTCAGCTGTCAAAATGACAGCTAGGCGCAGTTTTGATACGTTTTTTTAAATAGAAGGCGGTGTCGAATGATATATCGTTTTGAAGGTCTCTTCATTCTAAATTTAATCCCTGATTCTGAAAATATTTGATTTAGCGGTTTTCAAACTATGACGAAAAAACCAAAGCTTGTTTTGCTCATAAACACTCAAAAAAAAAATTAAAATTTTTTTTATCGGTTTTTTATTCATTATTTAAGTTACCAATGTCATGACGTCATTATTATTACTGAAAAAAAGACAATAATGAATAAAAAAGCGATAAAAAATTTTTAATTTTTTTTTTCATGAGTGTTTATGAGCAAAACAAGCCTTTGTTTTTTCGTCATCATTTGAAAACCGCTTAACCAAATGTTTTCAGAATCAGGGATTAAATTAAGAATAAAGAAACCTTTAAAACGATATATCATTCGACACCGCCTTCTATTTAAAAAAACGTTCCAAAACTGCACCTAGCTGTCATTTTGACAGCTGAAGCTGTCATTTGATTTTCAAAACATGGAGAATCTAGTCACATATCATCATTCAAAATTTCGTTGCAATATACCGAGCGGTTCAAAAGTTAGAGGGGGGGCGACGGACTTTATGTCCTCACTGTATGACTATTTCCCTCCTGTTAATTTTGACCAATCAGAAGTGATAATTTTGGTGTCAAAAATAATTTTTAATTAAAAAAATTGCCTGCCATCAGCTGTCCGCAAGTTTATTTGGTTTTTCCCACAGCAAAACTTTACAAAACGTCGAAAAGAAGAAAAAAAAAATTGTAGCAAGAATATGCAAAAAGTTCAACGAAATGTACCCTGATTTACGACCAATGAATGAAAGAAAATTTGTTCGGACAGAATAGTTATTTGTATACCAAGGCCACGAAATGCCTTTTTAGCGTACGTAGAGAAAAGTTATCGCCGAGGCAAGCGGCCGAAGCAAGATACTCTCAAGTACGCTAAAAAGTTTCGCGGTCATGGTATACACACTATTTTTTGTGCAACTATAAAAATTATGTAAAGTTACAGAAAAACTGTATGAATTTGACAAGGATTTGACCCATTTTGCACGTCAGGTCTGGCGGCCGCGAAACTGAATTTTGCGGACGGTTGCACAAAAAATAACTTTATACAATTTGGTTCAAAACTTAAGAATGAACCAAGCTCACGCAAGCCTGTAACGTCTGATGAAGAAACATAGTGAAAATTTCAGGCTACTTTCACGCATATCCCCAAGTTTCCATCCGAAGTGCAGCAGGTGATTTAGGCCTGAGCTATTATTATGTGCAGAAAATTTTTAACGATCATAATATGCGTCCCTATAAATTCACAAAAGTTCAACAGCTGAAACCGGATGATTACCAACGTCAAATTCGATATTAAGAGACCCTTCTGACACACACTTATGAGTATCTAAACTTTCTGAAAAAAAAATTAATATGGACCGATGAAGCTTAATTTTCTAGAGAAGGTTTTTTTGATAGGAGAAATTAACACTTTTGGGCTAATCAAAATCCACATGCGGTCAAGGAAAAAAAGATCCCAAACCCCCAGTTGCATAAAATAGGTTGTGACAGTATTTTTTCTACTACCTCACGTAAAGACCGTAAAGTACTCACTTTATACACTATTGCGAAGACGTTAAATTTCACCTCACACACCTCGACACTGTCAATTTAGTATTTTACTTTTTCTGGTAAATTACTTCACGCACTAGTGCGTGAAGTATTTGTCTAAATTTATTTTTCTCACATATTTTATTGATAGTAGAAAAAATGTTGTATGCATTAAGTGTGTACAGTACCTTTTTTTACTCATGTGATTGTCGCACGTCACATTCGGGAAAAAAAGTTCACTTAACACTGTAACACACTTTACTGCTATTTAATAAGACATAATTTTTAAATAGGGAATTATTGAAGAGTATAAAATGCCAGGCACTAATAGCGCTAGGCAATATTTTGACGTTTTTGAGATGTGTGCGTTGTGGCAGTACTGTTAATTTTTAGTGCCGCCACTAATAAAGTTTGTGCCTTCCACTATTTGTGGAAAATAAAAACAGGCCATAAACAGGCACAGTCATGTCCCTATGTCTCTTTTTTATTTTAAGTTGACTTCCGTCAAGGCTTATTCGAATGTTGACCTCAACTTTTTTATTAATGGTTTACATACAGGGTGGCCAATTGAAAACGAAACAGAGGTGATTTTGGGCTCCCCAAGACATTTAAGAAAAAACCCTCGTATCCGTCGATTTTTGATTTAAGGGGGAACCATTTTTTTGGTGGTTTCACCCCCTGGGGGGCAAAGCCCTAGCGGGGGTGACAAGGGCCCCCAAAATTTTAAATGGAATGATGGGTCGAGTGATACCTTATTTTGAAGCTATTTTTATGTAGATCATAACCCCCGAGTCTTACATCGCTACTATCTACCTAGTCATTACAGGGGCTAATTAAAGTTACAAAAACATGTTGGAATATTTTGTATTTAAAAAAATGCTTCAAAAACAAAATCAATCAAGTAAATGCCGAAAATGACCCCAGAAGAAAAAATATAACGGGCTTAAATCTAGAGAACATGGGGGCCACTCAATATTGACGAGCCACTGCAGCATAGTGGGGTGACGCACAATCTTGTTGGAATATTAGTGTATGCATCTGTTATCATTCTCTAGTATCTCCACCAATTCTGGATGAATCGCATCTTCTAATCACTCTAGGTACATTTCTGCTGTTAAATTTATAGGTAAAGAAGGGGTCTATTATACGGTTACCAAAAATGCTAGCCCAAACACTCAATTTCTGGGGATGTTGCGTATGTACTTCACGAAATATGTTTTCTGGGATTTCAATTGGCCCAATAGCGGCAGTTGTGATGATTCACCGTACCGTTCAAGAAAAAAGAGCATTCATCAGAGAAATACACATCGATAATAAACTGCTGCTCCATTCATTGAAAAAAAAATGGGTTATGAGTTTTCCAATGGTGAGGGGGGAGGAAATAAAACGAAAAGGGGGGTTAGTAGCACATAAACTAAAATACCGTTTAATTATACTCCATTATTTAATACAATTAGATATCAAAAAATTGTGATGCCTCGATAATTTAAAAACACATGAAATTTGGTTAACTGTCAGTTAAATAAATGCTGAAATTGACCACCACCCACTTCCATACAGTAATAAAGATTCTGTTCGAAACGCTCCCGCACATTTTGAAGCATTTGTGGACTGATTTGACGACACTCATCGATTATCCAATCTCGTAAATTTTCCAGAGAGGTTGGTTGAGTTTTGTAGATTCGACTTTTGAGGTGACCCCATAGAAAAAAATCTAACGGAGTCAAATCTGGAGATCGTGGGGGCCACTCAATTGCTCCTCTCCTTCCAATCCATCGCTGAGGAAACGTTTCATTTAAATACTGCCTAACAAGCAGAGCATAATGCGGAGGAGCGCCGCCCTGTTGAAACATCAATTGATTCTCGTCGTGGTTATCATCATTTTCAACAATTTCTGTTAATGCTGGATCAATTACATCTTCTAGTAATCTTAAATACATTTCTGCAGTCAAATTACCAGGTAAAAAAAAAGGCCCTATCAGATGAACACCGAAAATTCCTGCCCAAACATTTAATTTCTGAGGTTGTTGTGTATGCACCTCATGGAAAATTCGAGGATTTGAGTCGCTCCAATAGCGGCAGTTATGGCGATTTACGGTGCCATTTAAAAAAAATATATTGGAAATATAATTCGGATCATTGGTTGCTCGCTCACTCATAATTTCACAAAACTGCAAGCGCCGGTCAAAATCGTCCTCATTAAGTTCCTGCACGAGATGTATTTTATAGGGATGAAACTTGTTTCTTTTTAAAATCGTTTGAATGTTGCTTCGCTTAATACCAGAAACTGTGGACATTTGTCTCGTACTTAAAGACAAGAGCTTGGCGCTAGCCCCGAAACAATTTATATGCGACGTTGCGAATTTCGGCATTTTCGTGTTTGTATTGCAATCAGCGCTACGCCATGCTACAGTGACTCAATACATACAAGTATAGAGTCACTGTACGCCATGCCACCAATCACGCCACCCGCCTCCGTTCTTTGGACTCGTTTGAAAGTTGTTTATTTTTATCCCGGCTTCGAAAGTTTTTTGTGTGCAGGTAATCAAATAATCGATGGATGGATGGACAAACAATATTCAACAGGTAATTGTTTTATTGTAGTGTTTTTCAAATGAGTTAAGGGGCTTAAAGGACCCAGTTTTGGGTTTTTGTTGTTGTTTCAAATCTAACCTAACCTTCAATTTTGATTTTGAAATTATACAGGGTGACTGATAAGTGGACGTATTCCTTTGAGGAAGTAAAAGTAGTGCCTATTTACTACCTACCGATTTTTTATGATTTACCATATACCATACATATAAGCTGCCACACTTTCACAAATATTAGCATTGAAAATTATTGAAACACTAATAATAACTATCAATTATTTCGGTTTTATAACTTTTCCTGTCACATCAAACATACAAATAATTGTTAAAAGTTCTCGATTTTATTGTCTTCAGAATACAATACAATATTTCAGAATTAGTTTTTTGTTTTATTAAGCATTGAATAAATAGGTTTCGTTTGTGAGAGTAACCAATATTAAGAAAAAATTACTCGATTTGTTTTCAATACCAAGTGTTGCCAGATATTCATGTTAAAATTTACCCTAATTAGGTACGCTCCTTGTTATCATTTATTCGTCAATTTTAAATATTTAACTGGCAAAAAAGCAA
>CAKJTU040000015.1:0-163477 GCA_917834065.1 Ceutorhynchus assimilis | reverse complement strand
ACCTTTCCAAAGGTTTGCTATATAGAAACGTTTGATCTATAGTCCAGGGGCCGAGGACCTTTTTTCCAAATCATTAATAACAAGCTAGTTTTTTCAATGCAGCTTCATTTCACCGAGACGCCCAACTTTTTTCTCTTCGAAAATTGCGAAAACAGGTAGCTAACATACTGCGCAGGTGTAAAACATGTCGATTTGGTGACTATGAAAATTTAATTAATAACAGTTAATTTTTCAGCTAAATGTTGAGATAATTTTATCAATAATTTGAAACAACATTTGTCCGACAAAATAAAGGGTTTGTTCTACGATGTCCCCCCCCCTCAAACATGTAGCATTTACGTTGCATAAAAAATGATTAATAACAAGTTGATTTTTTCAATGTAGGTTGGTAAATATTATTACAATTAAATGGCCACACTGTCCTACAAATAAACAGGTACCTAGCTATTTTCAGTCCTACACTCGAAAGTTGTCAATTTCACGATTTAACTTTTTTCATTAATAACCGGCTAAATCTTCGTGAGTATCTTCATTTTGATAAGACGCCTAAATTTTCTGTTGCGAAAATTCCAAAAACAGGTAGCTAATAGAGTGCGCAGGTGGAAAACATGTCTGTTTGGTGATCATACAAATGTAAATAATAACAGTTAATTTATTGTAGCTGAATGTTGAGATAGTTTCATAAATAATATGAAACAACATTTGTCCGACAAAATAAATGGTTTGATCTAGGCTGTCTCCCTTCTCAAACATGTAGCAGATACGTTACATAAAAAATGATTTATAACCAGTTGATTTTTTTAATGTAGCTTAGTAAATATTACTACAATTAAATGGTTACACTGTCCTACAAATAAAGAGGTACATTTCTCCAGTCCTACACTCAAAAGTTGTCGACTTTACGGTAATACTTTATTCATCAATCACCGGACACCGGCTTAATCTTCTCGAGCATCTTCGTATTGATAATACGCCTAACTTTTCAATTGCGAAAAGTTGCAAAAGTAGTAGCTACTAGAGTGACCACTAGTGAGCACATAGCACATGTAAAATACCTTGATTAGGTGATTATGCAAATGTAATTATTAACAGTTAACAGTTAATTTTTCAGGTGAATAATGAGATAATTTTATAAATAATTCGAAATTCGATTTGAACCACAAAATAAATGGTTTGGTCTTCAGTGTCCCCTTTCTCAAAAATGTAGCAATTACTGGCTCATAAAAAACGATTTATAACCAGTTGATTTTATAACTGTAGTTTGGTAAATATTACTACAATTGAATGCTCACATTGTCCTAATGAGGTAAAATTTCTCAGCCCTACATTCGAGAATTTCGAAAATAGCCTTATGCATATTATACGTAAATATGTACAGGGCTTTCATTTCAAAATTTTCCACCCACGTTATCTGCGTAAAGAGACAGATTTCTGGAAAAAAAGATTAAATTCGAGAATTTTACCTTTTGTATTTTTAAAAATATAATTATTAAAATATTTGATTTTTGATATTATTTGAAATGAACATACCTATTTTATTTTTGAGCTGTCGAGAAAATATTATTTGGAAAACTCCTGTATTTTTTTAAGTTCCACGTTATTTAAAAAGAAAAACTCTAACTTAGAAAACACACTGTATTCACCCTATATACAGCAAAAAAGCGCGCCAGATTTAATACATTAAAAAAGGAGCTCTTTTTTTTTAAATATCTTTAGAATTAAGATGAACCGGTTGGATCAAACCTTCTCAATCTGGGTATGGAAAATGACAAAGGGCATGGCCCCCTCTACTTTGATGGCATGCCAAAACTCTTTTTCGAGCAATTCAAATCTGGCGCGCTTTTTGAATCACCCTATACTACGATACTGTGTTATTTACGAGCATGCGCGTCGAGGCGAATGGAAACCATCGACATAAATATAGGTATGTGTACATACAAATAACACATATACTGTTATACACGCATCTGTATACGTACATATGTACATACAGGGGCTTTCATTTCGAAATTTGCCACCCACGTTACCTGCCTAAAGAGACAGATTTCTGGAAATCGCCGGTACACGTCAACAAATTAACGCACCCCCTCAATAAATTTGTTGACATGTTTCGGCGATTTCTAGAAATCTGTCTATTTACGCAGATAACGTGAGTGGCAAGTTTTGAACGTTTACGTATAATATGCATAAGGCTATTTTCGAAATTCTCGAATGTAGGGCTGAGAAATCTTACCTCTTTAGGACAATGTGACCATTCAATTGTAGTTATATTTACCAAACTACAGTAAAATAATCGACTAGTTATAAATCGTTTTTTATGAGCCAGTAATTGCTACATTTTTGAGAACGGGGACACTGCAGACCAAACCATTTATTTTGTGGCTCAAATCGAATTTCGAATTATTTATAAAATTATCTCATTATTCACCTGAAAAATTAACTGTTAACTGTTAATAATTACATTTGCATAATCACCTAATCAAGGTATTTTACATGTGCTATGTGCTCACTAGTGCTCACTCTAGTAGCTACTACTTTTGCAACTTTTCGCAATAGAAAATTTAGGCGTATTATCAATACGAAGATGCTCGAGAAGATTAAGCCGGTGTCCGGTGATTGATGAATAAAGTATTACCGTGAAGTCGACAACTTTTGAGTGTAGGACTGGAGAAATGTACCTCTTTATTTGTAGGACAGTGTAACCATTTAATTGTAGTAATATTTACTAAGCTACATTAAAAAAATCAACTGGTTATAAATCATTTTTTATGTAACGTATCTGCTACATGTTTGAGAAGGGAGACAGCCTAGATCAAACCATTTATTTTGTCGGACAAATGTTGTTTCATATTATTTATGAAAATATCTCAACATTCAGCTACAAAATTAACTGTTATTATTTACAGAGTGTTAATTTTAGTGGCATGCAGACGCATAAATTAAAAGTTGATGAAAAATTTTCTTGTCTCGACTGGGATTTGAACCCAGGACCCCTACATTTCCAGTGTAATGCTCTACCAACTGAGCCACCGAGACCTGTCTCATTTCTACCCAGTCGATCAAGTCTTTCATCAATTTTTAAGTTGTTAGTTTGTGACCATCGATAACCTTCGGCGGTTACCGTTGGTATGGGAGTGAGTTAGGAGGTATGGGGAACACATTCGCAATTAATTGTTGTTTGGAATCCATTATCCCTTCAACCAGATGCGTCGTCGACATATAGCGACATCGGCAGGCATCGGAATCGGACGCCCAACCATCAATATCAAGCCAAATATTGGCAGGCATCGGAATCGGACGCCCAACCATCAATATCAAGCCAAATATTTAAATTTAGTTATATTTCTACTGGAAATGTAGGGGTCCTGGGTTCAAATCCCAGTCGAGACAAGAAAATTTTTCATCAACTTCTAATTTATGCGTCTGCATGCCACTAAAATTAACACTCTTTAAATTATATAACAGACGATAAAAACTCTAAAAAAAAGTTATTATTTACATTTGTATGATCACCAAATAGACATGTTTTCCACCTGCGCACTCTGTTAGCTACCTGTTTTTGGAATTTTCGCAACAGAAAATTTGGGCGTCTTATCAAAATGAAGATACTCACGAAGATTTAGCCGGTTATTAATGAAAAAAGTTAAATCGTGAAATCGACAACTTTTGAGTGTAGGACTGAAAATAGCTACCTGTTTATTTGTAGGACAGTGTGACCATTTAATTGTAATAATATTTACCAACCTACATTGAAAAAATCAACTTGTTATTAATCATTTTTTATGCAACGTAATTGCTACATGTTTGAGGGGGGGGACATCGTAGACCAAACCCTTTATTTTGTCGGACCAATGTTGTTTCAAATTATTCCTAAAATTATCTCAACATTTAGCTGAAGAACTAACTGTTATTAATTAAATTTTCATAGTCACCAAATCGACATATTTTACACCTGGCGCAGTATGTTAGCTACCTGTTTTCGCAATTTTCGAAGAGAAAAAAGTTGGGCGTCTCGGTGAAATGAAGCTGCATTGAAAAAACTAGCTTGTTATTAATGATTTGGAAAAAAGGTCCTCGGCCCCCGGACTACTAACTTTATTACTTACATATTTACCTACCGTTTAAATTACTATTTATCAAAATAAATGAACATACTGGTTCATTGATTCGTACCCTCCTTAAAAAAACGTACAAAGACAAAAATGTACAGTTTTTATGAGACTTTATGTTTGACGATCTTTTACGAGTACATAAAAATACCTTATAAATTCTCATGAGTTTTTACAGTGCAAATGGTATGGCTACATTTATGTCTTATGAGAGTTTATAATTCTTTATAAGGATTGTATGCATGAGATTTGGAGAGTAAATTGTCAACACAAATGTATCACTTTATATAGGTTTTTCTCAGCATGTTCCGTGAAATAGTTCTATATAGCTGCTCAGGGTATTTGAAAAAAAGGGTCATATTCTGCAAATTGTGATAAAAGCATGAAATTTTGTGGAGATGTTTTCACATTGATTTTAAGCGATTTCACCCGCAGCACAGTCTGGTAAAACCCGTAGGATCCAAGATGGCGGCTTTTCTTCAGAAAACCTAGAGAAAAAATAGGCTCACGCGTTTTGATCTGATTTTAACGGTGTTGGTGTTATTTCTGAGAAACTTATGGGTAACTGAGTAAATAAAAGTAGTATATTGTTCAAAAAACCCCCTAAATAAGTATTCACAGGAAAAATGAGGAAAGTGCTTCTTTTACGAATTTGACGGCGAAGGCGATGGCAAAGACTTGAAGCAGATCTATGTTAGGCTGTCCAGGCCGAAGAAAGAAACTGTTCCAGTTGAAAACAGAAACAAAAAATACCCGCGTGTGTACTAAAAGTGATCACTTGCCGCAGGCTCGTAATTTTTAATAAACAATAGTAGCACTGCGGGGCTTTCATGCCTTCACTGGCTGTAATAGGGTATCTTTTTTCGCGATAAAGGGGAAGAAGACAGCTTGGAAAACTTGAAATGCATTTGAGTCAATACTAAGTGCATTCACCTAAAGTCCGTGACATGGTTCTTGAGCTACGACTACTGATTAGACAGAGGAGACAATGGGCTATTGCTGCGTTATCATATCAATATTTATTAATACATGAACATGAAGGACATTTTATTGCAATTTTCATGTATTAATAAATATTATTGATATGACAATGCAGCAATAGCCCATTGTCCCCTCTGTCTATTCAGTAGTCGTAGCTCAAGAACCATGCCACGGACTTTTTTTCTACATCTCTTTGCCTCAGGAGAATGTCAGTGTTGAGGTTTCTGAACATCTAGAACAATTTACTTGCAAGATGTATTATGCCAAGGCTGAATTTAATAAAGTCGACAGTTTACGGAAACATTTATTCTGCACCGAAAACTGGCCAATACCTATGATACCTCCAACATCAGCATCATTAATGCAACATACTTTAAGATCCGCTTATTAAGAAGGGCAAGTGTGGGGCCGGGCTATACAAACGCTAGAGGATGATGCATTATTGTCGCCCAGTAAGTGGGGGTGAGTAAAAAAGGAAAACTCGTGGCAGCCAATATGGTCTTTATTATCAAATATATGGAACGCCTGCAGGGAATTACAAAAATGTGGCTGTAAATCGGGGTGCAATTCTTTGCGGTGTTCCTGTAATAAAGCGACACTGTGCTCTACGTTGCAATGCTGCAATGCAAATGCAGAGGCCAGTGTGAAAATAAATAACAATGCTTACAGTTTCGAGATACTTAGCTCATTTGTTTTTCTATAAAAAAAATTAGAAAGTTGATTGACTTACCTGTAAGGAGGATCAACTTTAATTTTGCGAGCTTTTCTTCCGAAGGTAATTACACTTGTAGTATCGCTGATTCATACCTGGCCGGTACATTTCAAAGCAAAAAAACTTCTAACATAAACATAAACACAAAAACCAACCCAACGACAAAGGAATGTCGTGGCTTCACTTCGTTGTTTGTCTATTAATTCAGATCGCACAGGGCATTATGGGTTTGGGGGGGTTTGTAATTACCTTCGGAAGAAAAGCTCGCAAAATTAAAGTTGATCCTCCTTACAGGTAAGTCAATCAACTTTCTAATTTTACTTCGCTTTTCTTCCTTGGTAATTACACTTGTAGATGTTTAAAGAAAACAGTGCGATCTGAAAATTAGATCTACAAGATGTGACTATAATAGATTACCTATTAAATAATAGTCATAGTCTTCTCAACAACAATATTATTTAATAACCACATTTATGATAATAATAATAATACCTAATATACAAAAAAAAAATCCCGTTATAATTTCTAACAAGTAAATTGCTTTCATATTATAATCTAGTCCTAGCAGTATACAAAATTATGTAAATATTAACTATTAATTTTTTGTCTCTATTCCCAATATATTTTTGGCAAATACAGTTGTATCTTCCATTACTGGACGATTATAGAACTTATTGAAAACATTGGATTCTCTTGACCAACCTGCTGTGTTTCTAATAGTATCAATATTAACACCTAATCTAAAAGCCATAGAAGTCGATGCATGACGAGTATTGTAACCCTTAAAGATGTCTGTATTTACACCACTACACTTCAAGACGTCTTTTAACCACCTACTAATGGTTTGTGATGACGCTTGATGGTATGGTTTTTTATGTGTTAATATTAGATACGTATTATTTTCTCTAATCTGTTGTGTTTCAACAATATAATACTTAATTACAGAAAAAACACATAGTTCGGGACATTCCTAAAATCTAGGAAAAATTAGTACGGGTTGGAGCGTATTTTTTCCCGAAGTTTTTATTTTTTCGCTTATCTGAATTTCTATTTTATCCTTTAAATCTATTATATTTTGTAAAGTTATCTTTGACAGTGTCTGAACTCTGTGACCAGATGTTAGAGCTAACAACATAACTAACTTTTTTGTTAATAACTGTAAACTTAAATTTAGAGGGTGAAGGCTTTTCAAATAATCTAGAACTGGTTTTGTATCCCAGGTGAATTTATATTTCGGTTCTGGAGGGTTCCGAACTTTGTGGGTTTATTAAGTTAAGAGCTGATCTATACATATTTATTGTTGAATATGATAAACTATTATTCAACTGTGTTTGAAAAAATGATAAATAGTGTCCCAAATCAAATGTAATTGGGCAAATGTTCCTAATTCTACAATATGACCACCATTTTTTGTAACATATATTATATTGGTCGAGTGTTCCTTTACTTATAGATGCATTAATGATAGGAATAGCAGATTCTGGTATTCCTCTCTTTACCATTGCTCTCCGGATAATTTCCCGGCAACCAATGGTAGTATGTAGTGGATGAGGGGTTCTGAAAGGCGAGAACAGTAGTTTTTTATTAGGTTTAAAAATAATAGGATCGCATATTAAGAGTCTTTTAAAGAGGGGAAACCACGGTTGTGCTTGCCATAAGGGCACTATTAAAATTCCCACAGCTTTGTCTTTTTTTATTTTGTTGAGAGCCTTCTGAATTAAACAAAAAGGTGGAAAAGCATAAAAACATAAATTCCATCTGATTGTGAAGGCATCTATGTAAGTTGAATCAGGATCAGGGCCCCAAGACACATAAATTTCACATTTAGCATTTTTCTTTGAGGCAAATAAGTCAATTTCTGGTCTTCCAAATTTATTGCAAACCTGTCTGAAAACTTCTTGATTTATCTCGTACTCTGTTTCAATAGCCAATGATCTTGATTCAACATCTGCATGAGTGTTTTCTTTAGATGGTATATACGATGCAAAAATTATTTGAATATTACGAGTCTCCACACCAATCCCAAATAGATCTTGTTATCGTATTTAATTTCTTATGCTGAATACTCCCCTTCTTATTAATACATGCTATAGCTGTCCTATTATCTACTCTCAACAAAATTTCACTATCAGAAAAACCTCTACCAAAACATTTCAACGCATAGAAAGCCGCTACCAGTTCAAGATAGTTTATATGACATCGTTTTTCATTCTCTGTCCAAAAACCGTGAGTAGATTGACCCTTGCAATACGCTCCCCACCCTGAATTGGAGGCATCCGTAAATATCTCTAGAACAAAATTTTGATTGCTGGAAATAGATTGAGGATTGAGCTGAACCTTTAATATGATTTATCCACCAATTTAAGTCATTATTTACATATTCTGGAATTTTTATAGTTGCATTATAGTTTTGATGATTTTTCAGAGATAAGTATTTCAACCGTTCCAGTTCTTTTATGTGTATCCAACCATATTTTACCGCTGGACAGACGGCTACTAATTGACCAATTAATCCTGCTAAAACTCTAATTTTACATTTGTTTTTCTTTTTTAATGCAATCAGATGTTCTCTTTTTTATCTGAAGGCAAGAAAAATATCATATCGACTGTATTGAATGTAAAACCTAAAAATTTCAGTTCTTGAGTTGGTATTAATGAACTTTTCTGATAATTGATTATGAAACCTAAACTTTCAAGTAAATTGATACACTCCTTCACTGCTGATTGGCAATAATTTTGTGTTTTTTCTATTATTAAGATATCATCTAAATAAATAGTAAACAAGATATTTCTCTGTCTTAAAAATGAGACAACTGGTTTTAGCTTGGTGAAAATGAATGGAGCTAAATTTAAACCAAAAGGTAAGCAATTACATTGATATCTCATTCCATTATACAAAAATCTAAGGTATTTCTTATAATTATTGTCAATTGGTACCATGTAATAGGCGTCTTTCATGTCAATATTAGCCAGAAAGGATTTAGGGGTAATTAATTTTAACACATTTCTAAAATCTTCGATCTTGAAATGTGGGGCTTCAATGAATGTATTTAAATCTTTCAAATTTAAAATAAATCGTCTTTTTCCATTAGGTTTTTTGATTCAAAAATAGGAGGACAAAAATTCCCCTGCTTCATATTGACACCTGGACACCGCGCCCTTTAACAATAAATCATCGAGTGCTTGATCGTAAAGTAATTTTTCAGCTTGGGAAAACTGTACCTTTTTTACAAATAATTGTTGAGGGTAACTTTTAAAGGGTATAACAACTCCTTCTACCCATTTTAAGACTCTTTTATCAGTGGTAAGTTTTCTCCACTCGCTTGAAAAATACTGAATACGTCCTGCATAAATTTTATTTACCTTATTATTCACTAACGGCGACTGTGGTAATATTTCTTGTCCGTCTTGTCCTTCTTTTCTGTGTATTTCTTCCTGAATTTTTGATTCGGGCGCTTCCAGTTTAAATACTTATTTTGAGAAGTATTTGTATTGTCATATTGTTTATGGGCCATAGATCTTGATGACGTAAAGCCTTTGTAGCTCCTTGTAGGCTTTAATTCGTAACTTGTCTTCTTGGCTGCGTCAATGGCTTTGAGGTCAGATACGAAGTCTTTTCCAAACAATAATTCATCGGTCTTACTTTTTTCTATTAGCTTTCTTGCGGATTGTTTTAAAAAGGGCATGATGGTATATTTTCTGTGGGTA
This sequence comes from Ceutorhynchus assimilis, assembly GCA_917834065.1. Lineage (NCBI taxonomy): Eukaryota > Metazoa > Arthropoda > Insecta > Coleoptera > Curculionidae > Ceutorhynchus > Ceutorhynchus assimilis. The sequence goes on along the minus strand of CAKJTU040000015.1, from coordinate 153,967 downwards.
GAAATGGAATGATGTACATTACAGACTAATTGAGAAACATCTGCCAACACAGTGAGTAATTCTTTGGATTCCTCGCTTGGATTTTCCAATAGTTTGTTCATTTGAGAACCCCAAAGCTGCTAATGCATGTCCTGTTCCATCCTGCAATACTGTCATAAATGTATCTTGTCTCAGTAATTTTTCATCCAAACATGATGTTACTTCTTGTACCAAAATTGGTGATTTTAATAAAGGACAATTCGCATACAGCGGATATTTTTCCAAAAGTTCGTTCTTTTTATCTTTATCTATACCTTGTTGTAGGTATAGCTTGTCCATCTAATGGCTAATTCGTCGTGCAGGGGGTCAGGAGCCATGTTTGTTGATTTTGTTTTCAATCCCAAAAAATCATAGTCTGCATTTTTTGATGCATTATCTGGAGTCGTATGGACGTCTGCAGTAGTTACAATCTGAATAGATTGTTGTTCATCTGATGCAGCTGAAATAAAAGGCGTCTTATTTAATTTTTAGCCTCAATTGAGGTAGGCATAAAATTGCTTAGTTTAACGACCAAGTTTCAGGGCTATCATTAGTAGTATAACGACTACTTTTTATTTGGTTTTACATCAATCTGTAATATTGTAACATAACGGTTACGTGGATGTTCATAATAACCAATATTTTTTCAGCACCAAACATTTAATATTGAGTACTTACATTCGCTCTCAGAATCAGAATCTCCCGATCCACTGGAGCTTTCATCTGAATCTACCCTTGCTTTTAATTGTTTGAGAGCCTCTATATACGATTTCGTCGTACTTCCTTCTTCTTACTTTTTTAACGTCGTCCCTCGACATTCCATTTCTTTTCCTTTTTGGCATATTTAAATAAAAGAAAAAAACACTTAAATCACTTTTTTAAATAACACTATTTTAGCGAATTTATATTCGCACTTTTACCGGCAGGTACAAATAACGAAGTGAAGCCACGACATTCCTTTGTCGTTGGGTTGGTTTTTGTGTTTATGTTTATGTTAGAAGTTTTTTTGCTTTGAAATGTACCGGCCAGGTATGAATCAGCGATACTACAAGTGTAATTACCAAGGAAGAAAAGCGAAGTAAAATCAGCATTTGCGAATTGACCTAATTAAATTTTGAATTAATTCCTGTTTAAATTGTGACCCTAGCAATACTACTGTACGCCATTGACAAATATATTTGAGAAAATTACAATATTTTAAGTATGACATCGGTTTGGTGTTTTTAATAATAAATTTTATGAACATGAGCATTGTATTAAAATAAAAAAAAAAAACATCTTGAAACTTAAGCAGTGTGATTTTTTTAAATAGTTTATGTCTTTTTTTGTCAAAAACTAATAAATAATTGGTGGTTCTGAAAAAATTCTATTATTTTCTTCTAAATCACCTTTCAGTTATCCAAAAATAACCCAATACCTCTAAAATCAGATAAAAAATGGTATTTTTTAAATAATTTTAGAACGGCCATATTGGAAAAGTCGCCATTTTGGTTCCTACAGGACCAAATAAAGTGTGCTGCGGATGGAATCTCTCAAAATGGCCAAAATAACACCCCCATAAAATTTCATGCTTTTATCACAATATGTAGATGGATTTTAAATACCCATGGCGACTATATAAGATTCTAGAGGGAAATAAAGGATGAATGTTTCCAAGTGCTCTTTGCACGTCTTGTTTATTTTGAGGATTTGGTAACTCTCCATAATTGCTTTTATTTTATTAGAGTCTGGGAGCTATACCTGATGCAGAGATGATATGTCGCAGATATTTAATTGAAGACTTGGTCATTTGCATTTTTTCATATTAAATTTTACATTATTCCGCGTAGCCGTTTCTGAAACTTTTTTTAGTGGCTCATCATGCTCGACCTGATTTTTACCCCACACGATTATATCATCTTTGTAAATGTCTGCTCCCTGGATGCCACAAAAAATTTCTTCAAATCTTTCTTGGAAAATTTCCGAAGCACACTTTATACCGTGGGGAAGTCTCAAGAATTTATACCTACTGTATGGTGTCTCAAAGGTACTCGTTTGCAAACACCATTCACATCCTTTGGATCTAAACAAATACGAATTTTCAGCTTCACGAACAAGTACCAAAACATTCAACCAGTCTGTTGGATCTTCAACTTTTACAATAATTTTTTGTTCAACCAAATCATCTAAATTTTTTTTTAAAGGTTGCATGAGAGAAGGTGGTACTTTTCTGATTGGTTGAACTACTGACTTGCTATGCGCCTCTAATTCAAATGAACATTTTTGCTTAAGCTTAATACACCCTATCCCCTCAAAAACATCACCATATGTGTTTATTAATTCTTTCTTGAGAATACTGATTCAACTTTTCTAATAAGATTTTTGGAAATGCAAGATTTCAAACCTAAAATAGCTTGTGTTGTCATCAACCACAAAAAAATCTACATCATAGCATAAGATATATGCATATGCCATTTTTAAAACAAGGTAATTTTCCTTTCTTCAATAACTAATAACTCACTTCCTGTGCTATGTATGATTTCAATTTTAGCATTAGTTATTTCACGTGACAGACCTATACAGGGTGTCCCACAATCAGCCTTACAGGTCATAACTTCCTTATTTTTAGAAATAAACATTTGAAACAAAAAAGACGATTAATGACATGTTAAACTCTCTTCAAAAATATAAAAACAACTTTCCCTGACAAAATCATCCCCTAAATACTACCCTTGACTTTTTTTTTCAAATGGCACCCCTATTTCTTTATTTTAATTTTAAGAAGCTCATGAAATTACAAATTCAATGGTGTATAAAAAGTTTGTTTTTCCATGTCCCTTGGGAAAAAAAATGTGTGTCCCACAATTAGCCTGATACAGGCGATCACTTTCTTAATAATTTTTCATCTACAAAGATTCAAATAAGACAAAAAAAAATTAATTATTGTGTGTGTGCAAACTGCATCGGTAATTTGTTCTATACAGGGTGGGGACTTTAACTGGAACTAATTCGCTAGAGCCTTCGGATAAAATATGTGGACAAAACGCAAAAACACGTCGATCAAGATTTTTTTTTTGAAATTTTTCCATATTAATTTTTTATACAAGAACAGCTGTATGGTTATCAACTTTATTTTTCCAAATGGTAGCCCCTGTATATTATGACATTTCTGGATTCTGCTGAAAATTCTAGACATATTTCATGTACAATGTTATATACCTATCTTCAACTGTTTCGGAAATATTGACAGTTGAAAATTGACTTTTTTGCAACTTTGACAGGCTGTAAAACCTAAACGGTTTATTTTAGAGGAAAACCAGTTCACATTCCTGTCTTAGATTTTCATAAACTATCATTTGACACTAACTTTGAATTTAACTGTAGATTGAATTTAACTGGAATTTTTAATCATGGATTAAATTCAAAGTTGGTGTCAAATGATAGCTTATGAAAATCTAAGATAGGAATGTGAAATCGGTTTTCCTCTAAAATTAACCGTTAAGGTTTTACAGCCTGTCAAAGTTGCAAAAAAGTCCATTTTCAACTGTCAATATTTCCGAAACAGTTGAAGATAGGTATATAACATTGTAGATGAAATATGTCTAGAATTTTCTGCAGAATCCAGAAATGTCATAATATACAGGGGCTACCATTTGGAAAAATAAAGTTGACAACCGTACAGCTGTTCTTGGAACACCCTGTATAAAAAAATTAATGTGAAAAAAAGTCAAGCAAAAAATCTTGATCGACGTGTTTTTGCGTTTTGTCCACATATTTTATTCGAAGGCTCTAGCGAATTAGTTCCAGTTAAAGTCCCCACCCTGTAGTAAGGTAGATGCGCCATCATTAATTCGAACGAGAAAATCATTTGGTCCTGATTTTTTAATCACAGTAGCAAGTTTCCAATTTCTAAGACCATTTTGAATCAACATTTTCTGTCTTGGCTCAAGGTCAAGTAGCTTTTTTGCAGATCGATTATAATATTGAGCTTCCCTAATGCCTTTGGTTGAATAGTTGGGTTTTAAGAAATCACGTGACACTGGCATAATTGTATGCAATTTCTTACCCATAAGTAGCTCACAGGGAGCAGGCAAGTCTTGCTTGCGCGTCATGTTGTAGTTTAATATGCATAAAAATGGATATTCACCATCTTTGAGGCACTTTGTTAATAGAGAATTGAAGGGGGTGTAACCCTAAAAAACGACTCAAGCTACATGAATCAAGAAAAAAATTCTAAGATCTCTCGTGAAAACCGCAGTCCTACATCCAAAATAGTCACCAAGAAAATTCCTTGTGAAGATAAATTATGCAGGAACTTGTGATGTCACAACCGCCGACATCGCAGTCTTCTGTTCGTTCAGTCGTCAGTGAACCGTATTCTAAACTTTGAGTGGTTGCAATTCGCTCTAGGAGATAATTGTCTTTTGTTTTGGAAAATTCTTACACTTGTTAATACTATCCCTGATAATCCAGTGTGACGTCACAAACACTTAGTTGTAATTTTAAACCGCCCTAACTCGAAAACGGACCATCGTAGCAAGATGCGATTTAAATATTTATTCTTAAATTTTTTTGCACTAAAACTTTCATTTTTAGGTCACACCTCCTTTAACAGTTTGATTCGCCTTCTCAATCATTCCATTGCTTTTTGGGTAGTGAGGACTCGAAGTAGTAAGTTTGATGTCGTATTTGCTAGCAAATTTTTCGAATTTTTTGGATCCAAACCATCCAGAGATTTAAAATCGATAACAATTTTTTCACGTGGCAATTCAGAGACATTGTGAGGTGAAAGAGGCTCTTTTTGGTTGTTTCGGGCGTATTCTTGACAGAATTGACAGCAAAGTACAACATTTTCAATATTCCTGGTTATTCCTGGCCAATAAACTGTTTCTTGGGATCGCTTTTTACATGATACTACGCCTTGGGAGCAATTGTGTATCAAATTTAAAAATTCTTGCCTTGAGGTTTGTGGTATCAGTAATCTTTTTTTGTAAAACAAAACATCTCTATGCAAGTAGAGATCATTTATAATATTCCAGTATTTTTTTAATTCAGAGGAATTATTGCTTTTGTGTTCAGGCCATCCAGAAAGCACAAAATTTTTTTGATGCTTGTTGCAAAATATCGGGTCTTCGAAAAAAAAACAATCAAAGATTGCTATGGTTTTTTAAACGTACGTCGGATTATTGTTCCTTTATTGGTCAGGATTTTTGACATGACATTTTGACATTTAAGTTCATTGACAAAATTGAAGAAAAATATTGCTAAGACATACGTTTAAAAAACTATAGCAATCTTTGATTGGTTTTTTTTGAAGACCTTATAGCATCATTTGAGAGGGCTTGTTTGTTTAAGGCGTTCTTTGTTTGCTGGAGATGTGGCTATCACAGAAAAAAACCATTAAGTTTGCATCCAAGTACGTGGTATCAATAAATTCATGACTTATACTTCTACTGAGGGTATCAGCTATTTGCATTTGCTCTCCCGGGACATATTCTAGTGTAAGCTGATATTTTAGCAATCGAATAGCTAGTCTTTGCAATCTCGGAGACAACTCATCTAAAGGTTTCTTCAGTAAAAAAAGGGGTCTATGATCAGTTTGGATTTAAAATCTTTCACCATATAAATAATAATGGAATCTTTCACAGCCCATAACCAAAGCCACAAGTTCCTTTTCAATGTGGTTGTATCTTTGTTCAGTGGGAGTGAGAGATATTGAGGCTGGATGACATTCCAGCATAATCACTGCTCCAAGACCGAATGGGCCCACATCAACACTAGGAATAGTTTATTTTTTAGGGTCAAAATACGATAGCACTTATGTAGATGTCACAAGTTTTTCAAGCTGTTGAAAACAAATATTTTCATTTTCAGTCCACACCCATTCATTTTTTTCACTCACTATCATGCCTAAAAATCTCTGTAGTTCTTTCCGGTTTACAGGTGGTTTCATATTTTTAATAGCATCAATTTCCTTTCCGTCAGCAGCGATACCCGCTTCGCTGATTAAATGACCTAAGAACTTTATGCTTTTCTGACAAAAATGCGATTTTTCTTGCTTTAAAGTAAGGCCACTTTCACAGATTTTGGATAATACTATATGTCCAAATTTCTGTTATGTTCTTCTAGGGTCCTGCCGAACACAAGTAGCTCATTAAAATATGATATTATACCAGGCACACCTTCTAACGTTCCATACATAAAACGATGGAAAATTTCTGGCGCTGAGCTGATGCCAAATGGCAACCATGCGAATCTATATCTACCCCAACAAGTGGCGATGCTACACATTTTAGAACTTTTATAGTCCAGGGGTATCTGTAAAAAAGCCTGGGAATCGTCCAATAATGTGAAAAACTTGGCATCATGAAGTTCACTATGTAAAATGTCCAAGGTTGGTATATTAAAATATTCTCGTTTTAAATATTGATTTTAATGTCTGGGATCCGTCCATGCACACACGAATATCACCATGAGGTTTCGGTGCTATGATAATAGGGTGTATCCAGTCAGTTGGCTCAGTGACTGGAACAAGAATTTTCTGGGCAACCATTAAGTCTATACTTTCTTTGGCCTTGTCTTTTAGAGCGATAGGAATTTTACGCGCTGCGAAAGTTCTAATCTTCTGTCAATTTTATTGTGTAACTGCGATCTACCTTTCCCTATACCAGAAAATACTTTTTTCTACTACCGTGCGTAAAGTACTCACGCATAATATTTTTTTATGTCATACCAATACATTATTGTATTTTTATACCTTAGATACCATCTACATAATTCATTACTTTATGCCCGTGCGGGCATAAAGTACACATTATGGCCCGCGCGGGCATAAAGACGCAAAAAACAGTTTTCAATTAACTTATTTTTTATTAACAAAATATAAATTTACGCTGATAAACATATTATTTTTGTCAAAAAATGATGATTCTGCACACTGATGACAATTTGCGAAGTGACACTTTTTTCCCAGGTATTTATTATTCACAACCAATTGGTATGACATAAAAGTTTGTATGCACCACGGGTACTAATAGATATATATATATATATATATATATATATATATATATATATATACCCTCGGGCGACTTACGAACCCTCTGGCCAGAGGACCTCGGCTTTGTAAGACTGTCGCCCTCAGGGCATAATCATCTACTTAGTACCCTTGATACATAAAAAAAATTATGTCACTCTTTAATCACAAATCAAAACAAAAAATCATATTGAAAAAAAAAAAAATTAGACGAAGATAAGCTTATGTCATTTGTGATTATGTAGAATAAAAAGGAAAAATAGCAAGACCGAAAGGGTCTTTCTATCAGAGCTGGGCAAAGCACTCGAAAAAAGTGCTTGGAGCACCAAGCACCAAGCCCTTAGGAAAAGGAATTGCCAGCATCAAGCACCAAGCACTTTGGAAATTCTGAGTGCTTACAATTACCAATTACCAAGGAAAGTAATTGCACAATTCAATTACCAAGCACCAATTACTCAAAAGGTGCTTGAAATCATTGTTGATTACTTGCAGGTGCTTGCAAGCACTTTTTTCTCAAACAAATTACCAATTACCAAGCACTTCTTTGCCAATTGCTTCCAATTTATTTTTAAAATAAAGATGTTGCTGAATTGGGATCTGAGGAGAAAGCAATTTGAAACGTAATAAGTTTTAACGTTTTTGGTTGATGTTGATATGATGATAGTTATAATGAAATGATCAAACCAAAGTTTTTTGTTTTTAATTTATTACTAGTCTTCGGTCTTCGTCTCTTCACTCTAAATACACTACACTACACTACACTGTATCATCGAATATTAACATTATTATAACTAAAGATAAAGACTTTAATAAACTGTGATATTATAGTGTATAGTGTCGGTGAATAGTGTTGCATATTGCCTTTGCCAGCAAGGTGCGAGAATAACTCAACTATAAAGCTGGCTTCCCACGGCCCGTGATATCGCAAGCCCCGCCGTGCCGCCCTTCCCATGGAGCGTTGACGCGTGTAAGCGCGGCCCAGCTTGCGATATCACGGGCCGTAGGAAGCCAGCTTTATAGTTGAGTTATTCTCGCACCTCGTTGGCAAAGGCAATATGCAACACTATTCACTAACACTATACACTATACTCCCACAGTTTATTGAAATCTTTATCTTTAGTTATATCATAAATAAACCTTAACACAAAACACAACACAAATGTTTCCTTATTGTCGATGCTGAGACGGCCTTCAACCAGCCAATCACACTTATGCTGCCCTAAATTGTTACCAAGGATTTGATTTTTAGTGCTTGCAAGCTCTTTTGAATGCTTGCAAGCCTTTTAAGTGCTTGCAAGCACTTTAAATGGCTTGAAATGCGAAAGTCAATTACCAATTACCAAGCACTTTTTATAGAGTGCTTCGATTACCAATTACCAAGCACTGTATTTTAAAAGTGCTTGCAAGCACTGTGCTCGAAGCACTATTGTGCTTGAAGCACTTTTTCAAGCACTTTCAAAGCAATTACTGCCCAGCTCTGCTTTCTATTTATTTTGACACGAGCAGGTAGTTCGGGGTAGCGATTCTAGCCGAGTGGGGTTAGGGAGTTTCGTTTCGACGATTTTCTATCATGGAAAGAAAATTTCTTCTCTATGTTGTTACAGAGTACGGCTGCTGTTTATTTTCTGGAAAAATTAAAAAAACGGGTCTCTTTATTTTTAGTTTGGCACATTTTTTCGACCCTTTCATGGAACTTACCCCTCTCCTAAGGGTAGAAACCACTCTCAACTTTTTTTTTCAAATGTAAAGATATGTTTTGTGATGGCTTGTTGAAATGGGCATAAAAAAAGGAATATTACCCATTATTTACTTTTGCATTTTGGTGATCTAGTTATGTAATTATTTTTGATATTATAACACTATTTTAGGGTTGAGAATCCGAGTATCAGGCATCAAATACTGTGTTAACGCCAGAAATAATTAAACGTTACAAATAGGGCTTGTTCCGCATTAGGGCTCTACCAAGAATAAATGCTGAAGATATTCAACAATTTTAACTGTGAAAAAATTGGGTGGAACAATATGTTTTTATTTTTTTTCGCGCTTTCTAGATCACCGAAATGCAAAAAATAAATAATGGGTCATATTCCTTTTTTCATGGCCATTCCAACGAGCTATCACAATACATATCTTTACATTTGAAAAAAAAAGTTGGGGGTGGTTTCTACCCTTCTTAAGAGAGGGGTAAGTTCCATGAAAAGGTCGAAAAAATGTGCCAAACTAAAAATAAAGAGATTGCTTGGTATCTATGGCAAATACGATTGAATGCTGGCAATTCCACTCATGTATAAATAATCCCATTTGAAATGTCAAAAATCGTAGTTTGCTAGCGGATAAATAGGAAGGAAGAGAAAATATAACTGGATAAAAAAATCGGATAAATTTTCTGTTGATGCAATCGTTACCGTAGTAACAATTGCATATAAAATTGGTTTTTGAATCATCTGTCAAATAATTGTCACAAAAATTCTCAAGTTCTATCATTTTAGCTTTAAAAGTGTATTTTTAAATCAAATTAATAGTTATTTACCTAACAAATGCGGAAAGTGATACTTTACCGCACGCAATGGCAGTTGACCGAACGACGCGAAGCGGAGTTCGGTCAAGCCGTTAAGGGCGGTAAAGGCACTTTCCGCATGTGTTAGGTACAAAATTTTACCTATGAGCATCTACATCTCCAAAAAAGGCATTGATAAAATTAATTAATGGATCAGATTAATTAATGAAATAAGATTAAATTTAGAAATGATCAAAAATCCATTTTCTGAAAAAGAAAGGAATTTTGATTATACATATCAAATTCTACTTTACCGCACACTATGCGGTAAAGTGCACTTTACCGCACACTTTGTAGTCCACTTTACCGCATACTATGCTGTAAAGTTAACTTTACCGCACACTATGCTGTAAAGTTAACTTTACCGCATAGTGTGCGGTAAAGTAATACTTTCCATTTTCAAATACGTGCGGTAAAGTGCACTTTACCGCACGCTCGTAGGTAAAAATATTTTCAACATGCAGCGATTTGGGACAATTAAAGATGAATTAATAGCAAAATAGAAAATTCAATTCCTGAGAACACAGAGTTTTCTTCTCTTTCTGTAGAGTCAAATTTTAAGGGGCAAAATATTTATTCTAATTGTACCTTCAATAACTGTTCATTTTAAAAAGTATTTCCATATTTTATTTTGATTATGCATTCGTGGAATTGCCGTACTAAATACTATTCGAGCTCAGATTTTGAGCAGCATATTTTTTTGCTTGCTCTCTCATACTTACTTTCATGCAATTTATCTCAATCTGTTCCACAATCTGAACAGCTCTCGTTAAATTTCCTAAAAGTAAGTATTCGAGACCAAGCCAAAAAATATCCGGCTAAATCTGAGCTCTTATGGTATTACCTACGACCATTTTTTGACATTGTCAAACTGATATTTTTATTCAAGTTTGTTGCTTTTCGGCAATTTCGCGAAATTGCCAAGCAACAAACTTTCATACCAGTCGAAAATTTTGCCAACAAATTTTTTCCTCTTGTGGTATTATGATAAGATAATCACAGAACAACTGAAAAACATTTTACAATTCAAATACCATCATTTATCCTAACATACTTCAAATTTGAATTGAATTGCATAGAAATTATAGAATCTTCATTCTTTTTCAGGATTTGGCAAATTCCATTTTTCTCTCCTGGCAGTATGCGGTCTTATATATTCGAACACAGCCGTAGGAATAACGATAATTTCTTTCGTTCTACCCTCGGCCACGTGCGACTTTCGAATGTCTTCGTCGGACAAGGGATGGTTAACAGCAGCTCCTATGCTTGGTAAGTGACTTTATTGATATTTTTAAATTAAAAAGCATTTGAACATTCAGTTCAATAATGTTCCAGACAGGCGGATTTTAAATTGTCACCAATAAAACTGATTTATTTCATAAATTGCCGTTGTGGGAATATGAAATAGATGAACATTAATTTATAATGTAAAATGTAAAGGAAAATTTTAATTATTCAGACGACATTGGGCAGCCTATCATCTTAATTGGTTTACATTTGAGATTTATTAATCGCTATTAAAGATTCAGCCAAAATTTCCAATTCGTGAATACGTGTTTTTCTTTTCAATTAGCATGACATTAACCCAAATTAAGGACGTGCGTGTTTAGTTAATCAAGTGTGTAAAATTAATACCTACCTAAATATAAAAGGGTGATTAAATAAATATTGACCAAGGGCAATACAATATCTGTTTACGCGTCATTTTGACCTACATTTGTGCATGATAGTAAAATGTGAGAACAAAACAGGAATCATTTCAGGTTTTTTTGTATGTATGTCTGTTTTAATGTTGTAAGTAGGTAGGTAATGTTTCTCGTTTCTCTGGAAAAGGAATCCTTAAGTTTCAGATAGATCAAAATCAACCAACCGAGAAATCTTTGAATAATATTTTTGAATTTTTGTTTATTTAAATCGTAGAATATTCGAAATTCGCGCACGGGTCTTGCACATTGGCGTCAGCTTTTCCGCATCAATGTAAATGGTTATTCAATATACCTAGTAATGGTAATTACCAGATTTGCTTTTAATTGTTGAATATAAGATCAATTGTTCCTATTTTGCAAGCAAGTAAACAAGAAAAACATCGTTCAACGGAAACGCTGGGATGAGATGATAGTTACTATTTAAACCAAATTGATAGGTAGGTAGTTTATATTTATAAGATTTTGTAGAAGTGTCCCTGTGCTCAAATAACTCAGCCATAAACATCTGCTGTTCAATCAATGCCTCTGTATTTTTCATCAACAAAAATAAAAGGCAATTATTTTTTTAATCTGTGGAGGTCAGTAGATAGGAGGAAAGTTTTCAAAATATGTACATTGAAAATTTTGTAGCATCAATTATTTAACATCACAAATCGATTTTTCTCTAGGGCCTGAAACCGGGTTACAATGGGTACTGGAATAGTGTCTAAGATTCCATGGAACAAAACTTTATATTTTTGAATTAATTAGTTGATCTTGAGTTAGTGTCACTCTTGCACCGCTGTCGCGTTGATCCATTGGAACTGTTATTTTCAAAAAACTTGCATCCAAAATATTCCTGAATAATTATCATTTCTTGCGCTGTTTAGTGTTATAGTCTTTGCGTAGTTTCAATTTGTGTAAGTAAGTAAGAGGGATGTAAATCTTGTGTCCAAATAATGGTATGTTGTTGTTATTGAAGAGAGTTTAAGTTTAAATGGACTTGCGGAACTCGTTATAAATTCGTTTCAGAAGTAGGGGAGTTATAGTCCGGGGGCCGAGGACCTTTTTTCCAAATCATTAATAACAAGCTAGTTTTTTCAATGCAGCTTCATTTCACCGAGACGCCCAACTTTTTTCTCTTCGAAAATTGCGAAAACAGGTAGCTAAAATACTGCGCAGGTGTAAAACATGTCGATTTGGTGACTATGAAAATTTAATTAATAACAGTTAGTTTTTCAGCTAAATGTTGAGATAATTTTATGAATAATTTGAAACAACATTTGTCCGACAAAATAAAGGGTTTGGTCTACGATGTCCCCCCCTCAAACATGTAGCAATTACGTTGCATAAAAAATGATTAATAACAAGTTGATTTTTTCAATGTAGGTTGGTAAATATTATTACAATTAAATGGTCACACTGTCCTACAAATAAACAGGTAGCTATTTTCAGTCCTACACTCAAAAGTTGTCGATTTCACGATTTACCTTTTTTCATTAATAACCGGCTAAATCTTCGTGAGTATCTTCATTTTGATAAGACGCCCAAATTTTCTGTTGCGAAAATTCCAAAAACAGGTAGCTAACAGAATGCGCAGGTGGAAAACATGTCTATTTGGTGATCATACAAATGTAAATAATAACAGTTAATTTTGTAGCTGAATGTTGAGATAGTTTCATAAATAATATGAAACAACATTTGTCCGACAAAATAAATGGTTTGATCTAGGCTATCTCCCTTCTCAAACATGTAGCAGATACGTTACATAAAAAATGATTTATAACCAGTTGATTTTTTTAATGTAGCTTAGTAAATATTACTACAATTAAATGGTTACACTGTCCTACAAATAAAGAGGTACATTTCTCCAGTCCTACACTCAAAAGTTGTCGACTTCACGGTAATACTTTATTCATCAATCACCGTACACCGGCTTAATCTTCTCGAGCATCTTCGTATTGATAATACGCCTAACTTTTCTATTGCGAAAAGTTGCAAAAGTAGTAGCTACTAGAGTGAGCCCTAGTGAGCACATGTAAAATACCTTGTTTAGGTTATTATGCAAATGTAATTATTAACAGTTAACAGTTAATTTTTCAGGTGAATAATGAGATAATTTTATAAATAATTCGAAATTCGATTTGAGCCACAAAATAAATGGGTTGGTCTTCAGTGTCCCCTTTCTCAAAAATGTAGCAATTACTGGCTCATAAAAAACGATTTATAACCAGTTGATTTTTTACTCTAGTTTGGTAAATATAACTACAATTAAATGGTCACATTGTCCTAAAGAGGTAAAATTTCTCAGCCCTACATTCGAGAATTTCGAAAATAGCCTTATGCATACAATACGTAAATATGTTTCATTTCAAAACTTACCACCCACGTTATCTGCGTAAAGAGACAGATTTATGGAAAAAAAGATTAAATTCAAGAATTTTACCTTTTGTATTTTGAAAAATATAATTATTAAAATATTTGATTTTTGATATTATTTGAAATGAACATACCTATCTCTTTTATTTTTGAGCTGTCGAGAAAATATTATTTGGAAAACTCCTGTATTTTTGTAAGTTCCACGTTATTTAAAAAGAAAAACTCTAACTTAGAAAACACCCTGTATTCACCCTATATACAGCAAAAAAGCGCGCCAGATTTAATACATTAAAAAAGGAGCTCTAATTTTTTTAAATATCTTTAGAATTAAGATGAACCGGTTGAATCAAACCTTCTCCATCTGGGTATGGAAAATGACAAAGGGCATGGCCCCCTCTACTTTGATGGCATTCCAAAACTCTTTTTCGAGCAATTCAAATCTGGCGCGCTTTTTGAATCACCCTATACTACGATACTGTGTTATTTACGAGCATGCCCGTCGATGCGAATGGAAACCATCGACATAAATGTAGGTATGTGTACATACACATAACACATATACTGTTATACACGCATCTGTATACGTACATATGTACATACAGGGGCTTTCATTTCGAAATTTGCCACCCGCGTTATCTGCCTAAAGAGACAGATTTCTGGAAATCGCCGGAACACGTCAACAAATTAACGCACCCCCTCAATAAATTTGTTGACATGTTTCGGCGATTTCTAGAAATCTGTCTATTTACGCAGATAACGTGAGTGGCAAGTTTTGAAATGAAAGGCCTGTACATATTTACGTATAATATGCATAAGGCTATTTTCGAAATTCTCGAATGTAGGGCTGAGAAATCTTACCTCTTTAGGACAATGTGACCATTTAATTGTAGTTATATTAACCAAACTACAGTAAAAAAATCAACTGGTTATAAATCGTTTTTTATGAGCCAGTAATTGCTACATTTTTGAGAAAGGGGACACTGCAGACCAAACCATTTATTTTGTGGCTCAAATCGAATTTCGAATTATTTATAAAATTATCTCATTATTCACCTGAAAAATTAACTGTTAACTGTTAATAATTACATTTGCATAATCACCTAATCAAGGTATTTTACATGTGCTCACTAATGCTCACTCTAGTAGTTACTACTTTTGCAACTTTTCGCAATAGAAAAGTTAGGCGTATTATCAATACGAAGATGCTCGAGAAGATTTAGCCGGTGATTGATGAATAAAGTATTACCGTGAAGTCGACAACTTTTGAGTGTAGGACTGGAGAAATGTACCTCTTTATTTGTAGGACAGTGTAACCATTTAATTGTAGTAATATTTACTAAGCTACATTAAAAAAATCAACTGGTTATAAATCATTTTTTATGTAACGTATCTGCTACAGGTTTGAGAAGGGAGACAGCCTAGATCAAACCATTTATTTTGTCGGACAAATGTTGTTTCATATTATTTATGAAACTATCTCAACATTCAGCTACAAAATTAACTGTTATTATTTACATTTGTATGATCACCAAATAGACATGTTTTCCACCTGCGCACTCTGTTAGCTACCTGTTTTTGGAATTTTCGCAACAGAAAATTTGGGCGTCTTATCAAAATGAAGATACTCACGAAGATTTAGCCGGTTATTAATGAAAAAAGTTTAATCGTGAAATCGACAACTTTTGAGTGTAGGACTGAAAATAGCTACCTGTTTATTTGTAGGACAGTGTGACCATTTAATTGTAATAATATTTACCAAGCTACATTGAAAAAATCAACTAATCATTTTTTATGCAAAGTAATTGCTACATGTTTGAGGGGGGGGGGACATCGTAGACCAAACCCTTTATTTTGTCGGACAAATGTTGTTTCAAATTAATCATAAAATTATCTCAACATTTAGCTGAAAAACTAACTGTTATTAATTAAATTTTCATAGTCACCAAATCGACATGTTTTACACCTGCGCAGTATGTTAGCTACCTGTTTTCGCAATTTTCGAAGAGAAAAAAGTTGGGCGTCTCGGTGAAATGAAGCTGCATTGAAAAAACTAGCTTGTTATTAATAATTTGGAAAAAAGGTCCTCGGCCCCCGGACTATTAACAATAAAAACCAGAAAAAAAATCCCATAAGCTGGTCAGCTGTTGAGGTATATTTTCTGGCCGCTGCAAAAGGAAAGTAAATTTTCCATGTGCCTAGCAGACGTCCGGTCGCTAAATTTTAATTTTTTGAGCTGAGCACTGATATAATTACCAGTGGTGTAAATCCGCGAAAAGAGAAAATCGGTCAGCAAAATCTGTCATTAGCTGACGGTCTATTACTTGACAGCGAAAAACAAATTCCCAAAAGGGTTTGCTGGAAAATTCCAGAACATTCTGGAATATTCTATTTGGAAACCGAAAGTGATTCAAGAAATAAACGTTTTCTAGAACATCCCATCTTGTTCTATGGAGTATACTCGAAAGCAAACAGCCAAAATGGGGCAAGTTGATCAAATATCACTGGACCTCATAAAAAACATCCAAGACACGAAACAAAAAGGGAAGCCAGAAATAAAGACAAGAAGAGAAAACCCAAAGGACGGCTTAGATCTTAATCTCCTTCTAGTAAACTGCATAAGAACGGAGAAGCCCTGGCGACCATGCCCACTTCATTGTAAGCACTGCCTAAGAATTATTCAGCATGGAAGAGTTTCTGTTATCCATACTGACCGTCAGAGATTAAATGCATTCTTTTGAGAAGGATCAAAAATGACATCCCAAACAGCTTAGAGGTGACCAAGTATAGAAGATAGTGACATCAAATCATTCCGAACCTTGCACAAACCTTCACCTTGAAGCTCAACTTCCAAAGCTCTATGGGCTCAATGGAACTTACTAATTTATCATTCTTTTTTTCTAAGTGTTACTTCTTTTTCCCTGGATGCATTTATTTTTTCTATGATTTTCTTTGTCTTTTCGTTTTCTCATTAATCGCTTGAATTTTCAATTTTCCTTGGTTCCTTTTTGTCACTCGTACGAAATTCCCTGCAAAAGTTGGTTTCACTCTTAAAGACAGAATAAAAGAACACAAAACTAATAAAGAGGAGAAACAGCCAGCCGAACCAGGTATGTGACAACCAACACAGAAACACAATGAACAGAAGCAAATAACAATATTGTTTACAAATAAAATTCAAAGAGGAGGTATATGATCAAGAAAACGGAAACAGATCCAGGAAACGATCGGGAAGAATATGGAAACCATTCTCCATTTGAAATCTAAATCTATAAGGATTATAATAGTTAATCGTGAAAAAATCCAATCGCGATTTTTCTAAATAGATTTACAACTCCTTTTCTGGGAAATTGACCACTTTCTTGTACAGGGTGGCCCGTTTAAGAGGGGCCTATACCTTACCTCGAAATCTACAAGGGCTGTAAAAAAAACCTGAATACAAAAGTTGTTTCTAATGAAATTATCTACAACTTTTTTGTATTGTTTATTTTGTCACTCTACTATATACAGGGTGGACAAATAAAATTTCATTTTTTTAAATAGAACACCCTATATTTTAATACATTTTTACATAGCTTTTTGGAAGGCAAATCCAACGATATACTGGTAATGAGTCTGTGATATACCGTTTCGAACTTATTAGCGATTATCTTTGGGCTTTGGGGTGATTTTAAACACATCATTGTTACGTTACTCATAAACTTTTAAAACTTTTTTTTGCATGATACTTTTTATAAAATAATGCTCTTCTTCAGACTATAGTCAAATTTGAAATATTTGTTTAACAAACACGGAGTTGTCACGTTTCGCAAAATGTTACGCTTTTCAATTTTTTCAAATGGAACCTCCTGTAAATTTTCTAGTTTTTGGATAGCCCTTCAAAAGACAAATTCAACGATATACTAGAAATGGGTCTATGATACACCGTTTCGGCCTGATTGGCAATTATCTTCAGTTCTAGCACAATATTTCATCTGTCCAAGTCTCCAGGTGAATAACAAAAATGTCTATTTTCTGTCGGCCGTCTATTAACGTCAGTGGCGTAGCCAGCCTTTTTTTTTACGGATATGCGCACTCGCAAGGAAATGTCCTATCACGCTCGAGAAGCGGCAAGTGCGCGGAAATGTCGGTGTATGTTGGTCTTGAAACGGTTCAGGTTGTAACCTGCAGGGAAAACCGTCGCAGGGAGTTTATTCCACCGCGATGCTGTTCTCCAGAGATATGAATTCTGATATAATGAGGTTCTTGGTGCCTCTAGTTTGACAGTAAATTCATGGTTACCGTCTGTTTGACGGGTTCGCCTGGTAGGTGCTACTCTCGGTGGAATCATACGTGCCAACTCTTCAGAGCATTTTCCGTGATAGTACCTGTAGAAGAGAGATAAATCGCCCACAGATCTGCGATGTTCGAGACCATCCAAGTTACGAGTAAGTGCGGGGTCATTGATAAGCTTGATAGCTCGTTTTTGCACGGTATTCAAAAGCATTAAGGTATGTTTGGGTGCTGCACTCCATATATGTGAGCAGTACTCCATAGTTGGTCGAATCTGGGCTTTGTAGAGTGTCAGCAATTAGCTTGGTGTGTACAGATGTCTTGTACGAAATAGCACCCCCAGCTTTTGGGAGGCCCTTTTAGCAATATCTGCCACGTGACTGTGCCAAGACATGTTGGTCTCTGCAGTAACCCCCAAGATGTTCAACTGACTCTGTAATGTGACAGCACTTCCAGATAGCATGATGTTTGGCTCACCGGTGCTGGTCTTTTTTGAAAACAGAGCTGCTTGGGTTTTCTGCGCGTTGAACTGTACAAGGTTTTTGTTACCCCAGTCCTCTATTATCTCCAGGTCGTTATTTATCTGCGATATTTGAGTTAGTCTAAGATGATGGAATTCACGTGCGGAAAGACCTGTGGGTGGTATGAGTGAGGAGACCACATTGCCATCGTCTGCAAAGCAATAAAGTGGATTTACTGTTTTATCTATGAGGTCATTTATGTAAATCAGGAAAAGAGTTGGCGAAAGGATTGCTCCCTGTGGCACACCAGCATTTATTTGGTAAGAGTTGGAGTTCTGGCCATCCAGTGCAACATAAATGGATCTGTCCTTTAGGTAACTTTCAAACCAAGTGCAAAGTTTCGGCGATAATCCCATTGCTTTGAGCTTGTTGAGCAGATTTTCATGCCAAACTTTGTCGAATGCTTTAGATATATCTAAGGCAATTGTTCTTGTTTCACCCCGCAACTCAATCGCTTTTTGCCATAAGTGAGTGACGTATGTAAGTAAATCGCCAGTTGACCTATATTTTCGAAATCCGTATTGCTTATCGTTGATAATTTTGTACTTTTCCAAGTACTTGGTTAGGTGATTGTTCACAACTCTTTCCATTACTTTTGATATCACCGGAAGTAGAGCAATTGGTCTATAGTTTAACGGATCTGTCTTTTTTCCTTTCTTTGGAATGGGTTGTACTGCGGCAGACTTCCATGATGATGGATATACTCCTTGCCTGTAAGACAAATTGAATAATTTTGCGAAAGTTGGGGTGAGTTCGTTGGCGCAATTTTTGAGTACTATTGCGGGAATGCCATCCGGACCCATTGCTTTGTTTGTATCCAGCTTTTTTAGGGATTTTCGTATTTCTCTGTGACAAAAGGGTACCTCTGGCATACTATGGGAAACCCTTTCAATGAACGGTGGAGTTTTTCCGTTTGGCATTGTTAGGTTGGAGTTGGAGGAAAATATTTGGGCAAGCATATTGGCTTTTTCCTCTGATGTTGTGGCTAAGTTATTATTTTTATCTGTAAGTGGTGGTATGGATGACTTGGTGAAGTTAGATCCAACAGCTTTTGCAAGAGACCAAAAAGACCTAGAACTACTTGGACAATTCAGCAACCTGTTTTTTATTCTTTGATTGTATGTTTCTTTAGCGGAGTCAATAGTAATTTTGCAACTATTTCTGGCTTCTATAAATTCTGTGTGGTTTTGAGCGGTTTGTTGTCGTTTCCAAAGGTTATATGCTCTGTGTTTTTTCTGTACAGCCGTTTGACACTGGCTGTTGAACCAAGGTTTTGCATTAGCTCTACGATTAGTTGTATATGGGATATATGCGTCCATTCCAGATAAGATTACTTGTGTTATTTCATTACAGCAAATAGTGGGATCAGCTGTTTTAAAGCAAACCTCTTGCCATGGAAAATCCAGGTAATACTGTTTTAGGTCATTCCATTTTGCCGATTTATAGTGCCACATTTTACGAGGAAGTGGTTGTAGGCTTGGTGGGATGAGCATTTCGCACTTTGTTATTATAAGTTTATGATCGGACGAACCAAGTGGAGCATCTACTTGAATTGTGTACGAGTCAGGATTGGTGGTTAGGAACAAGTCTAAAAGCGCTGCAAATTCGCCCCTTTCTGAGATACGGGTAGGTTCATCGACAAGCTGCGTTAGACCACAACTTATGGCAAAAGCTTCTGCTTCTCTGCCTTCGTTATCTGTTTTGTTGTGGTGTTTCAGCCAGGGTATATTGTGGACGTTGAAATCGCCTAAAAAGACAATTTCCGCCTGTGGATAGTTTGACTGTATACTATCACAGCTTTCGGATAATGTCGCTAAAAAGTTTTGGTAATCGGTGTTACTTGGCGGTCGGTAGAGGCAGCAGATAAACTTGGTCGATGACTTTGAGGTGAATTTTAGCCATATGATATCAAGGTTCGCTGGTTCTAGCTTCTCCTCTCGATGACATGAAAGGTCATTTTTAATGTACACACAGATCCCAAAATTATGTCGAAATCGGTGGTGTAGGTCATAGCCGGGATAAAGATAGTTCACAATAGGTGTTGCAGAACTGATTTTAGTTTCAGTGAGAACAAGGATGTCAGGTCTTTGTTCTTCAAGATGTTGCGGGGCGGAGGGGGCAACATAAAAGGGGCGCATAATTCTTAACGAGGGGGGGGGGGGGTGGAGGATAACAAATAAATGTTTGTAATTGTATGCTTTCGTGATATTTGCTTATTGGGGGAAGATATCGACGACGAAACGCCCGCAAAGGGCGCCGCCGGAGGCGAAAAATTTTCTCGAGTGCCACGCTCAATTTTTTTTATTGAAACCTTCAAAAACATTTTTTTTTTCGGGTACCAGGTTATTACATTTATGTATTTTAACTAATTTTAAGCCTTACAAGAAATAATGTGCGGAGTAGGCCTGTAGCTAGAGTCAAATGTGTGATAGGGCATGACAAATTTCATATAGGACATAGGTACACTACTTGCCTCCCCCCGTCTTAAATTTTTTATAGGTAAACAAAATAGGGGTAATGGCGCCGAAGGAAAATTTTTCAATAAATAACATCTCTGGTAGGTAAACAAAATGCCGCCCATAGGCAACAATTTTTGAGGAACCTCTTGTACTACTTTTAATACCTGCACCTAACAACTTTCAGGCCTATTCATTATCTCCTCTTAAATTTCCTAGAGAAAACTGAACGGATGTTGTGTTTCAAAGGTAGGGCATCATCATTTGAATTGTGGGATTGCTCCCCAATGCGCCCCCTGGCTACGGGCGCTACAGCCCTGGTGTGGACATGCCGTTGAAAGAGTGAAGAGGTCAATAATAGTTATTTAGGTATCAAGGGAATTATGAGGGTGTTAATACCCCAGGGCAAAGTTTGTGTCCCGAGGGCCTTCGGCCCGAGGGACACCAATTGCCTGTGGGTATTAACACCTGATAATTCCCGTGGTACATAGATAATTTTATTTCCTACTGAATTTACTGTATTTTGTCCATTTTTATAAAGAAATAAACTATAAACCAAAATTTCTATTTTTTGTCAAAGTTTCACCTATTCAAGGTAAAAGCGGTAGTCATGGAAATCCTTAACTCCCTTGGGAGTTATGATATCCTTAACTCCCGCGCGGCAGTTATGAAATCCTTAACTCCCTTGGGTGTTAAGACCCTGTTTATGATTATCGTAACTAAGATATTATATGGTTATAATAGTTCAGTAGGAAATAAAATAAATAAGAAACAGCATAATTTTATAATTTCTTATTTTTGGCTTTTGTTTTTCAAGAGCGGTAGGGGCGCCATACGTGTGGGGGCGGGGGGGGCCGTCGCCCCCCTGCCCCCCTACTGGCTACGCCACTGATTAACGTGCTTTATTAATGTATGAAAAATTTTTCCATAATGCCACTATTAATGCAGAAAAAGCACTACTTCAGCTAATCTACTGCAAAATTAGAATTTTTTTTCATTCAACAGGGATGACATTGGATATTGTGCTAGAACTAAAGATAAACGCCAATCAGGCCGAAACGGTGCATCACAGATCCATGTCCAGTAGTCCAGTATATCGTTAAATTTGCCTTTTGATGGGCTTTCCAAAAACTCGAAAATTTACAGGAGGTCCCATTCAAAAAAATTGAAAAGCGTAACATTTTGCGAAACTTGGCAACACCGTATATTCAAATAAATATTTCAAATTTAATTATAGTCTAAAGAAGAGCATTATTTTATAGATTATTCCACTCATGTGTTAGAAATCCCATAAGACAAGTGACGATTTTCAGAATTACAGCGAAAATTCTCTTTTCCATTTGTTTAACTAGAGAGAATTACAGCGATAATTCTCCCATGTTATTGTATACATGGTTGTCATGCTAATTTTTGATACAAACAAACGGTTCCTGTTAGCAACCATTTGTTTGTATTGATTGTTAAGATTTTGTTTATACATATACATTGTTTTATACATATTTATTTCCATATTTTTTGCATTCTCATACGTGAAATAATCCTCTTAATACCACTTGAGCTTTAAAATGAACCAGATAATTTTTCATTCATGCGTGTTTTCTCTGCAAATTATAGAAAACACGCAATCGTGAAAAATTATCGGTAATTTTGAAGCTCTCGTGGTATTATCCCCGAAAATATCATGCAGAAAAAAATGTTTATGAGTAACGTAACAATGACTATTGAAAATTACCCCAAATCCTGAAGATAATCGCCAATAAGTTCGAAACGGTATATCACACACAAATGACCAGTATATCGTTGAATTTGTCTTTCAAAGGGCTATGTAAAAATGTATTAAAATATAGGGTGTTCCATTAAAAAAAAAAAAAAATTATTTGTCCACCCTGTATATAGTGGAGTGACAACAAAAAAAAAACGAAGAGGTTGTAGATAATTTTATTAGAAACAACTTTTGTATTTAAGTTTTTTTTACAGCCTTCGTAGATTTCGAGATAAGGTATAGGCCCCTCTTAAACGGGCCACCCTGTACGTATATAAGCTAGTAGCTATACAAAAAATTACATTCTCTTGAAAATTATCAAAGAAAGAAACGTTGCGTCAAAAATAAGAACCAAGGTGAAGGAATTTATTGCTCAAAATACTGAAGAATAGTCTGAATGGCTCTGCTGGTTTAGTTTACTTAAAAACGTATCATTTCACTAATTAACAATTATTATTATTATGTTACAGGGATGGTAATTGGCTCGTATTTCTGGGGATGCCTGGCTGATACAAAGGGCAGAAAAACTGTACTCATTGCTGCCCTAATTATGGATGGTATCTGCGGTCTACTTTCTAGTATATCGCAAGTTTACTGGCTTTTTATGTTTCTACGATTTCTTAATGGCTTTGCGTAAGTAGAAACCTGCCCACTCTGATATTAAGGTGTAAAAAACCTCATTTTTTTTAGTATAACTGGGGCTATGGGAATTTGCTTTCCATACCTAGGCGAATTCCAACCAGGCAAATACCGTGAAACTATTTTGTGTTGGATGGAACTTTTTTGGACTTTGGGCGTTATTGTGCTGCCGGGTATCGCCTGGATAATTATTCCCATGGAATTTGAATACGTCTACGAAGACTTCAAATTTGCCAGCTGGAATCTATTCGTAGCCGCATGCTCTGTACCTAGTATTTTCATAGGATTATGGTTAATATTTTTCCCAGAAAGTCCGAAATTTCTTTTGGAATGTGGGGAAGCCGATGCCGCTCTCGACGTTTTAAGAGACATGTATTCTAGTAATTACAATGACGATGGAGCTAATTTTCCTGTAGGTACCTGCAATTTTTCACAATTTATACAAATATGACCTACGTTTTGTGCTTCAGGTCAGAAGCCTAAGAGAAAAAGTACGTACTATGAGCGTAATTTCTCAGCAATCCACCAGAAGCATCAGAAGTTTACGAATCAGAAAGCCGAAAGAATTGAAATTATTGCTCCAAGAAATTTGGGAACAAACCAAAGCACTTTGTAAGCCACCGCATTTGAGGTATACTGTGATTACTTGTGCAATTCAATTTGGATTAACTACAAGGTGAGAAGTTCTTGCTTGTAAAAAAATATAAATTTTAAAATTTGCTAATATGTAAAAAAGCTTCTTATTCTGACTTTATTATCAAGTGCATAAAACCTTTCATTGAAAAAAACTTATCTATACCTACATATCGGGTCTTAAAAAAGCAAAGATTGCTATGGGTTTTTAAACGTATATTTTTCTTCAATTTTGTCAATGGACTTCAATGTCAAAATGTCATGTCAAAAATTCTGACCAATAAACATGGGCGTCGTTACGAGGTTTCTCAGAGGGGGACAGCACTATAATAAGATCAGTTGCAATAGCGCGGCTGGCAACCGCCGAAGGCGAAATATTTTTTTTGGTGCCACGCCCCTTTTTTGAGCATTTTAACGGACTTATTTGATATCGATATTTAGTTTAAAATGATGGTATTTTTTTCCGCAACAAATTCAATGTCCGCATTATTTGTTTGGGTAATTATTGTCTAATGGCCGGTATTAGCTTTGTTCCAACACAACAGAAAACCGTACAACGAACCGTCACGATTCTGCGCAAAACCTAAAATTTGTGCGCAGAAACCAAAATTTATTTACTGATATTTTCGTAATCAAAGCATTCTTTCATTGTTTTTTTTTTTGAAGACCCGATATAATATTATTAGACAAATCTAAACTATAAAAGTAGGTAACTGTCAAAAATTAAATTAGAGAAAAAAAAAGTTTAACATGTAACAAAATACAAATAAGGGCAACAATAAATACCTAAATCAAGTTAAAAATAAACAAAACTGTTTCCATACTTATTTATAAGGTAGGAATCCAATTATAAATTGAGACCTTCAAAACACCAATCAGAAGCGTCAAATGAAGTTGTTTAGTCCATAAGCAACTTTTGAAGAACCAGTAAAAAAAGAACTACAAAACATCAATACTGGATACCTACCTACCAGAAGATTTAGAAGATGCTGTTGAAAAAGCACATATTTAATTTATTAGACAGACCCAAAAAAAAAAATCCGGAACAGAAGCAGCTTAAAAAGAAACCAATTAGAGAAAAGGAGCCACTAGAACCAATGCCAAGAAGCTAAGGACCAAGATAAAAGAACAAAGGTTTCAAAATCCAGTTTCAGCAGAAAACCAACTATTATTACAGAAGCGTCGATAGGAACTGTTGAAATAAAACCCAACTCCCAGAAATATTGTGCCTATAGTATGTAGAACAAAAGTTGAAAAAACCAATAAGAAGAATCTGTTGAAAAGCTTCTTTCCCATTAGCTATTATTAAGGAACGAATTTAAAAAACTAACTCAAGAAGCAGCAGTTTCAAAACCTGTTGGGGAAACGACTCTACGTCTTAGCAAATTTCAGGGAACCGAATAAAAAAAACAGATATTTTCAAGAACAAAACCATTAGTTTCAGAACAAACTGCTATAAAAGTAACTAATCCATCTGATTATCTGATACTCCAGAAAAACGATTTGCACAATAGCTTGAGAAAAAAATTCCATATACCAGCAGCTTTGAAAAAGCTATCTAAAAGATAGGTAACCTGCAATTAGGTTTAAGAACTTCATAAGTGGTTCCAAAAGCAACTACGCCACTCCTGAGGAATTTACCTTTTAAAAAAGCTATTGGGAAAGCAACAAAAATACATCCAATTGAAGGAGATACCAGAATATCCACATTAATATGTTGAAAAGGAAGCTAACCCTTCAGCTTACTGGATTATCGGCATTCCCACTGTTCCTACTCACATTACGATGCAGGCTGGTTCGCTGGTGCACCATCTCACGATATGGGAAGGAGCGAGAAACGCTCGAACGATTCCAGAATTCTGAAAAAAGTTCGTGAGCCTCTCTCCAGAAAGATAGTACCGGTATCGACGCGTCCTTCTCCGTAGGAAAAAGGCAACTCTACGAATGATTTCAGTTGATCTGGCTGAAAGTTCGATGATCCCTAATGTCTATCCTATCCCAGTATATCTGGGTAACGGATGACTGGGGTTTTCCGAAAACTAATAGCGGGCAACCCCGATCCCGGACCTTGTCAAAGGAAAGGGGACTCAACTAGTGAGCCCATTTAACACAAGGGAATACGGTACTAGGTCGACCACATCCCTGCACCTGTAAAAATGCTCACCGCTGTGGTGATTCCAGGATTCGTGGTTGAAAGGTACAAGCGTGTATTACCTGAGGTGTAGTAGCTACTCACGAAACACGAGTACCTAGAGGAAAGGCCAGCCCAGACAAGTCCAAAAACTTGGACCCTTTCATAGAGCGGCTAACTAGTTTAGTGAGTAATTCCCTGGACTGTGGAAGGCTAAAGCTACATCACAAACTCTTTAGGAATGCCCTCCGCACGAATTTAGCCATTGACTAGGTGTGTTCTCCGGGTTAGCAACAGCGCAATCCTGTTTCTCCCGGAAAAATTCTCCGAAACGTACGCGTCGTCCTTACCTACGGTCTCCCTCAAGGATAATATACACTACTACAGGATTGCTCAGCGGCCTTGATTTTTGGAATCAAGGTCATATGGTGTTGCACTGTTGGTAACATCATCAACGGTGTCGTTAACTGTTTGCGCCAGCGGTCGTAGTTTAGAATATACATTTATGATGAAAAATATTATTTAATTTAGATTAACATAATAGGCAACGAAGAAGATGCAGACGAGATCTGAAAAGGGTTCTTTTAGAATGTTAATTAATGTACTAACACAAGTATGCATAAAGCAAAAGCCAGGGGAATGATAGCCTGTGGTGTAAACACTTTGAGTCGAAACGAGAATCGACCCGATTCCTACGTCATAACTGGTACTTTGGCGTGGTGCAGTGGGGACTTGAGATTTGATCTACACAGGCCTTATGAAGCTAGGCTATCCTGTGTAGTGTGTAGTATCCTTGGATCTCTAATCCAAACTAAGCCAACATCAAGCAACATCCGGAGATGCCGGAGGGGACTTGTGTATATAGATATATAGTAAAGTGTAATGCATCTGTTATCAGATTTGAAGGATTTTTGTTTCTCATTTTTCTTTCAATGAACGTTTTTTTTTTCCCCAGTTCAACTTATTTTCAAAGGTGGCGTTCGTATATGCCAGGTACATCGTCTGATCTAAAATTAAAACCCTTTCCAGACCACGAGTCGCCACTGTTCTAAAACCCCCCCATGAAAAAGGTATAGCTACGTCGCTGATGGTGTGTCTTCTGATAGACTGCCCATAAATTCCGGCTTTCCCCAAGGCTCCATTCTGTCCTCAACACCGATTCTCCTTTCTATAAATGATTTGTTAAACGTGACAATAAACCCCATATATACCCTTGTGGACATTAGTCGCCTGATGGCATCTTTCTCTTCTGACAGACGACAGACTGCTCACTGCAGCCACTTCCACACGCCTCGCCCGAGAACAGATTCACTGTATCAATACTATCAACATCAGTGATCTTGACACCATTAAGGTAGGCGGCCACTGCGAGCGAAACGAAACTAAAACTTCGTTCGAATTTGACACGAGCTAAATCGAACGAAACGAAACTGAGATTTTAATCTTCGTTGACAAATCTTCGCTTAGTTTAGCTGATATGGCCGAGGCTCGCGCCGAGGGTATATATACATATATTTAAAAGTATGGTAACTAATTTACCGGAAACTTATCTCCGCTTAGCTTAGTTTCGTTTCGCTCGCAGTGGCCGCCCGGCTTAAAGGTACCAGGACTGGAACTCTGTAACAGATAGAGATCGTTATCCTTTTTGCTGTCACTTGCTGTCTTCTTCTCTCTTGTCGAAATCAATAGAGAAGAGACGTCAATAGAGATAGAGAAAATATCTCTATTCGTTACAAAGTCCTAGCCCCAGGTACCTTAAGGTAGGCGGCCACTGCGAGCGAAACGAAACTAAGCTGTGCTAGACGAAGCTAACGGTATCTAAACTGAACTAAGTTTGAGCGGCCACTGGGAACGATTTTCGTTTAGTTCTCAGCTGTGTTTTCATGCGGAAAGACCTATAAATTTATTAAAAAAGTTAGAATGAGTCCTGTTGCAACAAAAATGGATCTATTCTATATTCAAAGTCAGCATCTGTAGAAACATACTTTTTATGTGCAAACACAATGGAAAGTAAATAAATAATAAATTCGCAGCGAAAAACTTCGTTCGAATTTGACACGAGCTAAATCGAACGAAACGAAACTAAGATTTTAATCTTCGTTGACAAATCTTCGCTTAGTTTAGCTAAAATGGCCGAGGGTATATTTAAGAGTATGGTAACTTATATACTGAAAACTTATCTTCCCTTAGCTTAGTTTCGTTTCGCTCGCAGTGACCGCCCGCCTTTACCAACTGGAGCCTTGAAAACCTAGTTAACTTCAAAACTCAAGCAACAACAGCATTATCAAATGAGAAATCTTCCGCCGATGATAACCCAGTTTTCAAGATGTCGAGACAGAACCTTGCTATCAATCCCCCTCCCCCTTCTTGGGGTGACAAGTTGTCTTGGCATAATGATCTTTGATCGCAGA
This sequence comes from Ceutorhynchus assimilis, assembly GCA_917834065.1. Classification (NCBI taxonomy): domain Eukaryota; kingdom Metazoa; phylum Arthropoda; class Insecta; order Coleoptera; family Curculionidae; genus Ceutorhynchus; species Ceutorhynchus assimilis. The sequence continues at coordinate 125,491 of CAKJTU040000015.1, read as the reverse complement.
ACCCGCTTCCCAAAAATTAGGTTTTTTATTTCGTGCAAAACACTTCTTTACTTCTGAACAACTTCTTCTCCTTTATAGGGCTCAAATCAGACCATGTGTAGGGAATACTGGTCCCAGATCTGGAGCGATGCTCCCAAGCAATCGTTGGCTCTATCAGATCCAGTACAGAGAAGAGCAATAAAAATTATCGATAATCCAACTCTCACCAATTAATTGCAATCTCTCGAACATAGACGCAATGGTGGTCCATTCGCAGCGCTGGTTTAACCATTAGGCAAACTAGGCGGCCGCCTAGGGCCCCGGCGCTCAATGGGGCCCGAAATTCACTCTGAAATCAAATATCTTATTTTGGCAACCTTGCGCCCTGAGACGCACCACACCACCCGAATTACGCACAGTATCGGCAACACTGTTCTGTAGCTGTGGGATTCCCAACTCAGGTAGAGTCCATCCAACCTTATGTCATGTTGCTGATGAACATCCGTTAAATGAGTAATAGATAATAGATACGAGATGTTCCACTACCCAGACAGCACACAAAGTCTTGAAGACGTCTTTTCTAGGGTCTGTATTACGATTACGTCTGAACGTCTGAAGACCAAAAAAGACGCCTAGAAGACTTTGTTTTGAAGATGTCTATATAAAATGTCGTATTTAGAATGTCTTAGTGCTGAAGACATCTAGGCAGATCTCTGGAAGACGTTGGGTATTGTTACATTACGGCGTCTTCAAGATGTGTTTGAGACGTAGGCGAGACGTCTTGAATGTCATTTATGGACATCTTAGGGACGTCTTTGGGAAAAATTTCCCACAGAATTCGCTCCTCATTTATTCTAGAAGTTACTAAAAACCATTTAAAATGCTACAGAACACTTTAGAACTTTATAGGCCAGGGCAGTTAGCTGAAAAAATGGCCTTTAGGAGAAGTTTTTGCAATCAAGCTGATTTTTTTCACAGATGATAGGAGGTTTGCTTTTTCCGCCATGATGATTTAAAGATGGCAACTGGTGCTATTCTTGAAAAAAAATCGTAACTTTCTTATTTATCAACCGATTTTCGTCAAGTAAAAAAAAAATACCTTGGTTTTGGACTAAAGAATGAAATAAAAATATAAAACCATTTTGAAAGGTAGTATTTCTGTCAAAAAAAATAATAATATAGGAAAATAAATTGAATTGGTTTTCTTCAATTTTCTTTGAACCGTAGCTGTAAACTTAGACCGTAGGTACTTCTTACCAAAAGAAGCTTAAAAGTATGCGCTTATTTTTTTTATTTTGAAACAGTTTTTGAGTTAAGGTTAAGTAATTCGCGAGATATAGTCGAAAAGAACTTGAGAATCCAAAAAAAAAAACTTATGCAGGATGTGAAAACTCTATTTTTTGTATATACGCGCCTAAAAATAGCTATTTTTTCTGTAAATCTTCATTTTCGGCCTACACCGTAAAATGCTCCATTTTCAGCCTAGTTCCTAAAAGTCGTCATAGCAACCCTGTCGCACCTGCGTAATCAGTTTAAAATTTTTAATGTTGTCACATTCACTTCACATCTTTGAAAAAGTATTGTTTGTTTCACGTACCTAAAATATAGGTTTTTTAGGTACCTACTTGTTACAAAAAATACATATCTTAGCTCGATTGACATAAAAAAAGTTGCCTTTGGTTTTAGTTGATTTTTTTTTCTACTATCGCGTGTGAAGTACTTACTTTACGCACTGTTGAAAAGACGTGGAAATAGATTTTACGCACCATTGCGTAAAGTAATTCACAGCAGCAAAAAAGTTTATTAAGGGCCGATATTATAACACTATATTGACAGATACCTAACTAAAAGTTAACTTCTGAAATTATCATGAGAAGTAACGTCATTCGAGAAGTTAACTTTTAGTTATTCTATTAAAATAGTTTTATAATACCCGCCCTAAATTGCATTAGTTTTTTCGCAAAAATACATAAATAATAAATACCCACAAGTATGGAATTTTATATCACAAAAGCCTTTGCTGCCCTTTTTCTGCACTAACTGCTTTTACTTTACACCCTATGAACTAAGTTAGACATTAGGGCGTAAAGTTGTGGAAGGTATATTTTTTAAAATGTATAGCTTTATATTGTCGGTACTAGAATTTTTTTTGGTATAAAACATAAACAGATGTCTGAAGTGAACCTTTTTTCACAAATGTATGAAAAAAGAAGCTTTACACACCTGTTGCATACATTTTTTTTTCTACTACCGACAATATTGCAAGCGGGCGATATAGATCATAACGCTCGATGCCAATTTGAAAAAAATATACCACAACTTTACGCCCTATAGTGTCTAAAGTAACTTAGTTCACAACCTAAAGTGTGAAGTGAAATCACATTTCTAATGCAGAAAAAGGGCAGTAAAGGCTTTTATAATATAAAATTTTATACTTGTGGGTATTTATGCATATTTGCGAAGAAACTACAATTTAGAGAACTTTTTTTTTGTTGTGAATCTTTTCGCAATAGTATGTGAAATCTAATCCAACGTTTGAACAGTGCGTAAAGTCAAAGTCAGTACTTCACGCAAGGCAGTAGAAAAAAAAAATCAATTAAAACCAAAGGCAACTGTTTTTATGTCAATCGAGCTAAGATATGTATTTTTTGTATCGTTTAACCATTATTAATTGAAATTTCATAAAAAAGGCGGCTCAGTTGATCTCTTTGAAGTCACGTGGGAATCCATAGGCGTCTAAATATTATTATCATGACAAATGAAAACAAATTGTTTAATAAAGAATAAAGATACTCCAGATATTTCTATAAAAACTGAAATGACGAACGCCATTGCCCCGAAATTCTAGCTGATTTACCTCTAGAATACAGTGGAGTTAATACGTTAAATAAATGGGCAAAATTCATATAGTAGGTAATCCTTAAAATTCCGTTTTAAACTATTGAAATAAATCAAATATAAATATTTGAATAGGACTATTATTCCTTTATTAAAAATTCAAATTTGAAATTGATTTTTATTCAATTATCTGTGTAATTTTATACTTTTGTCCACTTCTAAAGAGAATATCTCACACTGTCAACAAGAGCTGCTTAGCTTTGTCGGCAAGTGACAAAGCCTAGCGGCATCGCCAACAATGGACCTTTCTCATGCAATGAACAACAAGGATAGTTTATTAAGATTTCTGCAATAAAGAAAAAGACACATATAATGACGCACGATACCTGTGTGGAATGACTTTGATTGGTTCCACTTGTCAAATTGTGCAATTTCGGTTATGTTTCTGTTTATGTTTATTTTTTAACGTAAATATGACAAAATACGTATTAACATTAATTAGAAAGAAAACCCACCGCAGCAAAAATGTTTGCAGCAAACCTTTAATTGTACATTATTATTGTATTTGATTTAAAAATCGTTATTTTACAAACCCGCAAATCTCTGTCCCAACTTAAATCGTCTTCATTCGGGTTGCGAGCACGTAACTATTATTTTCTTACAATTTGATTGCTTGGGAACTTGTGAAAAGAAAGGTTTGACTTCTTTTTCGCCTAATTCTGACAAGAACTCATCCAACTCATTTAAACCATTGTATCATAAACAGTTTTTGTAATAATTTTCAGCAATATTGGTTGATACTGATTGATTATTGAGGTTAGCTTAAATACGTCAGGGTCAGACCGTGTTCAGTAAATTGACGATTTAATTATCTGTCACCCACAAGATGCGCGCGCAGCACAGGTAAAATGAGAAAGGTCCATTTTCAAGTTTTTTTGCCGGCGTGCGGTGTCTTTGTTATAGTGTATCAGGATTAGGCTTAAAAATATAAAAATTATTTTATATTATTATAAGGGGTATTTTTCTAATTTTGAGTAGTCACCATAGAGATGCGATTTTCAATTGATAATGGTTATACTTTAACAAGTGGGTACCTAAAAAACCTATATTTTAGGTACGTGAAACAAACAATACTTTTTTGTAATAGCTCAAAGATGTGAAGTGTATGTGACGACATTAAAAATTTCAAACTGATTATACAGATGCGACAGGTACATGCAAACTGACAAGGTTGCTATGACGAATTTTAGGAACTAGGCCGAAAATGGAGCATTTTACGGTGTAGGCCGAAAATGAAGATTTACGGACTGAAATGAGTTCAAAAAATAGCTATTTTTAGGCGTGTATATATACAAAAAATAGAGTTTTCACATCCTGCATAAGTTTTTTTTTTTGGATTTTCAAGTTCTTTTCGACCATATCTCGCGAATTACTTAACCTATCACAAACTCAAAAACTGTTTCAAAATTAGAAAAAAAGCGCATATTTTTAAGCTTCTTTTGGTAAGAAGTACCTACGGTCTAAGTTTACAGCTACGGTTCAAAGAAAATTGAAGAAAACCAATTCAATTTATTTTCCTATAATATTATTTTTTTTGACAGAAACAGTACCTGTCAAAATGGTTTTATATTTTCATTTCATTCTTTAGCCCAAAACAATAGCTATTTTCCTAACGAGTGCGGGAAGAGAAATTTCCGGCACGAGGGTGCGAAGCGCCCGAGTCCCGAGTGCAGGAAATTTCTTCCCGCAAGAGTTAGGAACTATATTTTTTCTACGAGCATACTAAAGCTGACGTTACAAAGAGTTTAATTTAAATAAAATGCGATTATGCAGAAGGTAGAATTAAAAATGTATTAAAAGGTATTTATAAAAAGGTAAAGGTACAGGTATAGGTGTATCAACAATACAAACAATTCCATGTCACAATGATTATTTCAAACTCTTCCCGCACTGAGTGCGGGAAGAAATCTCTTCCCGCATCGGTGCGGGAAGAAAGTCTTCCCGCACAGCAAACCGTGCGGGAAGAGCCATTTCCCGCACGCTCGTAGAAAATAGTTATTTACCTAACAAGTGCGGAAAGTGGTCCTTTACCGCACGCGACGGCAGTTGCCGTCAAGAGTGGTAAAGTCACTTTACGCACGTGTTAGGTACAAAATTTTTCCTTCGAGCAAATAATTTTTGGAATAAAAATCTAATAAGAAGTAAAAATGCATAAAAAGTAGCAAATATTGATTGTTAAAAACAATAAATGATTTTATTTTATGGATTACGCGAATGCAAATACCTTGAATACATGTTTTTTAAAAATTTTAATACAGTGCGGTAAAGAATCTTTACCGTTAAGGGCGGTAAAGGCACTTTCCGCATGTGTTAGGTACAAAATTTTACCTATGAGCATCTACATCTCCAAAAAAGGGCATTGATAAAATTATTTATTGAATCATATTAATTAATGAAATTAAATTAGATTTAGAAATTATCAAAAATCCATTTTCTGGAAAAAAAAAAGGATTTTTGATTATAAATATCAAATTCTACTTTACCGCACACTATGCGGTAAAGTGCACTTTACCGCACACTTTGTAGTCCACTTTACCGCATACTATGCTGTAAAGTTAACTTTACCGCACACTATGCTGTAAAGTTAACTTTACCGCATAGTGTGCGGTAAAGTGCTACTTTCCATTTGCAAATACGTGCGGTAAAGTGCACTTTACCGCACGCTCGTAGGTAAAGGATTTTTACAGCACTGAGTGCGGTAAAGAATGTTTACCGCCCTAGTGCGGTAAAGTACTCCCTACGGGACGCAAATGAGTGCGGTAAAGGATACTTTACCGCACGCTCGTAGGAAAAGGTATTTTTTTTTACTTTACGAAAATCGGTTAATAAATAGGAAAGTTAGGATTTTTTTCACAAATAGCACCAGCCGCCATCTTTAAATCATCATGGCAGAAAAAGCAAGCCTCCTAGGAGGTGTAACTTTTTTTTACAGAGTACTATTGATGGGTACTATCATCTGTGAAAAAATCAGCTTGATTGCAAAAACTTCTCCTATTTTTGCTAACTGCCCTGGCCTATTAATAGACCTTTTGGAAAGTTCAAAACATTTAAAATTAAATTCAGAATTTCCAAAAGCATTCTGAAGCGCTTCAGAAAATTTTGGAAATCTTAGAACCATTTTAGAATGCCCCAAAACATTCGAACACCGATTTCCAGGTTGATACCCATTTTAGGACGCTCCAAAACACTCAAACTCAGACACTCTGGAATCCTCAGAAACATTTTGAAAAGCGCCAGAATCTTAGGATTCAGATTAAAAATTACAAAACGCCTTTCAGAAGGATTTTTAGAGCAAATTTTGATTGCTGTAGAACTTTAGAACTCTTTAAAGGCATTTAAAACAGTTCAAATCTAAATCAGAATTTTCAGGAGCATTTTGGAGCAATTGAGAAACTTCAGAGTTATTTTAGAACAATTTCAAAGTTCTAAATTGAATCCTAATTGAGTAGGTACTGGAAACCTTTTAGAACTTTTTTGAACCATTTTAGAACTTTTTGGAGCTTCAATAGGGCTCTAAAATACTTAAAAATCTGTTAGAACAATTTAGAAATTACTGAAAAACTTCTAGAATGCTTCAGAACTCTTCAAGCCAAGTTAGAAGACTTTAGAACTGCAAAAAGCCATTTGGAACATTCCAAAACACTTTCCAGCAGCATTTTGAAAATCCTTTTTTTTTTCAACTTGGACAAAAACAGTAAAAAGTCACTTTGGGCTAAGGCCCCATACCTTCTGCCGCCTAGGGGCCGGTAGAGCCTTGAACCGGCGCTGTCCATTCGTCCACTTGTTCTATTCTATCGCTATTACCATGGGAGATGTTCTAGTTCTGACGATCTGGCCCCTCATTCCAGCTAGGAGAAGTTATTTAAGAACCACAAAAACCTCCTACTTTCGTTATTTACGTTTTCAAACGGAGGGCTAATCGTCACTTAATTCCTTCCGCTTATGGTACCGCTTAGATAGTATAGCGGTTTTTTTTTTGTGAGCAGACCAGTAAAGCAAAATTAAAGTTAGATATTTTCAAGAACTTAACCAAGAAATCCCAGAAGAAACATTGGCTACTTCTGAAATATCAATCTTTGAATAATTGGGATTAAAAATTTCGACACAAAAAAGCTGCTGGAAAACGAACTTAGCTGATTAGCTCAGTGGCGCACCCAAGGGGGAGGTTTTGGGGGTTAACCCCCCCCCCCCCCGAAATTTAGCACTGGTACAAAGAATTTTCCGGTAAATTTTTTTTTTTTTTTTGCGATTTTGGTTAATAGGAATAGGTATCTACAAACTTTCCATTTTACATACATGGCATCCCTAAAAGGTTTTGCCTCCGACAGCGAGTTGATTTAGGTGAGTAAACAGCGAGCTAAACACATAACTCATACAATCACTTGGTTGGTTGGTTGGTTGAGATGCAGAATGAACAGGCCGGGTTAGGTAGCCCCAACACTGCAGCCGTCGGCTTATTGTATTGTCCTGTTCGTCTGTTTAGTCAGTGAAAAGTTTAGGTTTAGGATCCTCTTCACCGTGTTACTGTTGGTGAGTTTAGAGATAGGGTCTTCTGGCCCTATCTGTCTGTATCTCCACCAGCGTAAAGCCTCACATTTAAAGATTATGTAGGTGGCGGTTTCATCCTCCTCGTCACAAAGTCTGCATATGGGTTCTTCTTGGAGGATGCCCATTTTGTGAAGGTGTTTTCTCAGGCTACAGTGTCCAGTTATAAGTCCAGTTATTAGCCTGATTAGATTCCTGTTTAGTTTGTAGGATTTCTTCAGTAAGTTTAGGTGATGGTTGTTGTACCATTAGCTTACTGTGTCTGAGCTTCGAAAGAGTTTGTGTTTTGTGTTAATTGTGTTGTCTATACAGCCATTGGTTTATTTTTGTTCTCACCGAGGATTTTGTGGTGCCATTTGAGTTCAAGACAGTATAACTAGTTGCCGATCCTTCTCTTGCCAGAGCATCTGCTTTTTCATTTCCTTCAATTCCTTTATGCCCTGGCACTCATTTAAGGGTTACCTTGTTGGCCATACTTGGGTTTTTGAGGTTTTCCAAGCATTCCCAGACAAGTTTGGATCTTATTTCAAAGCTGTTGAGTGCTTTGATCGACCACTTGACCGTCTGAGCACATAAGAATGTTTTCATCTGTATATCCCCTCCTCAGGTTTTCTCTCAGACAGGAGTCGATGGCATATATTTCTACTTGGAATAGAGTAGTGTATTCTCCCAGAGGTTGACATACTTGCCGTTGGTGTGCTTCTCTGTGCACCGGTAGTACAAAGACACGCAAGTCTCTGAATTTTGGCTAGCTCCAAGTTTGCTTATCTTTGGTTTACTTTAGGCCACCATACAAGTGCACCATATGTTATCATTGGTCCTACAACTGTAGTGTATATCCATTGTACAAGTGACGGTTTTAGTCCCCATGTTTTTCCAATCGCTCTTTTTAGTGATATCAACGTCATCTTGCTTTTGGTGGTTATCTTTTGGATGTGCTGGTTCCATGTCAGCTTCATATCTAAGATGATCCGTAGAAATTTAGCTTCCTTGCCAAACTCCACGGTTTTTTGGAATAGACTGATGGAGGCGATTAGAAGTTGTCGCGGTTACTTTAATAGAGGTTTCAGCAATAGTCGAGTTTATAGTCCTGTGTTTTAGCATGTGGTATATTAATCGCATGTTGCCCAGCAGCTCTGACTATACAATCACTTACAAAAAGTTATTTTTTGAAGGCTTGAAATAAACGCTTTTGGGCGTGACACCCGAAAAGCGCCTGCCTGCGGCGAGCCTTCATGAACTTTCTGCTAACTATCTGCAAGATAGATTTGCCGTTCTATAATTCTATTGGTCGGCGGATAACTGGCCGACCAATGGGATTATAAATTGCGTTTTTATCTATCAAATTGCATACTTGACAGTTCATCAGGAGGTGAATAAAGCGGCTCTTAGTACCTATTTAAAATCTTTGGAAGAAGCTGTTGAAATAGTAATTAACCCATCTTTAAATTACGATTAGAAGCTGTTGACAAATCAATTCCTGAGGAACCAATATAAAAGCAGAGCTGCTAAAGCCAGTAGCGCCAGTAGCGGATAATTAAAGCCTAGTCTCCATAGACGCGAAATCGCGGAAAGCGAATTTTTTAAGTGTCATTTTTTTGGGCTATTTCCGAGCAAATTATTCCCATGTCTCCATAAGCGCGAAATTCGCGTTTTATTTAACAGGTTAAGGTTATGTGTTGTTGTTTGTAATCAATTTGAATTTGATTTAAATGCTTTGAATTTCAAACACTAATCTTTGAAAACCATGAAAGTGATTACTAAAAAACAAAAAAAGATATGTGTCTTGGTGTTGTCTTGATTACATTTAAGGCCCTATTATAATCTTCCTCATCAACCAGCAAGCTGTAATTTATGTCTGTTTTCGGGTCTACAATATTCAATTCTTTGGCAGTATCCATTCTTTATTAGGTATCTACAAGTACAAAACACATCAACGACTCACAGAGGACAGAGCACATACCGACAAAAACATAAACAAAACTAAACTGAAAGTAACACCACATAACCTCATTTTTTTTTGGCGAAATTTCGCGGAAAGTTAAAAAATAGTTAACTTTTTTGCGACGCCGCAAGAAGTTAAAAAATTCGCGAATTTTTCCCGCCATAAAAAAATCAAATGTTAAATGTCAAATTCCAACCAATCGGAAAATATCCGCAAAAAAAAATTCGCGATTTCGCGTCCATGGAGACTAGGCTTAAGAATAGCCTTATTATTCAGAAAGTGAGCTGCAAGAACCAATATCAGAAGGTTCTGCTGCTGAAAAAGCATTTCTATGAACTATTCCTGAGGTCCCAATTAAAGAAATCAATCAAGAATCACTTTCAGAACTTGATAAGAATCTTTAAAAAAAACGCATAAGCCACTCCTGAGCAAGCAAATGAATATGTTGCCACAGTTATTGCTTCACATCACACCAGTGATATTATCCTAAACGTTAGAAAAAAAAAAGGAAGAGTTTTCATTGTTCTTTCTTTCAAATAACATTACTGCAGTTCTGCTCAGCGCATGGTCTTCAAATTCAACTTCAGTAGGTCTACAGGGTGTTCGGCACATGAGTAGACATACGTAAATCTGAGATAGGTTGGACCGTCTGCTATGCGGTCCACCTAGATATTTTGACCTGGGCCCTAAGAATTTTTTTTTAGAATTTTTCCAATTTTTTTCCAAAATTTTCAATAAATAATGGAGGGCAGCAATAGCAGACGGCCCAACCTATCTCAGATTTACGTATGTCTACTCATGTGCTGGAGACCCTGTATTTTGCCTATTGAAGCAAATACGCCTCAGCCTAGTATTATATAATCTAATTTCTATTTTATTTCCAGTTATTATACTCTTATGATCTGGTTCCCTGAACTGTTCTACCGTTTTGAAGAATTCGAAAGTGTCCATCCTAACGAAAAAGCCACAGTCTGCGAAGTATCCTCCGTTGTGCTACCTACCAACTATACAGGAGGCAGCAGCGAGTTTTGCGGCGAACCAATAGCAGATTCAGTATTTTTACACACGCTTATTATCGGATTAGCCTGTATTCCCACAAGTTTTTGGTTGCCATTGTGTGTCCATAGGCTTGGAGCTAAGTTTTTCTTGGGTACATATTTTTAACTATTTGGGTTTTATTGACTTAAATAATTTTTAGTTTTCAGTTTACTGGTAGCCGGTTCAGTTACCATAGGCCTATACTTTGTCAATTCTACAAATTCGAATTTGGCGCTTTCCTGTATCTTTGAAGCTTTGACCAGTTTGGGTATTAGTACTGTGTACTGTGTAATGGTCGATTTATTTCCAACCAATCTCAGGTAATAGTTTTATCACTGCAAAAATCTATCTATTTCTGAAAAAAAAGATATTGACAAAAATTACCTACTTGAATTGAAGTGAACGATAGGTTCCCAAGGGATATACATTATAAATGAGATTTTTTTTTAATGGACGGAAAGAGCCAATATTTTTCACAAAAAAGTCCTTGACTGTACTACATACTATACTAATATTTTTAGAGTTATGGCTGCTGCTCTATCTCTCACTTTTGGAAGAGGCGGAGCTCTAATTGGAAATCTCCTATTTGGTTTGCTCATTGATTTAAATTGTGTTATACCCATAGTACTTTTTGCAGCAATGCTTTTTGGTAAGTATATTTTTTTCTTAATAATGAAACTTTTTTTATAATAGAAATTATTTTAGGAAGTGGACTTCTTTGTTTATTACTACCGAATACAGGAGGAGGGGCTCTAGACTAAATCATTCACTCTCCCACTGTGCTTGTTAATTAAATGGTTCGTACAATTTTCAAACAAGAAAACGCAAAGTTTAAATGTGCCAAAAAGTTGCATGAAGGCCTTAATAATGACCAATTTTGCCGATTAAAGATTTTCCGTAGCTCAATAAGCTGTAATGACAGATATTTCAATTCTTGATTATTTAAATTAGAGAGTTCCTATACTTGCTTTGCATTTCTGTATCTACTTAGCAGCAGCAGCTTGTGTAAATGTATCAAACATAATTAAGCACAAACGATATATTTTTGTAAAATTTTCTTTAGGGATAACTTTCAGCTGTATTATACTTATTTTGCAACTCACGGTATTTTTATGTGATATTAAATAATTATTGTAAATTTTGTAAAAATATGCAATAACTAAGGCTAGGTGGGTTACTTTTAATATCACTGGGTTTCAACAAAGCAATTGCTGACTACTTAAATTATTAGCCCACCTGATAAAAATTTGATTTTTAGAGCTAATAGATTATAGAAATTAGATTACAAATATTGTACAAAACTTATTTCATTTATATAATTCATGTTTTTATCCCATTTTGACGTTTAAAAATGAAATATTTCTGACTGTCGGTATTTAACATCACTCTGCCAATATAAAAATCTTCTACAATATACTTTATGACCTGATTCCTTTTTTAAATTTCCATCAAAACGGGATAAAATTTTGTATACATCGTATGATTTAAAAAGTGTTTATTTATTCGCAGAAATGTGCCCACTCTTTCCCCAACTTTTTGCTCATGAATAAACATTCATTTAACTCACTTGGTGTATAAATACCTATGATTATTTTTAAGTTTTTTTCTATATTACATATTTTAATTTTATCTTATAAATAATTATTGACACACATTGTGTATTATCTTATTTGTTAATAAAACATATTATATTTACGATGAATTTTATTCAAGACAATCAGGCAAATTCAACAAAATAATTTTATTACAAAGAAAATAATAAAAATATATAACCAATCAGTAAAAAAAAATGAATTAAATCCTCAAAGAATAATAATTTAATACCTACTTGTAAGCTTAAAAATTACAATTCCACCTTTTCAACAGTTCCCAATTTTGGATGATGCTTTCCCTGATAAACTTTAGATTCAATTGTAACACTTTCACATTCCTGTTGTTCTACAAGATAGTCTTTAGCTGTCCACGCTTGTGAGCCATCTTTGAATAAAAATATAGCCCTGTTATCATCAACTAAATATCTATAAAGGCAGATTTAATTGTAAATAACGCTTTGAAAAAATTAATACCTACCTCTCCGCTTGTATATGATTATTCCACAAACTAGTTTGCCATAATTTTGTTAACTCTTCAGTTACATCTCTGCCAGGACTATTTGCTACTTGTACGAAAGTCATTAGGGTTCTTCCTTTTTTAGTCATTTGTAGCAGATCTTCAGGATTATTACCGTCACCAAGTTTAGTGAGGTCAAGATTGGGCATGGGTCTTAAATGTTCTGGAAGTTCATCAGGCTCCAGAGGTTCTTCGTCTTCCTATAATAAGTTTAAAAAGTTTTATCGATGTATTGTAGCACAAAGGATTCTTATCAGCTAAAGAGTTTGTTTACTACTTTTTTGGCGACCAGCGGAATTCCTAATAGTTATTTGTTTTACTAGGCAGAAAAGTACAAGATTTAATGCCGCGGCTGGTGTTTCATAGCCGAGGCTAGGAAACCAGCCGAGGCATTAAATCTGCTTTTCTGCCATGTAAAACATATAATTTTTTCTCCGAATGTTCAAATTCACACATGGACATCTTTTTTATATTTGTTTCATTCATTATTATTATAAAAATAATTAAATTATGTTGACAATTGTCATTGTCACCATCAATTTCAAATACCAAATTGAGTGAAATTATCACCTGGAACGTTGTGACATCACTGTCACTTTTAATGCCTAGGCAGTAAAAGTCCACTTTTACTGCCTAGGCAGTAAAAAAACAACTTTTGATCCTGTCAAGTGTCATTAAAAGGCCACTTTTACTGTCATTCGGAGAAAAACGTTTTATTGTGTTTATGTGGAATCCCCTTGAGTATTATTGTTTATATTGTTTATTTTGGAAATATTAGACAGGACCGTATTTAATGTTAAAGCATGTTGTCTCTATACTGACACCTGACAGAAAATTAAAACCAGCTGCCTTAAAATGCAAGCAATAACGAGAAGAGTAATGTCAGAAAGCGACAGTGAAAATGTGATATTTCCCTGTTGTCCTAATAAGGAGCAAAAGATTCGTTTATATTGTTGCGTGTCTTGCAATTCAATAATGCACAAATCCTGCTGGTCTAGAAAAAAGAACTGGAAACTGTTAGAGGGACATAAAATATATTGCTCCACTTTATGTATGGAAAAAGGGGAAGAAATGAACGACACACTGGAAATAGTTGCACAACTAACTGCTGAAAATGCTGATTTACAAGAACAGTTGAATCACCACAGTAAACATTTTGAAGAAATAAAACGTCGTTAAAGTGTTTTTGAAGAGGAGGTATTCGACATGGAAGACCACTATAGAAATAAAATTCAACATCTTGAAGCAACAACTGTACAGCTACATAAAGCTTTGTCAGAAGCTAGAAAAGAAAAACATACAGACAGTAAAGAAACTTCAATTCATCATTCTGATGAAACACAGACACTGCCAAAGTTCTTGAAATCTTGTGAGACTGAAACATCAGTTAACCCCTTAAACATAGACATAGACAAATCTAAACCTTTTAATGTAGGGGAAGCACAAACAGATAGTAGTAACCTGAGAAATATTCATACAATGACAACTATTGATGACGATCTAATAAAAGAGGCCTTCCTCGTGTATGACATGATTACTATTAAAGTATCACGTGAGACTCAAACCAAGATATGGAGTGTTTCGGATGAAGACATCAGTACACAAATAACAGATAAAGACAACAAGGGTGTTTCCATAGCTGTTAACAAAGAAAATGATGGCCAAGTTGACGGTAGTAATCTTCCGTCAAGAATGAACACCTTTCAAAACACAAACAATAGTGATAAGCGGAGTGTCTACGGGAAAACAAAATATGCACATGATCAAGAAAATCACACTAACAAAATAGACAGGTTGCCAGCAAGTGGGAAGGTTAGAGAAGAAATCAACGTATTAATCTCTGGTGATGAATCTGCAAAAGATTGTGCAAAAATCCTAAAATCATTATTAAATGACAATTTCCAGGTATTTGGTATAACAAAAAAATTAGCTCCAATAAGTGAAATTGTAAGTAGTACGTTTAGTATGTCTATGCAATTCAGTTATAATGATTTCATAATAATTTCTTTGATAATTGATGATAATTTAAATTTAAGGTTTAAAGATATGAGATGTTTTATCTATTGGAAGGTACACTAATTTTATTTTGTGTTTAAACTATGATTCGCTACAAAATTATAAGGTTAAAAATATGTATGTACAGGATAGAGATTGAAGTTTACCGGTAATTTTTTCATTTGTTCTTTCTCATTGGTAATTTACCGGTAATTTTTCGGTTATTTTGGTAATTTTGGAAATATTTCATGAAACAAACAGTTATGTATACAGGGTGTCGCACGGTGGATGGCGTATTAGACGTTTATAGAGAACTAAAAAGCGGATCATTTTGAAAATTTGGCAACCGGGATAAACGACCATAATCTACACTTTAAAAATATTTTTGTTTATGCGGTGTTGCCGCTTCTACTCTAAACCAATAACAACATCGCTATTTTAAATGGAACATCCTGTATGTTATTGCATATTTGAATTCTACGTAAAATTTTGAGCAGATTTCATGTCATATTATACCCTATACCTAAGTTCAACTGTTTTGGAAATATTGACAGTTGAAAATTGACTTTTTGCAACTTTGACAGGCTGTAAAACCTAAACGGTTAATTTCAGAGGAAAACCGATCTTACATTCCTATCTTAGATTTCCATAAACTATCATTTGACACCAACTTTGAATTTAACCGGAGATTAAATTTAATTGGAATTTTTAATCATGGATTAAATTCAAAATTGGTGTCAAATGATAGGTTATAAAAATCTCAGATAGGAATGTATAATCGGTTTTTCTCTAAAATTAACCCTTCAGGTTTTACAGCCTGTCAAAGTTGCAAAAAGTCAATTTTCTACTGTCAATATTTCCAAAACAGTTGAACTTAGGTATAGGGTATATCACATGAAATCTGCTCAGAATTTTACGTAGAATCCAAATATGCAATTAAATACAGGGTGTTTAATTTAAAATAGCGATGTTGCCACTGGTTTAGAGTAGAAGCGGCAACACCGCATGAACAAAAATATTTTTAAAGCGTAGATCACGGTCATTTATCCCGGTTGCCAAATTTTCAAAATGATCCGTTTTTTAGTTCTCCATGAACGTCTAATACGCCATCCACCGTGAGACACCCTGTATTGTCATAATTGTTTGTTACCTATACGTTCAAGGATTATAGATTTTCAGGATTTTTTAACAAAACAACCATTTATTCAATATATCGATTGTTGTAAAATCTAACCTCATAGAAATATTACAATAATTAATTAATAATAAAACCTAATTCCTAGAACGAAGAACCAGCAAAGAAAATCAAACAAAAATAAAACAGAAATACATTTTCCTTATCTGGTGCTTAACTAAATAGTAAAGTGAATACCTACTTTTAAAGGGTAAAAAGAAAACAAATAAAATGAACTGAATAAGTCTCGGAAAAAGTATAGCATAAAAGATAACTTTGTCAAGAAAATTGATTACTTTAAGCCCACAGGGTTGGCAAAAGCCCGGGTTTCTGAAAATTTCTATTGGTTTTTTGGGTTTTTGCGAGAGTTGTGCTTTTGTAGGGTTTTTGTGTTTTAAGATCTTTGACTCTTTGAAATTCCAAATAATCTCAAACTCAGAACTCAACAAAAACACACCGGGTTTTTGAAATAGGTTTTTTCTACGAGCACAATGTTTTAATTCAAAATATAGGTGCTAAGTACATATTTTTTACTTCAAATCAAATTACTATCTATCTCTAGGAACTATTTTTCATTGAGAAAACCTAGCTCTTACACAGATTTTTTGATGAATTTTTGATAAGTGTGATGGACAAAAATACTTGTGGAAAAACATTACACCTAACTTCTGCGGAAAATGTCTTTTCCACCCTTGACAGCTCGGCAACTGCCGTCGCGTGGGGGAAAAGCACCACTTTCCGCACTTGTTAGGTAAATAACTATTTGTTTATGCCAACGCTGAAAGCGCATTACAGATTCACAACAAGATAGCAAATAATGCATGAAAAGGATTGTCGCCTGAATGCGATTTCATTCAGGAAGCATTTTTGAAAATTACCGGTAAAGAAATTTGTCAGGTTAAATTACCAAAATTACCTTACCAAAATTACCGTTACCGCGGTAACGTTACCACACTTTAATCTCTAGTACAGGAGAATAAACATGTTTTGCAGTTCATTTGGTAAGAAAGGAAATGTATCAGTACGAATAATTGAAAACGTCAAATATGAGCAAGGTTATCGATTAAAAAAAATCAAACTATGTAGCCTTTTCAGGCAATATATTTCCTATAGTAATTTGGTCAGGCCAAATAATATTGTTGTAATATTGTTATTAACTGCTACAAATAGAGATAAAGACATCTCAAACATTACAGCGTCTTCTAACGATCATAGTGATGCTTGCATACATGGGCGCCGCCAGTATTAGTTGCAGGGCGGTGCCTAGAGGCAGTGGCGAAGACGAAGGCGCGAAATTTTTTCCGGGTACCACGCTTAAAAACGGATATTTTGAGCTTTCAAAAACAATATGTTTTCCAGGTGATTTTTTTTTTTTTTTTATGCGCACTCGCAAGGAAATGTCCTATCACGCTCGAGAAGCGGCGAGTGCGCGGAAATGTCGGTGTATGTTGGTCTTGAAACGGTTCAGGTTGTAACCTGCAGGAAAAACCGTCGCAGGGAGTTTATTCCACAGCGATGCTGTTCTCCAGAGATATGAATTCTGATATAATGAGGTTCTTGGTGCCTCTAGTTTGACAGTAAATTCATGGTTACCGTCTGTTTGACGGGTTCGCCTGGTAGGCGCTACTCTCGGTGGAATCATACGTGCCAACTCTTCAGAGCATTTTCCGTGATAGTACCTGTAGAAGAGAGATAAATCGCCCACAGATCTGCGATGTTCAAGACCATCCAAGTTACGAGTAAGTGCGGGGTCATTCATCAGCTTGATAGCTCGTTTTTGCACGGTGTTCAAAAGCATTAAGGTATGTTTGGGTGCTGCACTCCATATATGTGAGCAGTACTCCATAGTTGGTCGAATCTGGGCTTTGTAGAGTGTCAGCAATTGGCTTGCTGTGTACAGATATCTTGTACGAAATAGCACCCCCAGCTTTTGGGACGCCCTTTTAGCAATATCTGCCACGTGGCTGTGCCAAGACATGCTGGTCTCTGCAGTAACCCCCAAGATGTTCAACTGACTCTGTAATGTGACAGCAATTCCAGATAGCATGATGTTTGGCTCACCGGTGCTGGTCTTTTTTGAAAACAGAGCTGCTTGGGTAAGTTATATCATGTTTTTACCCCGGTATTTTCTCATTCACCTTTAATTAAAAAAAAATATATTGTTAAGGGTCAAGGGATTTAATCTCTACCAAACAACCAACTTAGCTGATTATACCAATTATATTTTCGATTCAGAAACTTGTATTTTTAAAAAACATTTATTTTATTAATTAAAATACAATAGTGACAATCGGAAAATATGTGGATCAAATTGCTATAGGGAGTGCCTGAAAACAAATGAACGCTCCTTACTGGAAAGCTCTGGCTTAAATAATAAATATTTGCTGATCCAAGCATTTTCCTTAACAGGTGGCGGAACTACCAGTGCAATACCGCTGATTAAGCAGTTTTATATATTTATTAGTATTGACATAGGCGTACGCTAATAATTAACAAAGGAAAGGAGAATTATTAGTATAAGGATAACATAGGGTCTTACAATATAACTCCTCCCTCCTTAAATGGTTGCAAATTGGGATTGACTAACAATGTTGGGCAATTCAATCTGCACCTCAGTTTGGGTTTTATTACGTTTTCCTCTAAAATATAGAATAAGAATAACGGTTATAAAAATAGAACTTAATACTATGATTATAATATAGGTTGACACATTATTGGTTTTAAAATCTAACACTTTTAATGGGTCAGTCTTTAAATTGTTTGCTTCTTTAATCGCTGATTGAAGAGCTTCGTGGTCGACTGTTTTTAGTCTTACAGTTGTGGTATTCTCTAGAAGTTCAGGAATCTCGATGATGGGTAGTTCTAGTTCTAGGTTGAAGTTCTCATGCGTGTCTTCCAAAAATGTTCGATTATTAATTGTTATTGAACATTTACCTTTGGAAATTACGATTGGACTGGAATTGATTTCCATGTACCTACTTCTTCTGGTCACATTGCAGCATTGCTGTCATATGTTGTTTTGGAATAACCAATATTTGATTATTGGGTATTTCTTCAATTGTCGATTCTTCATATTGAATTTTCGTGAATGGGCATAATTGTTGTTCACTAGATACAATGTCGTGAACACAGGGCTCATCTTGTTTCAATAGTTCCATTTTGCACAAATAAATGTCTTCAACATTTGGACATTTTCGTAAAGCGTTGTAATACGTGTCTGTGGTAAGTAAAAGGTAACACTAATTGTATAATTTTGGATGGGTATAGGATATAATTTATACAATATAAAAGGTTTAGGATTAATTATTGGTGTGAATATAGTAAAAATAATTAATTCCTTTCGAATAATTACATGAGAGGACATTGTCTCATAGTATTTAATTACGTTATCAAAGGGTATTTGTTCTCTCTCGGGTATATTTTTCAAGATAAAATTTAACTCATGATGCTGCAGAATTGTATAGTGCATTATGCCTACGCGTGCAAAGCTTATTGCGTTTTGTATGTGGCTAATAATTTCTCGCAGCTTACTACTGTGCATATTAATATTTTGTAAAATTAGATTCATCATTAAGATAGTTTGAATATTTTGATTATCCGTCGAAATATTTTTTATCTTGTCTGAGATAATTATCTGATTATTTTCGATAGTAGAAAATTGATCATGAAATGTTTTCGTAACTTGTTTAAGTACGTTTGCTTGATCTTTTAGATTTTTATCGATAGTTTGCTGATTCTCGTTTAATGTTTGAATGTAAGAATCATATCTTTCGCCGTCATTTGCGTCTAATGTACCATACAACCATTTTTGTGCGGTACCAATAAAATTGAATACTCCACGTTTAATTCGATCGTGTGAAAATTGTTTTATAAATTTCTTTAATGTATTGATACGTGATTGACTAGTTTCAATATTTACTTGTAATAAAGTAACAATTTCGTCTTTATTAGACCATTTGGTTAAATTTAAAGTATTGTTTAAATTCTTTAAAGTTATTTCGAGAGTTTTAATACTGTTTCCAATAAGGGTAGTATTAATGTGATAACATGCAGTGTTGTGTTGTGTTGTGATGTAAGTGGTTCCTATAGAAATCGGTAAAATAGGATTTCTTAATGGAGTTAATGTGTAGGCGTTACTGGAAATTCCTATGCCAGGAACATTTTGGTTTTTCTGAAACAAAATGTTGTCGCTTTACCATTGGTTTACTAAATCTGACTTGTGTTTTAGCACTATAACGAGGACTAATTTTATTTCTGTCAAATTGCTTAATAAAAATAGGATCTTTCAATTCAGGTTCCTTTTCACGTTGCTTATTGATTTTCTCTAAATTTTGTGTTTGCTTTGATATTAATTTGTCATGAATTACATTATTTAGAGTTTCTAATGATTCGGCAAGATTATTGATATAATCTGTGGTTATCTTATTTTGTGAATTTTCAATAGGTATTGAATAATTTAAATCGCCTTTTATTATTTGGAAAGGTGTATAACCTGTAACACTATGTATGCTGTTATTATAATTCAAGATTGCAATTACCATTAAATCATTAATGTTTTTATTAGGGCTTTGTAATTTCAAGCTTGTTAGACTTTCTCTAAGGGTAGAATGTAGCCTTTCTATTTGACTATTAGAATTAGGGTTTCGAGGTGTCGTATAATGGAATTCGATTTTATGTAAAGTACATAAATCTGTTACAATTGCGTTTTTAAATTCAGTTCCGTTATCGGAAGTAATTCTTTGTGGAATTCCATGGTCACTGAAATATCTTATTAATTGTGATGCAATCTCAACTGAAATTTTGCTAATAATTGGGATAGCTTGTGCAAACTTCGAAAAGCTGTCAATAATTGTTAGGAATTTTTGATTCGAAACTACGTATGTATCAATATAAAGGTGTTCAAAGGGTTTTGAACCGATTGGAGTTGGTTTGAATATTATTTTATAGGGTTGCCTTTCATATGTTGTCTTATTACAAATTTCGCATGTTTTGACATATGCTTGAACGTCTTTTTCTAGATTAGGCCAATAATAGGTTTGTTCCAACCGGCAGTAAGTTCCAGTAATATTACTGGCACACATGCGCAATTGTGGAATGCTGTTCCAACCAGTTAAAATTACTAATTTAGAAATGGCGATAATTGACAGTTTGTCGTTCCAACCGGAGTTACAGATAGTAAAATTACGGTTCAAACGATTCTTGCTTGAAAGGAAGAACTGTTGGTTCTAAAATTAGATGCATGCGTAGTCAGGTCGAAAACGGGTCAGTGGTTGAACAACAACGAACATAAATAATAATACATAACCCAAAACCTCAGTTTTTTGTTTATTTAAATTATTTATTTGAAAATTACTGCTATAGAAGTTAAGTAATTTTATTTTATTTGTTCTCAGAGTTAATAAATCTGATTTTTGTCTTATATTATTAGATTTAGAAGAATTCCTTATTGTGGTGGAAGATGATTCACCTGCAAGTATGCAAGTTATGTTGATTTTGTTATTTTCATCTTGTGTTGTGAGTACTACTAGTTCAAAAAACGTTCCAACAAGTTTTTAAGTTATTTAGTATAATATTACTGTTTTTGATTGCGCAGTCGCATTAGCGCGGTTACGGACGATAATATTACAGTAATATTATTGCAGGTTGGAACAAACCTAATATCGTTTCTTTAAAGATGAAACATTTTCTGTAACTCCGCGATGAGATGTTTTAGTCTCATGGTATAGTTTAATTTTCTCTTGCTGTTCGTCAGTTTCAGTTATGTCTTCGACAAAGGAATTGGAAATACATAACTTGAACAAATTTGAATTGAATGATGTACTTAGAACTCTAAGTATAATAGGTTCTAACGTTTTGTTGTGAAAATACATACAATACGTATTTGGTGGAAGACATTCCTTTATTAATTTAATAATTTGTTCCTCTAATGGGTCATTAGGTAAAAAGAATGTTATTCTTGTCTTGTTAGGAAATGGAATAATACTTTCTTTGCGAATAGCATTATTATTAGAGTATCTAAAAATGATTTGGTTAGCAAAAAGATTTACATGTTTCTTCGTATAAGAGGCTCCTAGAATAGGATTTTCAAGAGAAGTGTGAATAGTTTGATCGTCTTGGATTACTTCATTCTCAATTGTATCTTCTTGAATTAAATCTTTTTCAATTATATCTGTTTGAATTGGATTTTTCTCTAATCTTTTTGGAGGTATTATTACGTGAGATAAAATTTTAATCTTAGGTTTTTCTTTTTCTCTTTGTGGTGTATCTGCTGAACGAGTAGATTCGGACAATGGAATATCTTTATGTTCGTCATTTATTTTAATTTATTTGCCTTTATTAATAGGTTTTTTTGCTTGTATATGAGGTTTAAAAATTTCAGTATCTTTGAAATGTTTTTCAATAATCTCGTCATTATTTAGTGGTGTGTCTTCTAGCATTGCTCCTAAAGTTTTATGAAACTTTTCATCGGAATCTGATTCTGTACTTGAATCTGATCTAGAAATAGCATTTAGTTGTAAAGGAGGTCTTGATAATGCGTCTGCATTCATATTAAGAGTTCCTTTCTTGTATTTGATTTCGTAATCATATTCTGCTAATTTTAATCTCCATCGGACTAATTTAGATCCGGGTTCTTTAACAGAGAATAACCATTGAAGTGGTTTATGGTCAGATAAAATTGTAAATTTCTGTCCAAATAAGTATGGTCTAAAGTATTTAGTTGCCCATACTATGGCTAGTAATTCTTTCTCAATTGTGGAATAATTACATTCCGCAGGGTTTAATGTACGACTTGCGTAAGCAATTGGTAAATCTGAACCTACTGGTCCTTGTGACAATACAGCGCCAATAGCATAATTTGATGCGTCTGTAATTAATAAAAATGGTTTATTGAAATCAGGATGTTGTAAAATAGGATCATTGATTAATAAGTTTTTACAAGTTTCAAAACTTTTTAGAAATTCAGAATCGTGAATTACTTTTTTATCCTTTTTTAAACAAATTGTCATTGGTTTTGTGATTTTAGCGAAGTTTTTTATAAACTTTCGATAATATCCTATCAATCCTAGAAATGATTTAATTTCTTTTACGGTTTTTGGGATTGGAAATTTCTTTATTGCTTCGATTTTCTTTGGGTTTGGTTTAATACCATTTGGGGTTATGACATGTCCGTCATGTCCCAAGAATTCTACTGATTTCTTTAAAAATTCGGATTTGTCTAATTGAATTTTTAGATTGAATTGTTCTAATCTTTCAAATATCTTTTTAAGATATGCAATATGTTCTTGAAGAGAAGTGGAAAATATAATAATATCATCCATGTAAACTAGACATATTTTGTTTTGTAAACCTATTAATACGTTGTCCATAACTCTTTGAAATGTGGCAGTGGCATTTTTTAAACCAAAGGGCATACGGTTAAATTCGTAATGTCCATTTTCTACATTGAAAGCTGTTTTGCTTATTGAGTTTGGATGCATTTCAACTTGGTGGAATCCAGAAGCTAAGTCTAGAGTAGTAAAATAATTACTTCTTCCAAGTCTGTCAAGAATGTCTGTTATATTTGGTAATGGGTATCGATCGTCTATAGTTTTTTCATTGATTTTTCTATAATCTACGACCATTCGCCATTTCTTTATGCCTGAAGCATCTAACTTTTTAGGGACAATCCAGACAGGGGATGACCAGGGACTACATGATGGTCGAATAATGTTATCTTCTAACATTTTCTGGATTTGTTTATTCACTTCTTGTTTATGAATATGTGGGTATCTATACGTCTTTGTGTGAACTGGGATTTCGTCTTTGGTCTTAATTTCGTGTTTAACTTGATTTGTGAATGATAGCTTATCATTTGGTTTGTGAAAGACTTTAGGGAACGAATTTACAAGTTTTTGTAAAGCTTTTACTTCTTCTGAGTTTAAATGATCAGTTCTTAAAAGGTTTAAAGACTTTTTTTATAAGGTTTGTCTTTATAGTCATTAGTGTTTTGGGTAATTATCTGTTCTGCGTTAAACAATTGATAATTCTCTTCTTCAAAAGGTTCACATATTTCTTGAATTTCATCAATATGACAATCTAATGTGAGGATTTTGTCTTTTAAATTATAAACATCAAGTGGTATTTTACCATTTTTAATTGTATTTATAGTTGATGGAATATAATAATTTTCATCTTCTACAATGTCAGTTATTATTTTAGTTCCGTCTGGAATTCTGGTGAGAAATTCACATTTTTGAACTGTGTTAGGGGGAATTTCGATAGTTTGATTTTCAAAGTCACTTCTAAATTGAAATGGTATACATGTTTGATCATTTACAAGACACATATTTTCAAAATCGATATTTAATTTGTTATCATATAGAGCTTTGATTCCTATAATTCCATCGAAATAATCATGAAATGAATACATGAGCATTTCTACTTCATTAATGTCATATTCTTGTAAAATTGGAATTTTAAGTTTTCCTTTATTTATTGTGGTTGTTCCTGTACATGTGGAAAGTTTAGATTTTGTATTAGTTATGTACTGATTAAAGTATTCTTCAGCTATGGAAGGTCTTATTAGTGAGGCATGACTTCCGGTATCAATTAATAATTTACAAGGTGGAAATTGAATTTCTATAAAAGGTAATTGATTAATTTGGAATTCATTTAAAGTTAATGCTGATCCGAGGCTTTTAAACAAAAATTTTCGGATTCATCAATTTGTTGTTCATCAGGATTTTCAAAATCTTGATATTCATATTCACTTTGATTTTCTTGTTTTTCACCAGGAGAAAGGTCAATTTCTTCTTCAAAATTTTCATTTTCTGAAAAATCTTGTTCAACTGGAATTAATTGTAAAATATTATTTTCTTCTTTAATTGTGTATTGAACAGGTCTTTCTTTGAAATTTTGTTTAAATGCGTGAGTGCGAGGTTGCACTGAAATTCCGGACATAGGTGTGGGTTTTGGAAATTGTTGGTTTGTATTTTTCTTAAATACATTGGATTGTTTATTATAGTTTTTTCCAAAAGTTTGTGAACTAGTTGGGAATTTTTGTTGATAATTCGCTCTTGGCTGAATGTTTATAGGTTGTGAGGGAAATTGTGATTGTTGAAATTGTTTCTGTGGAAACTGTGTTTGCACAAATTGTCTTTGAGGGAATTGTGTTTTCTGTTTTGAATTAGTGTATGAAGTGTGTGTATTATTATTTTTATTAATTGAATTATTAAATTTCATATGGTTTTCAGCTAATTGATAATTTAATACGCAACCTGTAGCTGCATCTAAAGTTAGTGGATTTTGCACCATTAAAATTGTTCTTAATTCAACAGGAGAGTTTGTGACTAAATTTTGGATTGCCATTATTTCATTTTGGTCTACCAAATCATTTGCTACTGCAACTAAATTTTGATCACTCATTATCTTAGAAGTTATTCTATGATTTAAACTTTTTAATCTCTCTAAATAATCAAAAATATTCTCTTTAATATTTCGAGTAGTATACATTAATTCTTGTACTAAGTTTTGTCTAGAATATGGGTCTCCATATTTTAATCTTAAAGCGTTTTTTATATCAATCCATGATTTTAAGTCAGGACGTGACATAAGGAAGTTTCCTGCTTCATTGATTAATTTTGATTTAATCGCTGTTAAAACATATTCTTTCTGTGCATTTTCGCCAGTATAATATGTAGTATAAAATTCTTCGATATTACTAATAAAATATTCTAAGTATTGTTTTTCGCCACCAAAAGGCTTAAGTAATTGTACAATAGATTTCAAATTCTCACCCATGGTTCTTGGTTGATGATTATTATTTCTTAACGAATTATTAGAACTTGGATTATATAAATGAGTTAAGTTAAATTGGGTTAAGAGGTCCTGTATTTCCTATTCAGAATCTGACATGTATTTTTTTTGAATTATATGCTTATTTATAGATAGAAAAATAAAAAATACTTTCTCTAAACATTTATTATTTATTCTCAAAATTAAAAAAAATTGGAAAAAATTATTTATAATAGAAAATTAAGAATAGTTTTTTCAAAAAAATCTATTATTATTATTATTTTTTTTTTGAAAATTAAAAATCAAAAAAATTCAAAAATTCAAAAAAAATTCAAAAATTCAAAATTGAGTGTATCTAATACCTAATTCATAATTTATGGAAATAAATCGTAATTGATATATTTTTTCCTAAATTAAAAATTTAAAATGAACTAAGTATTCAGTTATCAATAATTATATTTTTAAAATGAATTATTTAGTTATCAATTATATGTTTCCTTTAAATTACGTATTTATTTAATCGTTAATTATGTTTTTAAAATTAAATTCTACTTTAAAAATTATTTATTTAATATAAAAGTTTACTTTCTTTAAAATTAAAAAAATCGAAAAAATTCAAAATTAGAATTTTTTATGTTTTGCTTAAAATTAAAAATCAAAAAAAAATCAGAAATTTAATTTTCTTCTTTAAAGATTCAAAATTGAAGTTTAGAGGCTTATTAGGTTATTCAGTTATTTGAAAGTTAAAGTTGGAAAAATAAAAAAATTGGAAATATTATTTTTTCTCAAATAATCAAAAAATCAAAGGTTTCAATTTATTATTCAGTGTCTTGAAAATAAAAATAAAAAAAATTGGAAATTTTATTTTATTCGTTGAAAAATTTTCTAAGTCTAAAATCAATCAGTTTCTTGAAAATTGAAAATAAAATATGAAAAAATTGGAATTTTTTTCTCTAAAACATTTAGAAATTAATGTTTTTAATTAGTTATTCAGTTTCTTGAAGTTTAAAATTAAAAATTGGAAATTTTATTTTTTTTCCTTGAAAAATTTTCTAAGTCTAAAATCAATCAGTTTTTCGAAAATTGAAAATAAAATATGAAAAAATTGGAATTTTTTTCCCTAAAACATTTAGAAATTGATGTTTTCAATTAGTAATTCAGTTTCCTGAAGTTTAAAAATTAAAAATTGGAAATTTATTTTTTTCGTAAAAAAATCAAAAATGAAAGTCTTAAATTTATTATTTAGTTTGGTAGGTTACTTGCTTAAAATTATTTTATTTGTATTTGGTCTCAATGCCAAAACAAATTGAAATTGAAAAATTTTTTATGATAAAAAAACTCAAAAAAAAAATAATAATTTCAAAAGAACTTAATTATGAAACACCAATTACAAAATACAATTTATAGGAAAAAGGGATTACTTACAAGGCACGATGCTTGAAACTGTAACACTTTTAACTTTATACGATGATCTTGTTGCTTCTTTTCTTCCGTTAATTTTTTCAAAAAGTGGAACGAATTGGATTAAACTTTTTCGAAAATTCAATCTCTGGACTCTACCGGGTGATTCTCAGATGACGCTCGTCCCTGTATTTTTTTTATTTTTTAAGATTTTCATCGCATATTTTAGTAGAAGGTATAAGCAAAGAATATTATAGTTAACACTTATAGAAAACCTATTCCATGTATATTTTTTGACCCCCAAATGGAGCCAGACTTTTCGAGCCGGGCTCCATCGGAGTGGTAGGCTCGCCGTAATCAACGTGGTTCCAGTTGATGGCTACTCGGCGTTGCCATATGTCCATATAAATATGTATAATAATAACTTTAAAACGGTGACCGCGCTGATGTGAAAAAACACGATATGCGGGAAAAAAATGGAAGGTTTTGTCTTGAAAATATCGCTGAAAAATTGCTAGACGATAATAGCAGTTCGAACTCGAGTTTCTCACAGAAATATCAAAGTTTTTCAATTTTTTTCTGGAAAACTGACTAAGTAAAAATTGTGCAATTTTTTCAGGTGAAAGACAAAAGTGAGGAGCTTATTATAGGAAAATTTCAAATTTTTCCAATGGAAAATCATCCCAGGAAAAATTCTGGAAAATTGACTTTTTTAAGCAGAATTCATTTTCTTAAATTACATTTATTTCCTAGAAAACTGGCAAAAGGAAAATTGTGAATTTTTTTCAGAAAAAAGAGGAAAGTGAGAATCTTATTATAGCAAAATTTCAAAATTTTCCTGTGAAAAAACACTCCAGGACAAATTTAGGAAAACTGACTTTTTTAAGCGAAATTCATTCTTTTATATTACAATTATTTTCTGGAAAATTGGCAGAGTGAAAACTGTGATATTTTTGCAGGAGAAAGACGAAAATGAGGAGCTTATTATAGTAAAATTTCAAAATTTTCCAGTGGAAAATCATTTCAGGAAAAATTCTGGAAAATTGCCTTTTTTAAGTAACATTCATTTTCTTTCTTTTTAGTTTTTTTCTAGAAAACTGGCAAAAGGAAAATTGTGAAATTTTTTAAGAAAAAAGAGGAAAGTGAGGATCTCATTATAACAAAATTTCAAAATTTTCCAGTGAAAAAACACTCCAGGACAAATTTAGGAAAACTGACTTTTTTAAGCGAAATTCATTCTTTTATATTACAACTATTTTCTGGAAAATTGGCAGAGTGGAAATTGTGATATTTTTGCAGGAGAAAGACGAAAATGAGGAGCTTATTATAGGAAAATTTCAAAATTTTCCAGTGGAAAATCATTTCAGGAAAAATACTGGAAAATTGACTTTTTTAAGTAAAATTCATTTTCTTTCTTTTTAGTTTTTTTCGAGAAAACTGGCAAAAGGAAAATTGTGAAAATTTTCCGGAAAAAAGAGGAAAGCGAGTTCATTTTCAAATTTTGCAAAATTGTTTTTATTTTTTCCTGACTTTATTTGAAGTGATATTTCGAAAAAAATATCACTTCATCATAGCCGCTTTTTCTCCCCTACAAGATGCTACCATCAAATTTAAAATCTGACGTTTCGTCTTTTGGCCACCATCATCAACTTATTTTTTTTAAATACAACCCTGGATTTTTTATTTCTGATTTTGAGAGTTTCTGATGTTCCAAAATCTATGACGTATCGCATTTATCCGAAAATAGTTATTTATGCAACAAGTGTGTAAAGTGAACCTTTTTTCACGAATGTGAATTTTGACGCACGAGCCGAAGGCGAGTGCGACAATCACATGAGTGAAAAAAGGTGCTTTACGCAAGTATTGCATACAAAATTTTTTCTACTACCAATCAAATATGTGTACGAAAATAAATTTAGTCAAATACTTCACGCGCTAGTGCGTAAAGAATTTTCATTTTACGAACTAGTGCGTGAAGTGATTTACCAGAAAAATGGCAAATTGACAGTGTCGACATCTGTCATTGACATTACTTTACGCACTAGTGCGTGAAGTGAAATTTTACGTCTTCTGAATAGCGCGTAAAGTGAGTACTTTACGCACGGTAGTAAAAAAAAATATTTTTTTTTTACTTCTTAGTAATTTCCTACCAAAATTCTTTTCTCTGTCTCTCTCTAACACATTTAGTTTTTATGGAAAGTGCCAATAATATAAATTTTTCGAATAAATGCGATTCGTCATAGGTTTTGGGATATCAGAAGCTCTTGAAATCTGAAATAAAAAACGAGGGTCCGTATTTAGAAAAGTAAAGTTGATGATGGTGGTCCAAAGACGAAACATCATATTTTAAATTTGATGATAGCATCTTGTAGGGGAGAAAAAGTGGCTAAGATGAAGTAATATTTTTTTTGAAGTATCACTTCAAATAAAGTCAGGAAAAAATAAACATTTTGCAAAATTCCGGTTTTTTCTGGATATCTCCGGAAGTATTCGAAATATCCTAAATATCAAAGCGGCATTTTGTTGAGCATTAAAATGCGCAACTTTGCCATAACTTAACCGACCCTGTATCTCTCACGGTTTCCGAGATCCCAATGATGAGGCTCGAATTTGGACCACCCTGTACCTGTATACCTAAAAATTTCAGGTATTCTAATTTTCGGCACGGAATGCGGAAAAGTGATCATTTTTCCGCACTCGGTGCGGAAAAAAACGGAAAAGCACTAGGCGGAAAAGTGATACTTAAAAGACCTAAAATGCGTGCGGAAAAGTACACTTTTCCGCACGCTCGTAGAAAAAATTTATTACAAAACAATAATTCCGAAGGTGCTCTTTGAAATAATCTATGACTTAATATTTTCTTTAAGTTGTTATGACGTCATCAATGACGTAAGTAAAAACCCTCGTGTCGTGCAACGAACTATACATATCGGGTCTTCAAAAAAAAAACCAATCAAAGATTGCTTTGGTTACGAAAACGTACGTCGCATTATTGTTTGTATATTGGTCAGGATTTTTGACATGACATTTTGACATGACATTTTGACATTAAATTTCATTGACTGACATTGTCAAAATTAAAGAAAAATATTGCTAAGACGTACGTTTAAAAAACCATAGCAATCTTTGATTGGCTTTTTTTTTTGAAGACCCGATATGTTTGGTTGAAATTTCAGACATTTAAAAAGCTATTTTTCAAAAAGGCAAATGACGTAAGTACAAAACCCTCGTAAAACCAATTTTTTTTTACGCGTCTCATTTCGTCAGCACCCCTTGTATTTGGAGTTAGTTGCGCTTATGCACATCCTGAAAATGCCAGACAAAAAAAAAATCCTGTGCAATTCACACCCGGTAGAAGTGAAACCTTCATCGAACTGCATGCATTAAGCCTCATTTACACGGTGCAAGTAGCTTGAGCAAGTACTAACGCCAGTAACTAAAATTTAGTAACTTGAATCGTGTAGACACCTTAATTTAGTACTTGAGCAAGTAAACGCTTTAGTCAAGTAATTAGTCAAGTGAATAGAAGCTGGTTCTATTTACTTGAGCAAGTGACTTCCCCCTCTCGTTTATTTTACTGACTTTAGCGGGCTGGACGTGTGTAGACAGGATTTGTATTTAGTGATTAGTGAAGTACATTAGTGGAGTTTGAATTTGAATATTTTGAGTATTGTGTTGCACCTTGCACCTATTAGTTGCCTTTGCAATGTCGTCTGTAACTGCTTCCTGTTGCCAGATATGATAGTGTAATTTCCAATGTAATTTTTACTGGAATAGCAGGTCTCATTGCAGTATCTTGTGTGCTAATCATGGGTTTTATTTCGAAAAGTTAACTTATTGAATTGTTCTTTTGTCATTCGCATACAATTTCGATATTCTTTTGGATCTTCCTTAGCCAGTTCAACCAATAATGTGGAAGATGCACCATGTGTTTCTCTACGAGATATCCATGGTCGAACCCAACAACGTTTTCCATTTTCAATTTCTTTCAATAAAATGTGTGATAATTCTCCATAAACACTCAAAATGCATTTTTAAATTTCTTTTCGAACAACTGTACTTGCTGCCATTTCACCTCAATGTGCACTAATCACTAAATTCGACTTAAAATCAGTAAAATGCATGTAAACACCCACTTGCACGAAAACAAAGATAATTTAGTTACTGGCGTTAGTACTTGCTCAAGCTACTTGCACCGTGTAAATGAGGCTTTACACACATACTAACATAGACAGTGGCGTCCCCCCCTCCAAAAGACTTGAGAAAGATGAACGCAAATAAATATAGTTTAAAAAAACTAAAATACACGCTGGGGTGTTTGGTTCCACATTTCTCATACATTGAGCACCCCACGCTTTTATGACAATAATTTTAATATTTTTTGTTCATTAATATTTTCTGTTTATATTAAAAATTATTTTTCACTTTTTAGTTCGATGTATCAAAAGCGTGTTAGCCCCAGATATTTCCAGACTTTTCCAGACATTATTCAGACTTATTCAGGGCTTTCCAGAGTTTTCCAGATTTCATCCAGATTTATCCAGACTTGTACAGACTGATCCGGATTCTGGAAAATGATTCCCAGGTCTTTTGGAACCTTTTTCAGAATTTTTCCGACCCTTCCAAGAAATTTCCAGGCATTTTCCAGACGTTTCCAGAGTTTTCTAGACTTCATCCCGATAAATCCAGACTTGTTCAGACTGATCCGGATTCTGGAAAATGATCCCCAGGTCTTTTGAGACCTTTTTCAGATTTTTTCCAACCCTTTCCAGAAATTTCCAAGTCTGGAACGTTTCCAGACTTTTCCAGACAATATCCAGACTTATCCAGAGTTTTACAGAGTTTTCCAGACATCATCCAGATTAATCCAGACTTGTTCAGACTGATCCGGATTCTGGAAAATGATCCCCAGGTTTTTTGGGACCTTTTTCAGAATTTTTCCAACTCTTTCCAGAAATTTCCAAGTCTTTTCCAGACGTTTCCAGACTTTTCCAGACTTATCCAGAGTTTTACAGACTTTATCAAGATTTATCCAGACCTTATCCAGACTTGTACAGACTGATCGGGATTCTGGAAAATGATCCACAGGTCTTTTGGGACCTTTGGCAGAATTTTTCCGACCCTTTCCAGATATTTCCAGGCTCTTTTCAGACGTTTCCAGAGCTTTCCAGAGTTTTCCAGACTTTATCCAGATTAATCCACACTTTTTCCAGACTTGTTCAGACTGATCCGGATTCTGGAAAATGATCCCCAGATCTTTTGGAACCTTTTTCAGATTTTTTCCAACCCTTTCCAAAAATTTCCAAGTCTTTTCCAGACGTTTCCAGAAATTTCTAGATTTTTCCAGACAATAACCAGACTTATCCAGAGTTTTCCAGAGTTTTACAGACTTTATCCAGATTTATCCAGACCCTATCCAGACTTGTACAGACTGATCCGAATTCTGGAAAATGATCTCCAGGTCTTTTGGGACCTTTGGCAGAATTTTTCCGACCCTTTCCAGAAATTTCCAGGCTCTTTCCAGACGTTTCCAGAGATTTCCAGACTTTTCCAGACTTCATCCAGATTTATCCAGACTTGTTCCAGCTCACTTGGCTTGTTCCAGGTTCCTGTTGTGTGTTGTGTGTTTGTATTAATATAAGCGTGTTAAAAAAGTGTTGCTTTTTCGTTTAGTTTCATCGGGTCGCTTTTTCGTTTCATCGAGTCTCAAATCACTCCCAACGATTCTAAAGAAGTTTTCACTTCAAAAATGACTCCACTCAACATTCCCTATCTCACGCAGAGCATAATTTTGTTTTAGTTTATATATTTTCTATTTATACAGCAAATTAGACGTAGCAACTAGGTATCATCTAATTATTATTCTTATTCATTTATTTACGTATAAGAAAAATACATTTGAAGTTGAACAGAGTTTAAATCTAAAAAAAAAAAATCTAACCTAAAACAATTCTCCTGGCCTTCGTCTTAAATTTATCCAGAGATAAACCAAAGAACTCAAGGCCCTCACAGAACTTATTTACATTGGCAGATATTCTATTCACAGGACTGAATAGTAGGTACCAGGTTCGACAGTAAGGAATGTGCAGTAAAGATTTACTTCGTGTCTGATAACTTTGAATGTGTAGATTAAAACATTCAAGACATTCGTGGCTTTTTATGTAGTAGTTAAGAATTTTAAATGCAAAACAGACATCAAAATATTCCCTTCTGCGAACAAGAGTAGATAAGTCTAAATAAGTCATAGTCAGGTCCTCACTGAGAATTACACCACTCAAAGAAAGTTTGTACCTTGCAAACTTAATAAATTTGTGTTGAACACTCTCAAGCCTATTGATGTGGATCTGATAGTAAGGTGACCAAACTATGCATGAAAATTCAAGAACGGACCTGACCAGTGATGTGTAAAGAATTTTGATAGGGCGTATACTTGTAAAGTCCCTAGTAGCTCTCTTAATAAACCCCAACATTTTATTAGCCCTGCCAATTACCACTTCAAAATGCTCAATGAACATTAGCCTAGTATCTAGATAGACACCAAGATCTTTAATGATAGAAACTTCAGACAAGCGAACATTGTTTAAGTAATACTGCAAGGGAACACTATGGGTGCGTCTACTGAAACTTATACAACAGCACTTATCGATGTTGAGGGACATGTAATTAAGCTGACACCAATCGTGAACGATGTTAAGATCATTTTGCAAAATAAGTATGTCTTGAGTTGACGTCACCTGACGATACAACTTCAAGTCATCAGCAAAAAGTAAAAAATTTGACGAGAGCAACGATCCTAAATCGTTGATAAATAAGCTGAATAGAAGGGGGCCCAAGTGAGAACCTTGGGGTACCCCAGAGGATGCATGGAAAAGAGAAGAAAGATAGCCATCGATCTTGACTTGTTGCATTCTGTTAGTAAGGTATGATTTCATCCATGAAAATAAATGTCCAGAAACGCCGAAACTTGAAAGCTTTGAAAGAAGCATTGTCGATGTAAAAAATTCTAAAACCGCCGCGGCAGTTAGTCTATCATCTTACAAGGTAAAATCACAGAAAATATATTAAATGCCCGAGAGAATCGTGCAACGCTGTTAAAATTTGTTTGCCGAAAAGCTAGCGCGAATATAATTTATTTCAATTTATAACACCGGAGCAGCGCCTCTAGCGGTCTGCCGTCGCCCATAAGCGTAGGTTTTTTATAGTTAACTATAATATTCTTTGGTATAAGTCATTGGTGTGCATTGTTTCACATATTAAGTACCTTTCTGATACTTCCAGTTTCACCAGAAACGACCCTAAATTTGAAATTTTAAATGGAACACCCAGTATATTTTTAGATATTTGAATTCGCCATTTGATTCTAAATATGAAAATGTATATCGATATAATTTTTTGACATTTCTGAAACCGAAATTACCAATTCGCACTTTTCATCTAGCGTGCCATGAGTGACATTAATTGGTAGGTTTTGTACCCAAATAACTGTTAAAATTATTATTTATTTTTATTATTGGAAAATGCAACTTCTACAGCCATTTGAAATGTTCAAATGCGTAAAAGTTGATTTTTTCTTATGGAAAGGGTAGTGGCTCACGGAATCAACTAAACAACTTTTTTCCGAGTAATAGATTGATACTACACAATAATATTTCCTTTCATTTTAAACTTCTGCTAGATTGCTTAACTTTGAAAATACTTGTTTAACGAGGGTATTTTCAAAGTTAAGCAATCTAGCAGAAGTTTAAAATGAAAGGAAATATTATTGTGTAGCATCAATCTATTACTCGGAAAAAAGTTTTTTAGTTGATTCCGTGAGCCACTACCCTTTCCATAAGAAAAAATCAACTTTTACGCATTTAAAAATTTCAAATGGCTGTAGAAGTTCCATTTTGCAATAATAAAAATAAATAATAATTTTAACACTTATTTGGGTACAAAACCTACCAATTTTAATGTCACTCATGGCACGCTAGATGAAAAGTGCGAATTGGTAATTTCGGTTTCAGAA
Organism: Ceutorhynchus assimilis; assembly: GCA_917834065.1. NCBI lineage: Eukaryota > Metazoa > Arthropoda > Insecta > Coleoptera > Curculionidae > Ceutorhynchus > Ceutorhynchus assimilis. The sequence goes on along the minus strand of CAKJTU040000015.1, from coordinate 90,625 downwards.
ATGTCAAAAAATCATATTCATATACATTTTCATATTTAGAATAAAGAGGCGAATTTAAATATCTAAAAATATACTGGGTGTTCCATTCAAAATTTGAAAGTTAGGGTCGTTTCCAGAGATACCGGAAGTATTAGAAAGGTACTTATTATGTGAAACAATGCACACCAATGACTTATACCTTCTACCAAAATATGAGATGAAAATCTTAAAAAATAAAAAAGTTACAGGGACGAGCGTCATCTGATAATCACCCGGTATAGCACTCTGAAGAACATCCGCACCGACTTGCGCCAATTATATTTTCGATTCAGAAACTTGATGTATTTTTAAAAAACATTTATTTTATTAATTAAAATACAATAGTGACAATCGGAAAATATGTGGATCAAATTGCTACAGGGAGTGCCTGAAAACAAATGAACGCTCCTTACTGGAAAGCTCTGGCTTAAATAATAAATATTTGCTGATCCAAGCATTTTCCTTAGCAGGTGGCGGTACTACCAGTGCAGTACCGCTGATTAAGCAGTTTTATATATTTATTAGTATTGACATAGGCGTACGCTAATAATTAACATAGGAAAGGAGAATTATTAGTATAAGGATAACATAGGGTCTTACAATATAACTTACCTGCTATTTTAATTTAAATTTCTGTACACAAAATCTTGTTTATCCACTTTTTTTTAATTGAAAGTGACATGGACTTCTCGCAATTTAATACTTTTTTGGGCTATCAAATCGTAGAAATTAGAGAAATTTATATCAGTAAACTAGATATTAAGTAAATTCGAAATCCCTGCCATTCTACAGGTTGATGGCGCGCGAAATAAAAATAAAATAACCCGATCCGAGCCCGAAAAGACCCGAAGACTGTCGCGGCCCGCGGGGAACAAAGAGTGCGGGGAGTTATCGTTTCACCAATTTTTTCAAACAATAACTTATAAAAAATAAAAAATATTTTTTAAAATGTATTTATGACAGGGAGGTGCAAGTGCACCCCCTTGCACCCTGCTGCCGGCGCCCATGCTTGCATACAAAAAACAAATATTCCACCTGTTATGGGGAGATCAACATGTATCTTGGAACCAACCAGTAACACTTTAATCTTATCTGATAACTGTTTCGTGTCGGATTGTGACAAGCATTTTTTAGATCAAATACAAAAAAAAGAACTGGTTTTCTAGTGTCAGAGAAAAATAACTATCATACAGATACACATAAATCACAAAATAATATCATTTTATCAAACACACAAAGTTTGCCATCAAAATTTGATGAAATACGTGAATATATACAAGTGCTTGCCGCGTGTCTGACCGAAACAAGACTGACTAGGGATTTTGGTGATTTTGAGTTTGATATACCAGGTTATAATATAATAAGAGAGGACAGTGATAATAGACATACGGGAGGGGTATTGATATTTATACAGAATCAAATCAGTATTCTACAAATTAAAAAGTATAACTACCTAAGGAATTACTAGTTCCTAGAGATACATATATGTTTGTTTAATAAGGTTTATATTTTGGGAAATCTGTATCATTCTCCTAGTTCTAGTCATGCTGATTTTTTGATGTTTTTCGAACAGATCTGCGATAAATTGCTTGATATTGGTCATCCAGTTATAATAGTAGGTGATTTTAATATTAATTGGTTAAATAACAACACTTATTCTACAAGATTTAAAAAAATTGCTCTTGATGTAGGATTGGAACAGTTAGTTAAAAAAGTTACTCATTCTACAGAGGTGGGTGGAAGTATTATAGATATGGTTTTCTCAAATAAGAAGGAGATTTTAAGTTGTACTGTAGAGGAAACTCCACGAATAAGTGATCATTTTATAGTTGTAATGAATTTAAATTTAAATAAAATTAAAAGGCAGAATAATGTAATAAATACAAGAGGTAAAATTGATTATTTTAGAATAAATAATTCTCTTAGTGTAATTTATTAGGATTATCGGGTAAATAATAGTATAGATATTAAATATACTATCTTTTATAAGTTTTATAGTCAACTTTTAAAGGTGCTAAATGAAATAGCACCAAGAGAACAAAAACTGATAAAATACTATTATAAAGAATGGTTTAATGAAAGGGTTAAAGAAGCAATTATTGACCGAGATAATAGATACAGAAATTATAAAATAAGTAAAACGGAGGAAAACAAAAATATCTATAAACAGTGTAGAAATAGGGTTTTAATGGTAATAAGGGAAGAAAAGAAAATATTTTATCACAATAAAATTGATGATGTAAAGAATAATCCAAGAAAAATGTGGCAGACATTAAGTGAAGTAATTTCTGACAAAATAGGGAATAAAATGAAAAAAATAGATATAGAAGGGGTAACTTATACTTCTTCAGAAGAAATGGCAGATGGGATAAATAAATATTTTGTTAATAGTGTGCTTCATATAGTTGATAGTATAGATAATACTTATTCAGAAATAAATTATGTATTTGATAAACCTAAAGATACCCTTAGTTCGTTCAAGATGATAGATCATGAAAAACTTCACGAGGTTTTATTTAGCTTACCAAATAAGGGTAGCCCTGACGATATAACATTAGATTTCATAAAAAACACTTTTGAAAATCCTTTATTACATATTATTAATAGCTCACTGGAGGTTGGCAGGGTTCCATCATTGTTGAAGGTGGCAACTGTTATTCCTATACAGTAAATATGTTAGGAACTATCGAGAAATTACTGGAAAAAGTGGTCTATGGTCAACTAGTTAGTTTTATTACAGCAAATAATGTATTGATAGAAAATCAGTCTGGGTTTAGAAAATTGCATAGCTGTGAAACTGCAATTCAGCACATTCTTCATGAGTGGAAAAATCTTCTGGATGAAAATTATGCAATTGGTGCTGTTTTTCTTGATTTGAAACGTGCTTTTGAAACAGTGAATAGGTCTATGTTAATAGCCAAATTGGAGAGATATGGTATAGCTGATAAAGCATTGGAGTGGCTTTGTAACTACTTGGACAAAAGATTGCAGGTAACCAAAATCAATGGACATACTTCGACCGAAATTTTAAATGACGTAGGCGTTCCGCAGTGTAGCACTTTGGGACCACTGCTATTTATCCTTTATATTAATGATATAAACAGATCAATAAAAAAATGTTCAGTCCATTTATTTGCAGATGACACACTGTTGTATTTCAAGTCTAAAGATATGAATGACCTAGTTGAGACCTTGAACATTGATTTGGAACACCTGCATGTATGGTTCAATATTAATTCTCTTAGATTGAACTTATCTAAAACAAAATGGACCAAGCTTACTATCTATAATACTTTGATCTTACCACATTATATCTTTAGTTCCTCGATCCTGTACCTGTGTAACAAAAATGATCAGAACAGGTTGCAAAAATTGCAAAATAGGGCAATGAGAATTATTTTACGTGAAAGGCGTGAAACGCCTATAAAAATATGTTAGGAAAACTAAATTGGCTTTCTGTTGAAAAATTTCTTATTTACCAAAATATGTTGTTAATTTATAAAATGAAAAATGAGCTAACACCTACATATTTGACTGAAAAATTAAGAAGTCATTCTTCTGTACATTCGTACCCTACTAGGAATCGTAACAATTTTTATGTTACAACAAAAAATAAAAAAGGAACTGAAAATGGTTTATACCACTAGTTTAAAGTAGAAGCGGCAACACCGCATGGTCAAAAATATTTTTAAAGTGTAGATCATGGTCGTTTATCCCGGTTGCCAAATTTTCAAAATGATCCGCCTTTTAGTTCTCCATAAACGTCTAATACGCCATCCACCGTGGGACACCCTGTATATTGTTTGCTTATTTTTTTTTTGTGGTATATATTTTTATAGTATTTGTTCTTTTATCTATTTAGTTTTAATGATTTCACATTTTATCCTTTTGGTTTTGGCAAAAAAAATTTTCGTTTCATAATTTTATTGTAATTTAAATTGAAGCCTGTTTTTTTTTTTAAGATAAAAGTCAAAAAGGCTTGTGGTGGGCTTGTGTTGCCAACAAAGTTACTAAATTTTTGTCTTGGGGAATTATCGAGGGAATTATCTTAAAAAAAAAAAACAAACTTTAGGAAATTTATAATATCATGCTTTGTCAACAGAAATTTGATTTTCTTGGACAATAAGGTATTTTTTGATTTGATTTTTGATAACTCTTAACAGTGGAGAGTGATGTGGGTGGTTAAATAGAAAGCGCCACACCTGTTTTAATGCCCTTTAGTTGAACGGAGTTCCAATATTTCAAAAAAAAAAAACAGGAAAAGTGAGGAAAACTCAACAGCTAAACGTTACTTGCACCTGCCAAACTAAAATTGCATATACAAATGTGATAGAACAGTCAGAACCAGTACGTGCTTGACTCAATACTTATCTCGGAGGAATGTGTCTTTGTTCTGGTTTCTGTTGGCAGTCATAGGATCTTGATAGGAAATGCATATACCGGGTGACAACGAAATCGTTATACAAGGCATTCAGTTGTTTTTAAAGTTAAAAATTTGAAAATTGAATGGAACGGGTAAGTCATTGAGACGCACATTTTTCGTAAAAAAACAATTGAATATCCATTCCGGTTACTCCGAAAATGGACCCAAGTCAAGAAATTTTTATGGAACCCTGTATATTTTTTTACACAGTTAGATAGAGCATAAAATTCCCTTTCCAATGACATATCACAACTTGCATTTGTTTCCAAGATGGCGGCGTAAGAAGGGATTTTTCTTAAATTCAATATGGCGGCATTCTGACGTAACCGATACTGTTTCTTTCAAACAAACACTTTTAACAATCCATAATTTTTAGATTTGAAATGGTTTTAGATCGAATTTGAAAAAAAAATGATTTTGCTCAAAAACAAGGGCATTTCAAAATTTCTTTGATATGCAAATTTTAGTTTTAAATTTTCTAAAAATTTTGAATAGGAAAAGGTACTTATTGAATTCTAGAATTAAAGTGTGTCCAATGACCTACCGAAAAATGTCTACCAAAATGCATATTCATTTTTCGGTAAGGTATTCAAAGGTTAGGTCAGAATGCCGCCATATTGAATTTAAGAAAGTGCACGCCGCCATCTTAAAAACAAATTCCACTTATCATATTATGTCATTGAAAAAGAATTTTGGGCTCTATCCAACTGTGTAAAAAAATATACAGGATTCCATAAAAATTTCTTGACTTGGGTCCACTTCCAAAATAACCAGAAGTGATATTCAATTGTCTTTTTATGGAAAGTGTGCGTCTCAATGACTTACCCGTTCCACCCGATTCTCAAATTTCTAAATTTAAAGACAACTGAATGACGCCTTGTATAACGATTTCGTTGTCACCCGGTATACCAGGTATCTCAGATGTTGATGTATATGAGAGTTTTGTCTCTGTTCTGCATCTTGTTGATCAAACCAATTTTACGGACATTTTTTTGTGGGGCGATTTCAACTTGCCAAAACTGACATGGATCAATGGCGAGGATGGAACATTTCTGGTCGGAGCGGTGACAAATGAGGCAACTGTATTGTCTAATCAGGAATTTGCTCCTTTTTTTCTTATTCTCTAATTAAATTCATCACATTGAAAAAAGTCACTTGCCACATAAATTTTAAGTTTTCAACTGATAGTTTCTGTAAAAAAAAATATAGAAATTCAAAATAATACTCTTCGTGCCAAAGGGAAGTCGTAAATCAATGACGTCACAAGACGGTACATTTCACAGGTGATTAATTTCGTTGTAAGTTTCCCCTCGTTTTTGTTTTAATTGGTGAGTTCACCGATGAGTTAGCTATCTTTGTTTAATGAATAGAAAATGACAGTGACCGACATGAATGATGGATCCATCGGTAGAATTCGATGTAAACACAAGCGTCTGACGGCCCACGTCTCACGGTAACACAACCAAACTTTCGTTTGTTTAGCGTTCCATGACGTCATAACCAATTTGAGAGCGTTTTCGCGCCCTTTGTTATATTTAATATTTGAATAATTATTTATTTATTAGTGATTCTAAATAAAAAGGATTTAAATATAGAAATACCGGGTGTCTACGAGATCAGTTTCGCGCTGGCATTTGCTGGTTTTTTTTTCAAAGGCAAAGATTTTTGGTATGGAGTGTAGGTTTGAGAAATGTCATCTTTTGACATGTGTGTCAATGTTTGGTAACTTCCGGTTTGACCGGAAATGGTCGTAACTCCGTAATTTTGAATGGCATCCCAATAATTTTTTCGCATTTTTGCTATCTGCGGATCATGATGTGTACGAAAACGTCAAATTTGAACATTTTTGAAGAAATTTCAGAACTCTGGATGAAAATTTATTTTTGAACAGGAAGTGACGAAGCGGTTTTAAAATTGTTATTTTCAACCAACACAATCGTAGAAAAATGCGAATGCCAAGTTATTATCTTATGCTTGTTCTCCAAAGGCTTCCAAAGCTGAAAAAATCACATTTTACGTGATAACTCAATGAAATCAGTGAAATCACCCGACTTTCATAACAAATTTTTTTTACCTTTTTCAAAATAAAACCAACTATGCAATAAAACTTTTTATTCATGCCAGTTTTTAATTATTTTTCCAATATTTTTACTATGCATTACTATAACTGATAAAACTAAAATACTTATAAATAAACCCCTGTATTCAAACTTTGTGTTTACAAATTCCCGAGATGTCAAACAATGACAATAGTTATTTGTATACCAAGGCCGCGAAGTGCCTTTTAGCGTACGTACAGAAAAGTTATCGCCGAGGCCGCTTGCGGCCGAGGCAAGATAATCTCGAGGACGCTAAAAAGTTTCGCGGTCATGGTATACACACTATTTTTTGTGCAACCATGAAAATTATGTGGAATTATAGAAAAAATGTACTCCTTTCAACAAACGTGGAACTAATTACCAGTTTGATGTATAACCTGGTGGCTATGGTGGCACAGCGTTTCCATGGATGTCATGGATGACATATTTTGCAAGTAAACAAATACACAAAAAATTTTGACGGTTCTCAAAAAATCGTGAAAATATCCGACAGCGATACAGATGTTTCACTCTCTTGCACTCCTCCAGAGCTAAAAAATATGGTTCAATCAGCTATTTCTGAGTTAATACCTGGAAAACTAAGCGGCAATATGAAAATTGTTACTGCGAGTTCAAAAAACTGGTGTGACAAACAAAACGTCAAAATGGTGTCTGAAAGCATATTGGCTAATTTAATGCCGAAATGGGAAGTTTTGAGAGTTCAATTCAAAAACACTGGATTATTAGTTGCTTCAGCTTCAGGAGTAAATATTAGTAATAATGCAAACTGTCATGTAAGTGTTAATATTTATCCTAAATAATTTATGTTGTTCTGAAGAATTTGAAAATAAAATTTACTTATTGTTGTTGTCAAAGTGTCAAATTTTGATTTATAGTTTCGCGGCCGTCACCAAGGGCAACGGCCGCGAAATTGAATTTCGCGGACTGTGTGGCGGCCGCGAAAGCTCATTTTGCGGATGGTTGCACAAAAATAAACATATCTTGCCCACAGAGCTTGTCAATGGCTTGTCAAGAAAAAAAAAACACCAGCTCCTTTTGGAAAGCGTTCTTTATACAGGGGTTCATGTATAAGTAGGTTTATCATTTATAGTAGTGCATTATAAAAATAATAAGAAAATAATTAAAAACCAACATAAATGAAAAGTTTCAATGCATAGTTGGTTTTATTTTGAATAAGGTAAAAAACTCTTGTTGTGAAAGTTGGGTGATTTCGCTGATTTCATTGAGTTATCACGCATAATGTGATTTTTTCAACTTTGGATGCCTTTGGATAGCAAGCAAAGGATAACATCTTGGCACTCGCATTTTTCTACGTTTGTGTGGGTTGAAAATAACAATTTTAAGACCGCTCCGTCTTTTTCTGTTCAAAAATAAATTTTCATCCAGAGTTCTAAAATTTCTTTAAAAATGTTCAAATTTGACGTTTTCGTACACATCATGATCCGCAGATACCAAAAATTCGAAAAAATTATTGGAATGCCATTCAAAATTACGGAGTTAGGACCATTTCCGGTCAAACCGGAAGTTACCAAACATAGACACACATGTCAAAATATGACATTTCTCAAACCTACACTCTATACCAAAAATATTTGCCATCGAAAAAAAAACCAGCAAATGCCAGCGCGAAACTGATCTCGTAGACACCCGGTATACTTCCAGAGTATTTTGCTTCACTTGAAATACATTTTGCATCAAAATAAAATTTTATGCAACTTCCTCATTGTGCTGCATATTTGGGTTTGTACCAAAACAACCAAGTTCCCAATAAATATGGAAATTTTTTGGATCTATTGTTTAACAACCATGTCAATGTCTATGTCACATTGTCCGACAACCCTTTCTTGAAGTTGGATGCTCCACACCCAGCTTTTGAGTGTAATTTCATTTTTCTACGAGCGTGCGGGAGATGGCTCTTCCCGCACTATTTGCTGTGCGGGAAGAGTTTTTTTTCCGCACTGGTGCGGGAAGAGTCTGAAATAATACTGTTTAATAGATTTTTAATTTTAACTTTTGCACAATTGCATTTTATTTAAATTAAACTTTTCGTAACGTCACCTTCAATATGCTCGTAGAAAATAGTTATTTGTGCAACCAGTTGGGAAAAGTACTATTTTTCGAAACGAGCAGATTTCTGCGGAACGAGCGTAGCGAGTTCCGCAAAAGGAAGCAAGTTACGAAAAATAGTGTTTGCCAACGTGTTTCACACAATATTTTTTCTAATTTTGTATGTTATGATCTGATCCATTCAAATTCGAGTCAGAAACATGAAAAATAACCCTCCTTTAATTATTTCCTAAATCGTCAGTATTGTTCAGTAAGTTTGGTGATTCAAAACTGTTACTGTTATTTATATATTTTATATTGCATATTCTTTGTTCATTTCAAGTTATCAATAAAGTATGAATCAAAAAAAAAAAAAAAAACGGTCATTGCTTTCGGCTATCATCAACTACCTACTCTGCTTGTAGATTCTGATTTGCTGAGAATTAAATAGCATGGGAAGTCTAATACAGCCGCTAAGGGCTATGTGGAGAATTCGATAACTATAATAAACAGGAAATTGTCACCAAAGTTGGTGAGACTTCCATGGAAATGGAGAAAACATTCAATTTATTCATTTATTTACGACTAATGTATAATGTGCGTATTATATTTGTGATTTTGGCAGTATAATGACATATGTTATTCCTCCAGGGATTAATGACGAGTAGCGGGATTAATGGTCATTATTCCACAAAGTGTCAGTGTCAAACGTGTAGTGCTTGTGGATTTGTATTGAAAATTATGAGACGGATGAAATTTGTTCATTGAAAATCTCAAATAAATTAATTTGTCGTAAATAAAGTAGAGTATACTACTCGCAATAATGGCTATTATTCCCTCGGAATGTTACTCCCTCGCTGCTAACGCGGCTCAGTTCGTAATAATCCTCGGGAATAATAGCTATTATCATTGACTCGTGGTATAATCTACTATTAATTAATGCTACACAGAAAACTATGTTGTCAATATCATCAATAATTGTTCAAATTGTGTTAAGTATTAAAATTTTTAACTAACTAGTTTTTTTTTTCCATACATTGTCATATTATGGAACTAATTTGGATAAAATTAAATCTTCATAATATGTACGTACAAAGAATATAATAACAACAAAGTACTTCAAGTAGTTCAGCCCCAAAAGTATCACAGATTTGGTTCCTGGATTTTTTGCAACTAATGGTCAAATTTACTTTTTCTAATTTTGACATTTAAAGTGACACTTTTCAAAACTCGTTGACGTTATCAAAGGTCTTACTTTTCATCACCAGTTACGAAAAGTAAAATTTTTCGCAACTGGTGATGAAAAGTAAATTTCACCATCAGTTGCGAAAAATACAGAAATTAATTTTGTGATAATTTTAACGCCAAACTACTTGAAGTATTGTTATCATATTCTTTGTAGGTACATATGGAAATTTAGTTTGACTATGAACTAAATTTGACATCGGGCCAAATCATATTTGCTTTTTGCTCAGCTTTTTGACTTCCTATGAATAATTTAGCCGACTCCTCAATGTCACTCGGTACGTCGCTTCCTGAATTGATGGACATTAGAATCTAATAATAATTATTCTTTTACTCTATAAAGTTTGAGTGGTTTATATAAGGACAATATTAATTATTTTTTTTTACTTTTTCAAAAATTAGAAACGCAGAACATCTCTGAACTCACCTGACGCTTGACAATTATTATTATTATTATTAGAAGTACCTATGTTTTTTATATTTTTAACTTGAATTAAACAGGATCATGTGGTGAAAATTAGAAAAAATATTGTGTGAAACACGTTGGGAAACACTATTTTTCGTAACTCTCTTCCTTTTGCGGAACTCGCTTCGCTCGTTCCGCAGAAATCAGTTCGTTACGAAAAATAGTGGTTTTCCCAACTGGTTGCCCAAATAACTATTTGATCACCAGTTGCGAAAAATTTTACTTTTCGTAACTGGTGATGAAAAGTAAGCATTTGATAACGTCAACGAGTTTTGAAAAGTGTCACTTTAAATGTTAAAATTAGAAAAAATATAGTTCCTATCTCTTGCAGGAAGAAATTTCTCTTCCCGCACTCTTTAGGAAAATAGCTATTTAGACTGGGTACCAAAGAATATGTTATGCGACTATTTTTATTACAATTTTAAATTTGCAAATGTTATGGACATGAATATCTTCCTATCCAACTGTGATTGGAGTTTTATTGACAGGTGTTCCGATATCGATGTGGCAGTGTCACATTTTTATGATACTCTGTATTACGCAATTGAGATGTGCAGACCTTCGACCGACCAACCTCTCAATACAAATCACCAAAGTTTCCTGGATGGATGAATGATGAGTTGAAAAAATTGATCATTGCAAAGAAAAAGGCTCATGAAAAATTTAAAATCACAAATTCAATTGATAATTACACTGTTTTTTCTGATTTGCGATCAAAATGCAGAGATACCTCACAATCTTCATATAAAAATTACATAAAAGATGAAAGAACTATGTAGAAGGGCAGTTGTGTGACAAAAAATCATTTTGGAGCTTCGTGAATCCAAGAAAAGGGAACACAGCGTACCCACAGTGTATGAACTTCAATAATCCAGAAAGCAGTGATCCTCAGGAAATCTCGGAGATGTTTCGCACCCATTTTTCATCGGTGTACTCAGAGTATGTAGAATTTGATTCAGATGGAACATTTTACTGTGATAAATCGGTCTCACTTGGTGACCTCAAACTCTCTGTAATAGACGTTTTTGATAAGAATAATGATTTTAAACTTTTTAGTTTAGGCCCCTATTGTACTGTTGAAGAATCGTAAGTTTGTCTTGTCCGAAGTGTTATGTAAACTGTTTTTCCTACGAGTGTTTTTGTCCATATTATTTATCAAAAAAAATGTTTCCAATACGCAAAGATTTTATAATGATGGTACAAAAGAGCACATAATATAAAATAATATATAACAAATCATTTATTTGATCCTAAATATCTTCATTTTTAGAAATAAAAAAAATGGTGCGGAAAAGTGACTTTTCCGCACGATTTTACTTTTCCGCGCGATTTTTTTATACAAAAAAAAATAATGGAACCGGATTTTTTTATCATGATCCTTGGGCCTATATCTAAATTGGCCAAAAAAATTGCTAGGATCCCCCACCCTCGCGGGGCTATGCCACCTAAATAGGGGGCCCTGCGGAGCTGTGCCCCCAAATGAGGGGCTCCGCCCCTCAAATAAGGGGCTTCGCCCTCCAAAAGGGGCCCAGGGCTCCGCCCCAAAAAAGGGCCCCCAGGGCTCCGCCCCCAAAAAGGGGCCACTGCGGGACTGTGCCCCTCAAAAATGGGGCCCCCGCGGGAGTGTGCCCTCAAATAGGGGGCCCCCGAACTTTAATATGTATGGGTACACTTTTCAGTAAAAGTAAAAATCGTGCGGAAAAGTAAAAAAATAGTGCGGAAAAGTAAAATCGTGCGGAAAAGTAAAATCGTGCGGAAAAGTAAAATCGTGCGGAAAAGTACAACTTTCAAAACGAAAAATTGTGCGGAAAAGTAACTTTTCCGCACGCTCGTAGGAAAAATATTGTACCTAACTCTTGCGGAAAATGTCTTTTCCACCCTCGACGGCTTGCCCGAACTCCGCTCCGCGTCGTTCGTGCAACTGCAGTCTCATGCGTTCCGCACTTGTTAGGTAAATAACTATAATCTGTCTTTGAGTAGCGGAAAATATCCCTCATGTTGGAAATTGTCATATGTCACGCCGATCTTTAAGCGGGGATAGGTCAGACATAGAAAACTACCATACTATTTCAAAAACTTCATTAATTTCTAAAATCTTCGAAGCCATGGTTGCCAAAAAAATAACTCCAATTTTCAAACATATCATTATAAACGAGCAGCATGGTTTTATGAAGGAATGTTATGAGTTTTAAAGAAAAAATTTAAAGTTTTTAAGCGACAGGTTTTTTGCGATTTTTCAGAAACTGCTTATGACGGAGATTGTGACCCTCCGTAACGACTAAAAAAAAGCTACAAACCGCGTTCGAAAAACGCTAAAGCGATTTAAAAATAGGACAAAAAATTTAATGAACCAAACCTCACTCAGGATCAAACCCAATGTTGACCAGTATATTTTTATCTACTTAGATTCAGGTAGGATAGTTTTTTAGATTTTTAGAATGGTTTAGAGGATACATCTGGTTAAAGATTCACTATGGATTTTACTGCATGTAGTACATGTTTGAACCCTTTAAAGACGGTCTAAATTAGTCTTGGCTGCTTGACACCCACGACTCCCACGAGGTACCTTACCCTGCGTTCGTTATTTTGGTCCGAGTTCTCCGAGCTTTACTTTACCGTTCGTTTATTTAAAAAGTGTACTCGGTGCATCCTCATTCGCGTTCGTTTATTAAAATTTCTGGCACTTTTATACAGCGCTCAACTGCTCTGTTCGCTCACTGGTCACGTGATTACGGCTCCGCTCAGCACGCTCTGCTCTTTGAGCAAAATACCGAACGCAAGGTTAGATGGATTCAAAAAGAGCGAGGTACAGGGTGATCCAGTATAAAGTGAACACCCCCTACCTTTTTGCTAAAAAATTTTTTTTTCAAAAAATCAAGATAGCCATTTGATGTATTTTGTTTCTAGGTGTTTAGGAACGTTTTTCAAAATTTAATTAGATTTTTCTTTAAAGCGCTGTGACCAAAATAGCTATTTATACAATAAGTTGCGAAATGAGCGTCTTTTAGGCACGCGACGTGAAAATTGTCCAACGAGGCAAAGCCGAGTTGGACAACACGTCGAGTGACTAAAAGACTTCGTTTCGTAACGTATTGTATACAAGATTTTTTCTACTAGCGTTTCATAATAAAAAAACACAATTTTATTTCAATGTTTGTCACCTGCTTTTGCTTGACACCTTTCATGGTGGTGACTAATATTCATTATAAATACAAAACAAAATTCAAATCTGTGTTTAGTGTGTTTTTTATTTCTGAACAATGAATGACACTTTTAGGCACTAGTACTTAAAAGTTACTTTTACGCACTTGAAAGTCACTTTTACGCACTTGAAAGTTACTTTTACGCACTTGAAAGTGACTTTTACGCACTGAGTGCCTAAAAGTCACTTTTACGCACTTAGTGCTTAAAAGAATGTCGTTTCAAAACTAAAATGATAATCGAAAAGTTGCTATTATGAAACGTCAGTAGAAAAAAGTATTTTTTTAAAATAGAATAACCTATATTTAAATCAATTTTTTAAAAGTTCCTATTTTTCTCATTTCAAATATATAGTTTGTTTATCTTTATTTTGAACATTTACGATAATTCTCACTTCAAAATTCGAATAAAAATAGCCGAAAAAGGTATAAAGGTAAATCTAAATAATTTTTTCTACAAACGTGTTAAAAATGCAATTTTTAACACTCCCCCGAAGCATTAAAAATGTTACTTTATCGCACTAGTGCCATAAAGTCTTTATAGCACTAGTGTTAAAAATGAAACATCAAATTTTGAGAGCGAACGTCAAAAAAAGTTTGTATTTTTAGTTATTTACATTGATAATAATGGTGAAATTTGAACAACTGTGGTAGCCCGACTAGCCGCCTCATCTATATTTTTCAAGGGATCGATGCAGCCCTCTTTTTTTCTGTATTTTGTTACATTTTTAGCAAAAAGCATTACTGACCACGACATACTTTCAAGAAACTGACATTTCATTACCTGTAAAACAAGGTGCTGGCTTTTTTGACAAATATCAAATTCAATAATTTTATGTAGGAAAGATGCTAAAAATCCAATTTGTTACTGGTTATTGCTTTTTATTGCCGTTTGTAGAAAAAATAGTGTATGATATTTATGTTAAAAGTATTTTTAAGGCACTTATGTGAATTGCAGAATTCGCTTCGCTCATTCTGCAAACTTTCACATGCGTGCCTTAAAAATGTACTTTTAACACTTATATCATAAATAACTATTACCTTTAATAAAGCTGCTGGCAAAGTCTAACTGCTGGTGATTAAGTTTCATGATACCTTTTCGGCTATTTTTATGTTAATTTTGAAGTGAGAAAATATCGCAAATTTTTAGAATAAAGATAAACCAACTAGGTATATATTTGAAATGAGAAAAATAGGGACGTTTAAAAAATTGACTTAAATATAGGTTATTCCATTTAAAAAAATTACTTTTTTGCTCACAGCGCTTTAACGAAAAATCTAATTAAATTTCGAAAAACGTTCTCAAACACTTAGAAACAAAATACACCAAATGGCTATCTTGATTTTTTCAATTTTTTTTTTTTTTTGCGAAAAGGTAGGCGGTGTTCACTTTATACTGGATCACCCTGTATATCGTAGGATGTTTAAATAGCAGAGAGTCCTGATTCACAGTAAATTAATTTTTTTATCGCATATAGCACCTACCAGAGCTGGGAGTAACGACAAAAAATAGTTACTTTACTTTAACGAGTTACTGAAAGTAACGCGTTACTTGGTAACTTCGTTACTTTTCACATTGATTGATAAGTAACTGTAACGACGTTACTTTTCTGAAGTAACGCTGGAAGTAACGCGTTACTAGTTACTATGAAAGTAACTCGTTCTCTCAATTTGTTTATCTTCTTTACAAATAATTGACGAGTGAGGAAAAGGAAAATAAGTAATCCAAAAACTTTGTATGTCAAATAAAATGTGGGTAGTACAAAAAATTTTGAAAGCTCAAAATAATCGTTTTTGGGCGTGCCACGCGCCGCCTCTGCTCTAAAGACACTATATATGCAGACACTGAGATGCTGCAAAGAGCAGGTTTGTCCAAAACCAAGTGCTCTATTCAGTCGCTTAATCCTTAATCCGTTTGAATTTTGCAAGAATACTCTTCCACATAGTCGGACTCACAAACTAAAAACATATTGGCATTTCGAAAAGGTCTTATTTGATTGTTTGGACTGCTGTGTTGGAGAGTCAAATTAAGGAATAACGCAATTTTTGACGTAAATAGTTATTTTCGAAGTAACGCGTTACTTTAAAAGTAACGAACTACTTTTAAAGTAAAGAAGTTACTTTCAAAGTAAAGAAGTTACAGTAACGCGTTACTTTCCAATAAGTAACGAAAATAAAGTTATCATTATTCGAAAGTAACTGTGAATTTTAGGTAACGAGTTATTTTTAAGCAAAAGTAACTGTAAAGTAACGCGTTACTTTTTTCAAGTAACGATCCCAGCTCTGGCACCTACATTAAATTACTTATAGTTTTTGGCACCATAGATGCATAGGCTGGTTCAGTGAAATTTCATTAACACGGTTTTTCACATTTTTATGGAGTATTACTCATACATAAAAAAAAATTCAGCTTTATTGGATAAATATTAAAAAAGTTACATGCGTTTTAATATTGAAACAGTTATGCCTCACAAATTCATAGCTGTAACGTCATAGAATATCTCGAGTCAAGACAGACTAAAGGCCGTCACACACGGTTTTACATAACGCAATGTCAACTGATTTTCTACTGACAGTTAAAGTACACAGGACTCTGAACATCACTGAAAATTGAAAAAAATGGAATTTGCATGGGCAGGGGGGAGCTCGCTGCCTACTCCGTTTGAATTCCCGCTAATTTTTTCCATTTTCAGTCATGTTCGAAGCCGTTTAATTTGCGATAAAAAAATTAAATGGAAAATCTGGAATAGAGGATCGATAGTTTGGCATTTCGACTTATCAGTGGACTTTTCAAAATAAATATTAAAAAATTATCCTCAATTCGACAGACTGCTTTAGAAACATCCCCATTTTGCTTGACAAGGGTATTATGCCCAAACGACCCATTGGACCGGGCCGCATCTAAACATTCCGGTATAGGATTCGGCACCTAGGAATATTTCATTGGTCCGTTTGAATTCGGACCGCCAATTGATGCGGAGTGCCGAAATCGGTACTTGAATGTTGAACGGTGCTGAGCCTCAGGTCAGAACGGTCCATTAGCAACAGCCATGAGGAGTGCCGAATCTAAGGTCAAAATGTTAAACAGTGCTGAGTATCAGGTCCGAATGTTGCCATGCGTTTGGCGCGGTTTTTGTATTACATCAGCTGTCCACCTCCTTCGTGTTCCTCTTAGCTACAATTTTGCGACCGATGCGGTTTATTTCGCCGTTGCTTCATGTGTTCTTGTGCTTAAACATGCAAGGTGAGTTTGCCTGGATCATTTAAACACTTTCAACGTGGTGAGCAAATTTACCGAGCCAACATTTTGGAGGAAAATGATATAAAGCAATGGATAGAAGATTATAGTGAATAGTGATATAACAGACACGAATTGGAATGTGACGTCAGCGAAAAATAATTATAACAGATTCAAATGCAGGTTTGTGTTCAATTTCAATTCAATGACGTAGAATCTTCTTGGATGCGAATAGATTTTGGAAAATACATTTTTTAGATATGTTTTTGTATGCCATCATAGTGCTTATAAAAAATTGGATCAAGGAAATAATAAGAAAGGAAAATCCAAAAACTGCTGTTGCCTGGCTTCAATTGATATTTCAATTAAACTAAGCACCACAGATACCAAAAAAAAAAAAGATAAATATATTAGGGTATTTATTTTCAAAATTTTCTATTCTAATTTGCCAGGTTCCAGGTTTTTATAATCCGCCCCTGGGTCCGCCACTGCAAATTATTGTCCAAGATTTTTTGAAATGTATCGTTGAAATAAAATAAATGTGTAACAAAAAGTAAATAAAGTTTGTTTGTTGATTTCGTGCCGCGCTAACGGAGTAACATTCCAACCTGCAGCTGGGCACTGTTTAACATTTTGACCTTTGATTCGGCACTCCACATAGTATATATGTATATACCATTCTGACCTGAGGCTCAGCACCGTTCAACATTCAAGTACGGATTTCGGCACTCCGCATTAATTGGCGGTCCGAATTCAAACGGACCAATGAAATATGCCTAGGTGCCAAATCCTATACCGGAATGTTTAGATCCGACCAAGCCCAAATTTAGGCTAAATAAAGCCTGCCTCATCTACTATGTATGTGTAAAAAATTAATTCTCTAGCATGAAAATTTAAAAAGTCAGAAATTTTTTACGAAAATCTCTTTTTTGGGGAGAAAAAAATAATTTCTCGAAGACTGAAAGACCTACAGGGTTGTATGATGGCTAAAGCTTGTTCAATGCTCTAAAACTATTGCCATAGTAGAAAAACCATCCGATCATTAGTTTACGAAATACAGTGAAATAAACAAAAAAAAAGCCCTATTTTTGCACTAAATATTGTTTATAAAATCCCCTGAAAGTAATTAGATGCTGCATTTTTGGTTTTTAGCATCTATAAATGATCCTTAACAATAATGCATCGATAGTTTGCTGTAAAATTTTATGTTAAAATATGGCTGTTATTTCGCTAAGTGCCTTGGCCTACTACGAGATATGTACAGGGTGAGTCATTTTGGGTGGGAATGCCGGGTACAGCCTAAACGGTGATAGATACAAAAAATCTGATATAAGTGTCGCGATCTATTTTTTTGAGTATAGTTTAATGGGCCACTCAGAATTTTTCGAAATTCATTTGTTTTCGATATACAGGGGTTTTTTGGAAAATAGCTGATTTCTGTTTTCCTCTGTATCTCAGTTGTTATCAAAAATTTTTAAAAATGTCAAATTACGTTTTTGTGTGATTTTTTATGCAGAATCCAGCGGCATACTCAGATATTTTTTAGGGGTATTATTTTTCGAGATATAGTCAAAATTTCAACTTTTTTAAATGGGACACCCTATATATTTTCACACCGTTAAATTAGGGTTTTTTTTCTGATTCTAATGATATATAAGACTTTATAGTTTCAATAATTTTAAGAGTCAAAACCGCGAAAAAGCTATATTTTTAGGGTATTTTATAGAAGTTGTTTCTCGGATTTAGCGATCCCGAACACAAACGTGGTACGGCGGTAGCGGGAGCAAGTGCGGTAGCGACACGGGATTAGAATTATTAAAAAATGTGGTGGGATATAATACATTTCATTCTAAAGGTAGGCGCAGACTGACGCGGGCCTGCGGGAACGAAACTTTTGCGGGACGTAAATCAACGGCGACGGCGAGATATGAAAAAGTGCATACCGTTACGGAGAGAACGCATGCGATTTGCGGGATGTGTGCGAATTATTTTCGGTTCGTAGCGTGCAGTGTTTTCCCGCAGTTCGCATAGTAGTTTCATGATGTTTTTGTATTGTTTGGACGCTACCACGTGTTTCCGAGTATGGCAGAAACTATCGCGTTGGTGTGCATGCTATGCAAACTCCCGCTGCCGCATCTACCGTTTCGCTCCCGTTCCCGCTCCCGTTCCCGCTCCCGTTCCCGCTCCCGTTCCCGCTCCCGTTCCCGCTCCCGCTACCACAGTCCCACGTCAATCTGCGCCTACCTTTAAACGTTATTTCGCTTACATATCCTGCCACATGTTTTAATCCCGCGACGCTGCCCCTCCCGCGGTACCGCACTGGTGTGTAGGATCCTTCAATTGCTTTAATGACTATTTTTAATAAAACAAATCATATCCAGCCGTAGTTCCTTGGTTATTTTATTTAAAATGAAATATTTCAATTTTTTAACATGAGGTAAATTAATTGACTATAGGATACATCTTTATTCAACCTGAAAATTTCACCTTGTTTTCAAAATAATTATAAATAAGGGAAATTGTTCGTGACCTAGCAAACAGAATAATGGCTAATTGAAAAGTTTACTAAAAGTTTGGACTCGACTAGGATTCAAACTTAGAACCTCTAGGTTCAGTAGTCGCGTCTAACTCAAACTCTTCGTTAACTTTTAAGTAGCTACAATTCTGTCTGCTATGCCACGAACGAATTTTCTTATAAATATTATACTGACAAAAAATCAACCTTAAAAATTAAATATTAAGATGCTCGATAATTGTAAATTAGTTTTTCACTAGATGGACTTTTATAACACTAGTGTAGTAAGCAAAGAAGTGGATTTCAATAAATCATCAAAACTTCTATTGGAAACAAAAATTTAACGTAAACTAACTAGGTATATGGATCAAATGACTCGTGAACCAGTAACTTAAATAAACAAAAATCTAACAAATACCTCATCGAACATCTAGTTATGCAGTTAATAGTGTGAGCGTTAGCGTGAGCTAATTTTTCCAGTGGCTTAGTTTACGAAAAGTTTGGACGAGACAAGAATTTGAGCCTAGGACCTCTAGATTACTAGTCTAGCCGTCGGTTCATTTTTGCCCAATCGGTCAAGTGTTTTGTCAACTTTTAACGTGTTAGTGCTACAATCTGCAAACTTCGGCGGTTACTGAATCTAGGGGTCCTAGGTTCGATGCCTAGTTAGCTATTCTGTCTGCTAGTTCACGTTGTAATGTTCATTAAAGGATCCTACACACCAGTGCGTTACCGTGGTAGGGGCAGCGTCGTGGGATTAAAAACATGTGGTAGGACATGTAAGCGAAATAACGCTTTAGGATGAAATGTATTAAATCCCACTACATTTTTCAATAATTCTTATCCCGTGTCGCTGCCGCACTTGAACCGCTACCGCCGTACCACGTTTGTGTTCGGGATCGCTAAATCCGAGAAACAACTTCTGAAAAATACCCTAAAAATATAGTTTTTTCGCAGTTTTGACAGTTAAAATTATTGAAACTATAAAGTGTTATATGTCATTAGAATCACAAAGATAAACCTAATTTAACGGTGTGAAAATATATAGGGTGTCCCATTTGAAAAAGTTGAAATTTTGACTATATCTCGAAAAATAATACCCCTAAAAAAAATCTGATTGCGCCACTGGATTCTACGTAAAAATCACACTAAAACGTAATTTGAAATTTTTTAAAATTTTTGATAACAACTGAAATACAGAGGAAAACAGAAATCAGCTATTTTCCAAAAAACCCCTGTACATCGAAAACAAATGAATTTCGAAAAATTCTGAGTGGTCCCATGGGCGCCGGCAGCAGGGTGCAAGGGGGTGCACTTGCACCCCCCTGTCAGAAATACATTGAAAAAATTATTATTTTATTATTATTTTTTTTTTAATAGTTACTGTTTGAAAAAATTGGCGAAACGAGAAACGATGGCCCCCTCGGACTCTTTGTTCCCCGCGACATTCCTCGGCTCACTTCCGGCTCGGATCGGGTTATTTTATTTTTATTTCGCGCCATCAACCTGTAGAATGGCGGGAATTTCGAATCTACTCAAATTCTAGTTTAATTATATAAATTTCATTAACTTCTACAAATTGATAGGTCGAAAAAACTGCGAGAAGCCCGTGCCCTGCAGGGGCGGACATATCACCGGGCAGATCGGTGCGCCGCCCAGCCCAGGCCCACGGTCCAAAAGGGCCCCACGATGCTGCGGAAAATTTCGAATATATAGGAAAAAATGTCATACATGCAAAACAAATATAATAACATTTTAATTAAGCTACATTCAATAAGGACTCAATTCCTATCTTCTAAAATAGCATTTACCATACCGCCCATGCCTAATAATACCTATTCGTTTCTGTGGTTGAGAGGATCTGGCAACGCTGAGTGTGCTTCCGAAATATTCCGAATATATCCGACCATAATTTCGAGAAACACAGACCGACCCAACCGTCCATATATTGTGATTTGATTACCACCATTTCCAGGCCGCATTTTTATTTTCCTACTTTTTACGTGACACTCAAGGGCAGTGGCGCACCCAGGGGGAGCATCGGTCCAGGCCCCCCTCCTAGGCCACCCGTCCAAAATTGTATTTTTACGTACAAAAAAAAATTGACATCATAACGTGACACCCTGACACCACAGAACATATCACCTATAGAAAAATATCTCAAATGAGAGAATCGCGACGAAGGTTTTTAGTTAGGTTTTTAGTCAACGATGGCGACACTGTCGGGAGATAAGAGAAATTTACAGGTATCTGTGGTGTGGACAGTGATTTGTGTTGGTTGGTTTTGTCATTTATTTTGTCATTTTGCCAGTCATAGTTTTTGACAAAATTTGTCAGTCGTGGTTTTCAAAAAAAATGAGGCGAAAAGATCTAAAAGGAGTCAGCAAGCCAAATGCAGTTGAAAAATTATTTAAAAATAATAAAAATATATGAAAAAAATCAATTCGGCCTTTTTGTCAAGAATGCTCGATTAGTTAGGTTTTCAGTCAACGATGGCGCTGTAATTCATAACCGGTACATAACATTGCAGATACTTTTCTAGATGTGATATGTTCAGTGCCTGACACGTCAATTTTTTATTTAGATTTTTAGACACAAGCCACAACCTTTGTAGGGTCTCCCCATTCCCTATAATCATATTTTCTGGGTGCGCCACTGCTCAAGGGATAGGTTAGGCCTAGGGGCCCCCAAATATATTTAGCCCTGAGGGCCACTCGTCCTTAGATCCGCCACTGCCCGTGCCACTTTCCACCGAGGTGAAAACATCATATAATTTACTTAATCACCTAGAAAAATTATTTTTTTGAAACCTCCCCGTTTTTGGGCGTGATACCCGGAAAAATTTTCGCGCCTTCGGCAGCTCCTGCGTCGGGCATTCACCTTTTTAAATTAGTAATTTGAACCAATATAACAATTCACGCGCCGCCACTGACCGTATGCACCTCCCTGAAACTAATCCTGGCGAAGCCCATGAGTGGTCCATTAAACTATACTCAAAAAAATAGATCGCGACACTTATATCAGATTTTTTGTATCTATCACCGTTTAGGCTGTACCCGGCATTCCCACCCAAAATGACTCACCCTGTACAGTTGCGATAAAAAAAAAAGTAGTACAAAAATTATTGACTCCAATTTGAGCTCCTGGTGTAAGATACAAAATTTTACAGTAAACAAACAGTCAATGACATATGCTAGATTAAAAACGGGTGGAAATATGCCAAAGTAATGTCATTTCGTCGGTCTCATGACATAAGGCCCTATCTCGTTTTTCACACTGCTTAGAGTTTTGTTTGCAACTTTGATTTTGATTATTTAATAAAAAATTTGTTCACTAGGTACCTGAACTATTCAATCGGGCAGAAGCTAGATATTTTTTTGTGTTTTTGGGCTCATGTGTGCCCGCCACGCCATCTTGATTGTCACATGGTTTGAATTGCCTAATGTCATGAGACCGACGATTTGAAGCTTTCTAGGTTAGAAATTTTTCAAAAAATGCCAAAAATATGTCATTATTGGTTATAAATTGAATTAATGTATAATAGACTAGGAGATTTTGGAGATTTTTCTTGAACTACTTTTTTTTATCACAACTGTACATAAAATGCCAAACTGAAACTTGTCTAAACGATGCAAAAACGAAGCCAAACCAAAACTTGTCAAAACAATACCCATCATAGATACCCATATTGTCGAAGTGACTGGTGTACCAGCACCACATGTGTTTCAAATTTGGAGTATTTTAATAATTTATTTAAGGAAGTGTCTAGAGTCCCGAACGCGGGATCGCTAGAAAAACGCAAAATCCCGAAGAGGCGTGGTTTAATAACGGCGTTCGGGACTTTCCAAAAATAATTATTCTAATCCCGACTTCGGGACCATGGTAACAAAAGTAAACTCCCGAATTCGTAATAATTATTTATGTACCTATTATTTGTTTATCCTATACACCTAGGTTAGATTAGCCAACTGCTGTGTGTTTTGGGCAGTTTTGTCTGAGAATTTGTATCCTTTATTATGGATTGTTGTAGATACCCTTATCGAGACTTATAAGATTCAGGACTATGATGAACAAGAGCAGCAGTTTGAACATTCTGAAATAATCCATCATGAACAAGACAACAAGTTGTCGTTGATACCCCTATCGAGACCTATGAGATCCACATGGCCTATGAAGATCAGCAGTTAGGAAATTCTGAAATAATAATTACTAACACCCCTGTTGAAACTTATAAGGCACCAAGCTGCAGCAGCAAGGATAAAAACAAGATCAACTGTTAGAAAGTGAAGGAGAAATAGGATAGAAAATACACAGTGACCGGCAAGAGCAAAACCCTCTGAAAAATATTTTTTTGTCAGTTAATTGTTAATTTATTGTAATTGGTATATATTTGCAATTCAATTAAAACAAATTTCAGAACCCTATCATAAGTTCGAGGCAGACCTAGAGGCAGGAATTTAACGACGATAGACCTGCCAGACTGTCAGCTTGAAAGAAAAAGAAAAGATCTACAAAATGAGATATAAAAGTTTCTTTTCCATTTTGTTTACCTACTAGAAATACACGATATTTGTTTTTTTGCTATTTGCTTGTTTTTCCATTAATTGTCTGATAAAATTATAAGTCGCGAGTTTACTTCTGTTACAACAGTCCCGAGGTCGGGATTCAAATAATTTTTGGAAAGTCCCGAACGCCGTTATTAAGTAACGCCTCTTCGGGATTTTCCGTTTTTCTAGCGATCCCGCGTTCGGGAGTCTAGACAGTTCCTTTTTGGAAAGTCCCGAGGGGGAAACCACCTTAGAATTTTGGTGTACAAACTGATAGAATTTTTCAGAATTTCTTAGAATTTTTTAAAATTATCAGTATTTTTTAGCATTTTTTAGTATTTTCTAGCATTTTCTAGAATTATTTAGAATTTTTTAGTATTATTTAGAATTGAATTAGAATTTTTTAGAAATAATTTAGAATTTTCACCTATTGCGCATGCTTAACAGCCCGCGCACTGCGCAATCTGTTGGGATTTTTAGAAATTTTTTTGAATTTTTAGAATTTTTCGAGAAATGGCATTTTTCAAAATTTTAGAATTATTTTTGGTGTAAAAAAATAGGTAGATGAGTTCCC
This sequence comes from Ceutorhynchus assimilis, assembly GCA_917834065.1. Taxonomy (NCBI): domain Eukaryota; kingdom Metazoa; phylum Arthropoda; class Insecta; order Coleoptera; family Curculionidae; genus Ceutorhynchus; species Ceutorhynchus assimilis. The sequence goes on along the minus strand of CAKJTU040000015.1, from coordinate 66,254 downwards.
CCGAGCGGGAAACCTTTTTAGAATTTTGGTGTACAGGGTGATCTATTATAAATGTCACCCCCTTCTAACTTTTTCATTTGACATTTTTGACAAAAGTGTCAAATACAAAAGTTCCAATAAATTGTCGAAAGTTTTTAACCAAGTCAGTTTTAGACATACAGGGTGTGTCAAAAAAGTGTAGCAGTGTGAAGTTATATTTTTTTAAATGGAACACCCTGCATATTGTGCGATATACGATTTGATGTCAATCGATATTTATAAGGAAAAACATGAAAACTCCTTTCAAGGTTTCATATTGAAAAAAGAAAAATTATACCATTTAAGCTTTAGAGAATTTTTTTTATGAACAGTTTATTGTTCAAATTTTATTCATTAATATACAAGGTGAAATATTATATTATAATAAATCCAGTTATTATTATTATTTTTGAAAAAATAACATGAGAGAACTAGCAAGAGGGATTTTCGCGTTTTTCCCTATAACTATTGAAGATAAACAGAGAGATATAAACATATCAAACCGTATATCGTTGAAATCATATTATCTAGTATGGTGCTGGAACTGGTAAGGAGACTAACAAATAAGCGCACAATATACAGGGTGTTCCATTAAAAAAAATATAACTTCACGCTGCTGCACTTTTTTGACGCACCCTGTATGCCTAAAACTATATATATATATATATATATATATATATATATATATATATATATATATATATATATATATATATATATATATATATATATATATATATATATATATATATATATATATATATATATATATATATATATAATTATCGGTTTATAACGTTCTACGTCTTCCGATTCCCGATCTCCAACCATCTCTGTCAATCCAGGCATCCTCTTCTAGGCCTCTGTCCTTCATTTCCTCGTCTACACCACTTCTCCAGCTTCTTCTTGGTCTGCCGCGTCTTCTTCTTCCCCCTGGCTTCCACTCGATTATTTGCTTGGGTATTCTTGTATCTGCCATTCTTTGTACATGTCCGAACCAAATCAGCTGTTTGTCCTTACCGGTGTGAAGTTAGCAGCCTTTTTGCAGCAGCCAAAAATGTGAAGTTAGCAGCCATTTGTAGCAGCCAAAATTGTGAAGTTAGCAGCCATTTTTTGGCAGCTCTTTTTTTTTAAATGGTTGATTTACAAATTTTGTGTACATTATTATTATATACCCTCGTGCAAAGTACAACAGAAAGAAAAAAAAAAAAAAAAAACTACCCCTAATAAAACATCAAGTAGAACATTAATATCTACAAAACAACTTTTCTAAAATAAAATATAACACCCTGAAATTTAGAATAGTCTTTAACATAGCCCTCAAGTACGTCTAGTTCGAAGAACAACCCCTCATTGCCGTCAGGCTGGGATCAACCCTTATTATTAAAATAATTGGAAAAGCGCATTTCGGGAGAGTGTAACACCATCAAACTCAGTGGGACGATCATCAGAACCATTTCTAACATTCCCACCAAAGGATAACCCCTTACCTGCCGTCGGAGTGTGTCAAAAACTACCCTTAGTGTGAAAATAATATAAAAAATTTTTTTCGGAAAACTGTAACGCTCTGAAACTTGATTGGGACGATAACTAGAACCATTTCGAACATTCCCACCAAAGGACAACCCCTTACCTGCCGTCAGAGTGTGTTAAAAACTACCCTTAGCATGAAAATGATAGAAAAAAATGGGAAAAACACATTTCGGAAAACTGTAACGCTCTGAAACTTGATTGGGACGATAACTAGAACTATTTCAAACATTTCCTCCAAAGGAAAACCCCTTACCTGCCGTCGGAGTGTGTTAAAAACTACCCTTAGTAAGAAAATTACAGAAAAAAATTGGAAAAAACGCATTTCGAGAAACTGTAACGCTCTGAAACTTGATTGGGACGATAACTAGAACCATTTCGAACATTCCCAGCAAAGGACAACCCCTTACCTGCCGTCGGAGTGTGTTAAAAACTACCCTTAGTAAGAAAATGATAAAAAAAAATTGGAAAAACACATTTCGGAAAACTGTAACGCTCTGAAACTTGATTGGGACGATAACTAGAAACATTTCAAACATTCCCTTCAAAGGAAAACCCCTTACCTGCCGTCGGAGTGTGTTAACAACTACCCTTAGTACGAAAATAATAGAAAAAAATTGGAAAAACGCATTTCGAGAAACTGTAACGCTCTGAAACTTGATTGGGACGATAACTAGAACCATTTCAAACATTCCCACCAAAGGACAACCCCTTACCTGCCGTCGGAGTGTGTTAAAAACTACCCTTAGCATGAAAATGATAGAAAAAAATGGGAAAAACACATTTCGGAAAACTGTAACGCTCTGAAACTTGATTGGGACGATAACTAGAACTATTTCAAACATTTCCTCCAAAGGAAAACCCCTTACCTGCCGTCGGAGTGTGTTAAAAACTACCCTTAGTAAGAAAATTACAGAAAAAAATTGGAAAAACGCATTTCGAGAAACTGTAACGCTCTGAAACTTGATTGGGACGATAACTAGAACCATTTCGAACATTCCCACCAAAGGACAACCCCTTACCTGCCGTCGGAGTGTGTTAAAAACTACCCTTAGTAAGAAAATGATAAAAAAAAATTGGAAAAACACATTTCGGAAAACTGTAACGCTCTGAAACTTGATTGGGACGATAACTAGAACCATTTCAAACATTCCCACCAAAGGACAACCCCTTACCTGCCGTCAGAGTGTGTTAAAAACTACCCTTAGCATGAAAATGATAGAAAAAAATGGGAAAAACACATTTCGGAAAACTGTAACGCTCTGAAACTTGATTGGGACGATAACTAGAACTATTTCGAACATTTCCTCCAAAGGAAAACCCCTTACCTGCCGTCGGAGTGTGTTAAAAACTACCCTTAGTAAGAAAATTACAGAAAAAAATTGGAAAAACGCATTTCGAAAAACTGTAACGCTCTGAAACTTGATTGGGACGATAACTAGAACCATTTCGAACATTCCCACCAAAGGACAACCCCTTACCTGCCGTCGGAGTGTGTTAAAAACTACCCTTAGTAAGAAAATGATAGAAAAAAATTGGAAAAACACATTTCGGAAAACTGTAACGCTCTGAAACTTGATTTGGAGGATTACTAGAAACATTTCAAACATTCCCATCAAAGGAAAACCCCTTACCTGCCGTCGGAGTGTTAAAAACTACCCTTAGTACGAAAATAATAGAAAAAAATTGGAAAAACGCATTTCGAGAAACTGTAACGCTCTGAAACTTGATTGGGACGATAACTAGAACCATTTCAAACATTCCCACCAAAGGACAACCCCTTACCTGCCGTCGGAGTGTGTTAAAAACTACCCTTAGTAAGAAAATTATAGAAAAAAATTGGAGAAACGCATTTCGAGAAACTGTAACGCTCTGAAACTTGATTGGGACGATAACTAGAACCATTTTGAACATTCCCACCAAAGGACAACCCCTTACCTGCCGTCAGAGTGTGTTAAAAACTACCCTTAGTAAGAAAATGATAGAAAAAAATTGGAAAAACACATTTCGAAAAACTGTAACGCTCTGAAACTTGATTGGGACGATAACTAGAACCATTTCAAATATTCCCTCCAAAGGACAACCCCTTACCTGCCGTGGGAGTCTGTTAAAAACTACCCTTAGTATGAAAATAATTGAAAAAACGGTGGGGGGGCTGAGTTTCAAGTTGGCCTAGCTATAGCATTTTTTGCATAGGCGCCGGAACCATGGGGGCAATGGGGGCTTGAGCCCCCATAGTGAATTTGCTATGGGGGCAGAGCACCCATAGTGATTTTGGTTTGTATGTAGTGAGTTTACTGTTTAGTGGGTAGGACGTAGATACAAAAATATTAAATTCCTAATTACCTACTTTAACGAAGAATTTGAATGTTTTGTTGTGTAGTATTTAAAGCTGTATTTTCAAAAAGTCGGATTGGAATTATTATATTCTTTTTGTTTTTTTTTTTATGATATGTTTACATCACATGAATATAAATAAGGAGTGAACCCTAGATCTACCGGTAGGTCCTCTTTGTCATCCAACGATCGTACGCCTACCAGTAGGTGCTTTGTTCAGTCACCGATTGAGTGCCTAGTGGTACGTCCTTTTTCATCAATTGATCAAATGCCTACTGGAAGGTGTTAAACCGTATATCCTACCAGTCAGCTCTCGCTAGCTAAATGCGTTAATAAAATTTTGTTTGTAGAATTGTCATTAGGAAATTCATCCACTGAGTAATAAGCGTTTATTAGTACAGGGTGTCAAGTTATAGAGTAACATCCCCTGTAACTTTTTTATTTTCGATCGTACATAAAACAGTTACAAGGGGTGGTACTTTCTTACTTGACACTCGGTACTCTCTAATTTGAGCGTTAAACTTGTTGATGTTTGGAATCTGCTTTATTCTAGACGGCAACCTATTGAAAATCCTTCTGCACACACCTTTTTAGGTGTGAAATTATTTTTGAGTTCTCGATTGCTCGCTACGCTTACCAAACCTCGAAGAGGAGATTCTCGGAAGCGTAAATCCTCTACAAACGTGGAAAAGGTTTTTTCGAATATATCTATCACCTATCAAACGTAAATGCACATATTATATGCACAATAGGTAGGCGACGGATTCTTAAATCAAGATGAACCTATCGGTAGGCTCTGGATTGGCACACAATCAATGGAATAAACTACGGGACCTTTCGGTAGGTGCAGAGTTCATTTTTTGATCGTGAATGCCTACACTGGCTTATTTTACCTAGTATATCATGGAAAATTTATATATAGACCGGATCATTCCACTAGACACATTTTTAAGTAATAAGACTTCTAATAAGAGCTTCTACTCGGTTAAGGCGAATCGAAGCGGTGCTGCCAAAGCCGAGTACTGCCGAGCTTCCGGAGATTCACGAATTTCAATAATATGCAGGGAGGATCAATGATCCAGTGTGGCGATCCTGCAGTAAAATGTGTATCAGTCAACTGGTCCCATTTAAGCCTATATGTCTATACAGGGTGTCCCAAAAAGATACCGACAAACTTTAAGGGGTAGTGGGGGCCATCAAAACAAGCATTTTTGTTTATATAAACATAATGTCCGCAAATGAGCCATTTGAGCTGTAGAGCAAAAAAACTGTTTGGTATCTAGTTTTATTCTTCGCAATAATTAAATCACTGTTTACTTATTAATTTTGCTTTAATAGCAAATAAATTATAGTTTACAATAATTGTTCAACTCGCGAACTCTTTGGAATATTCCGGGAATAGCTTCTACATGAGTACAACTCGCCAGTATCCTTGCTATCAGATCTTCCTCATTACGAACAGGTGTTTCGTAGACTAAACTTTTCAGTCAATGACCCAACGGTGTAATCTTTTCATTGAAGTAAATGGTCAACATTTTGAACAATTATTGTAAATCATAGTTTATTTGATAATAAAGCAAAATTAATAAGTAAACAGTGATTTAATTATTGCGAAGAATAAAAGTATCAAACAGTTTTTTTGCTCTACAGCCCAAATGGCTCATTTGCGGACATATGTTTATATAAACAAAAATGCTTGTTTTGATGTCCCCTACTACCCCTTAAAGTTTGTCGGTATCTTTTTGGGACAACCCTGTATAGTAGCCTACTAGTCTTGTCTGTATAATAATTTCACTTGTGTTTTTTTTGGAGCTTGAGCCCTCATAGTAATTTTGAAGTTCCGGCGCCTATGATTTTTTGACAAAAACGAGGGTTAAACGAAAAACTGAAAGTTGTAGGTATTGATTTTTGCTTTTGTTCGATAAAATAATCGAAAAAACTGGTGGGCTAAGCGTCAAGTTGGCCCCCCTCAAAATTTGGTGGATAGCATTGAGTGCAACTCAACACAGTTCCTAATATTGGTTGCACAGTAGAGCACACTGGGAGCACAGTTCATTAGCACGAAAAAAAATAGAAAAAGTAAATAGGCGGGGCTAACTTGACGGAGCTTAATATTTTTAGGTTTTGTTGAATGCTGTTGCCGTTAATATTGGGACCATTCGAGTTCAAGATTTATAGTTTTACAGCTAACAAAATATTGAGACTTGATTGATTTTCTAATATTTCTACATTGCAAAGCTGTTAATTTTTTCTATTATTTTCGGACAAAGGGTAGTTTTTAACACACTCCGACGGCAGGTAAGGGGTTGTCCTTTGGAGGGAATATTTGAAATGGTTCTAGTTATCGTCTCAATCAAGTTTCAGAGCATTACAGTTTTCCGAAATGTGCTTTTCCAATTTTTTTCTATTATTTTCGTACTAAGGGTAGTGTTTTTAACACACTCCGACGGCAGGTAAGGGGTTGTCCTTTGGTGGGAATGTTTGAAATGGTTCTAGTTATCGTCCCATTCAAGTTTCAGAGCGTTACAGTTTCTCGAAATGTGTTTTTTCCAATTTTTTTCTATTATTTTCGTACTAAGGATAGTTTTATAAGACACTCCGACGGCAGGTAAGGGGTTGTCCTTTGGTGGGAATGTTCGAAAATGGTTCTAGTTATCGTCCCAATCAAGTTTCAGAGCGTTACAGTTTCTCGAAATGTGTTTTTTCCAATTTTTTTCTATTATTTTCGTACTAAGGGTAGTTTTTAACACACTCTGACGGCAGGTAAGGGGTTGTCCTTTGGTGGGAATGTTCGAAATGGTTCTAGTTATCGTCGCAATCAAGTTTCAGAGCGTTACAGTTTCTCGAAATGTGTTTTTCCAATTTTTTTCTATTATTTTCGTACTAAGGGTAGTTTTTAACACACTCTGACGGCAGGTAAGGGGTTGTCCTTTGGTGGGAATGTTTGAAATGGTTCTACTTATCGTCCCATTCAAGTTTCAGAGCGTTACAGTTTCTCGAAATGTGTTTTTCCAATTTTTTTCGTACTAAGGGTAGTTTTTAACACACTCCGACGGCAGGTAAGGGGTTGTCCTTTGGTGGGAATGTTCGAAATGGTTCTAGTTATCGTCCCAATCAAGTTTCAGAGCGTTACAGTTTCTCGAAATGTGTTTTTCCAATTTTTTTCTATTATTTTCGTACTAAGGGTAGTTTTTAACACACTCTGACGGCAGGTAAGGGGTTGTCCTTTGGTGGGAATGTTCGAAATGGTTCTAGTTATCGTCGCAATCAAGTTTCAGAGCGTTACAGTTTCTCGAAATGTGTTTTTCCAATTTTTTTCTATTATTTTCGTACTAAGGGTAGTTTTTAACACACTCTGACGGCAGGTAAGGGGTTGTCCTTTGGTGGGAATGTTTGAAATGGTTCTAGTTATCGTCCCAATCAAGTTTCAGAGCGTTACAGTTTCTCGAAATGTGTTTTTCCAATTTTTTTCTATTATTTTCGTACTAAGGGTAGTTTTTAACACACTCCGACGGCAGGTAAGGGGTTGTCCTTTGGTGGGAATGTTCGAAATGGTTCTAGTTATCGTCCCAATCAAGTTTCAGAGCGTTACAGTTTCTCGAAATGTGTTTTTCCAATTTTTTTCTATTATTTTCGTACTAAGGGTAGTTTTTAACACACTCTGACGGCAGGTAAGGGGTTGTCCTTTGGTGGGAATGTTTGAAATGGTTCTACTTATCGTCCCATTCAAGTTTCAGAGCGTTACAGTTTCTCGAAATGTGTTTTTCCAATTTTTTTCGTACTAAGGGTAGTTTTTAACACACTCCGACGGCAGGTAAGGGGTTGTCCTTTGGTGGGAATGTTTGGAATGGTTCTAGTTATCGTCCCATTCAAGTTTCAGAGCGTTACAGTTTCTCGAAAAGTGTTTTTCCAATTTTTTTCTATTATTTTCCTACTAAGGGTAGTTTTTAACACACTCTGACGGCAGGTAAGGGGTTGTCCTTTGGTGGGAATGTTCGAAATGGTTCTAGTTATCGTCCCAATCAAGTTTCAGAGCGTTACAGTTTCTCGAAATGTGTTTTTTTCAATTTTTTTCTATTATTTTCGTACTAAGGGTAGTTTTTAACACACTCCGACGGCAGGTAAGGGGTTGTCCTTTGGTGGGAATGTTTGAAATGGTTCTAGTTATCGTCCCATTCAAGTTTCAGAGCGTTACAGTTTCTCGAAATGTGTTTTTCCAATTTTTTTCTATTATTTTCGTACTAAGGGTAGTTTTAAACACACTCCGACGGCAGGTAAGGGGTTGTCCTTTGGTGGGAATGTTTGAAATGGTTCTAGTTATCGTCCCATTCAAGTTTCAGAGCGTTACAGTTTCTCGAAATGTGTTTTTCCAATTTTTTTCTATTATTTTCGTACTAAGGGTAGTTTTTAACACACTCCGACGGCAGGTAAGGGGTTGTCCTTTGGTGGGAATGTTTGAAATGGTTCTACTTATCGTCCCATTCAAGTTTCAGAGCGTTACAGTTTCTCGAAATGTGTTTTTCCAATTTTTTTCGTACTAAGGGTAGTTTTTAACACACTCCGACGGCAGGTAAGGGGTTGTCCGTTGGTGGGAATGTTTGGAATGGTTCTAGTTATCGTCCCATTCAAGTTTCAGAGCGTTACAGTTTCTCGAAATGTGTTTTTCCAATTTTTTTTCTATTATTTTCGTACTAAGGGTAGTTTTTAACACACTCTGACGGCAGGTAAGGGGTTGTCCTTTGGTGGGAATGTTCGAAATGGTTCTAGTTATCGTCCCAATCAAGTTTCAGAGCGTTACAGTTTCTCGAAATGTGTTTTTTTCAATTTTTTTCTATTATTTTCGTACTAAGGGTAGTTTTTAACACACTCTGACGGCAGGTAAGGGGTTGTCCTTTGGTGGGAATGTTTGAAATGGTTCTACTTATCGTCCCATTCAAGTTTCAGAGCGTTACAGTTTCTCGAAATGTGTTTTTTCCAATTTTTTTTCGTACTAAGGGTAGTTTTTAACACACTCCGACGGCAGGTAAGGGGTTGTCCTTTGGTGGGAATGTTTGAAATGGTTCTACTTATCGTCCCATTCAAGTTTCAGAGCGTTACAGTTTCTCGAAATGTGTTTTTCCAATTTTTTTCGTACTAAGGGTAGTTTTTAACACACTCTGACGGCAGGTAAGGGGTTGTCCTTTGGTGGGAATGTTTGAAATGGTTCTACTTATCGTCCCATTCAAGTTTCAGAGCGTTACAGTTTCTCGAAATGTGTTTTTTCCAATTTTTTTCTATTATTTTCGTACTAAGGGTAGTTTTTAACACACTCTGACGGCAGGTAAGGGGTTGTCCTTTGGTGGGAATGTTTGAAATGGTTCTACTTATCGTCCCATTCAAGTTTCAGAGCGTTACAGTTTCTCGAAATGTGTTTTTCCAATTTTTTTCGTACTAAGGGTAGTTTTTAACACACTCCGACGGCAGGTAAGGGGTTGTCCTTTGGTGGGAATGTTTGGAATGGTTCTAGTTATCGTCCCATTCAAGTTTCAGAGCGTTATAGTTTCTCGAAAAGTGTTTTTCCAATTTTTTTCTATTATTTTCCTACTAAGGGTAGTTTTTAACACACTCTGACGGCAGGTAAGGGGTTGTCCTTTGGTGGGAATGTTCGAAATGGTTCTAGTTATCGTCCCAATCAAGTTTCAGAGCGTTACAGTTTCTCGAAATGTGTTTTTTCAATTTTTTTCTATTATTTTCGTACTAAGGGTAGTTTTTAACACACTCTGACGGCAGGTAAGGGGTTGTCCTTTGGTGGGAATGTTTGGAATGGTTCTAGTTATCGTCCCATTCAAGTTTCAGAGCGTTACAGTTTCTCGAAAAGTGTTTTTCCAATTTTTTTCTATTATTTTCCTACTAAGGGTAGTTTTTAACACACTCTGACGGCAGGTAAGGGGTTGTCCTTTGGTGGGAATGTTCGAAATGGTTCTAGTTATCGTCCCAATCAAGTTTCAGAGCGTTACAGTTTCTCGAAATGTGTTTTTTCAATTTTTTTCTATTATTTTCGTACTAAGGGTAGTTTTTAACACACTCCGACGGCAGGTAAGGGGTTGTCCTTTGGTGGGAATGTTTGAAATGGTTCTAGTTATCGTCCCATTCAAGTTTCAGAGCGTTACAGTTTCTCGAAATGTGTTTTTCCAATTTTTTTCTATTATTTTCGTACTAAGGGTAGTTTTAAACACACTCCGACGGCAGGTAAGGGGTTGTCCTTTGGTGGGAATGTTTGAAATGGTTCTAGTTATCGTCCCATGCAAGTTTCAGAGCGTTACAGTTTCTCGAAATGTGTTTTTCCAATTTTTTTCTATTATTTTCGTACTAAGGGTAGTTTTTAACACACTCCGACGGCAGGTAAGGGGTTGTCCTTTGGTGGGAATGTTTGAAATGGTTCTACTTATCGTCCCATTCAAGTTTCAGAGCGTTACAGTTTCTCGAAATGTGTTTTTCCAATTTTTTTCGTACTAAGGGTAGTTTTTAACACACTCCGACGGCAGGTAAGGGGTTGTCCGTTGGTGGGAATGTTTGGAATGGTTCTAGTTATCGTCCCATTCAAGTTTCAGAGCGTTACAGTTTCTCGAAATGTGTTTTTCCAATTTTTTTCTATTATTTTCGTACTAAGGGTAGTTTTTAACACACTCTGACGGCAGGTAAGGGGTTGTCCTTTGGTGGGAATGTTCGAAATGGTTCTAGTTATCGTCCCAATCAAGTTTCAGAGCGTTACAGTTTCTCGAAATGTGTTTTTTCAATTTTTTTCTATTATTTTCGTACTAAGGGTAGTTTTTAACACACTCTGACGGCAGGTAAGGGGTTGTCCTTTGGTGGGAATGTTTGAAATGGTTCTACTTATCGTCCCATTCAAGTTTCAGAGCGTTACAGTTTCTCGAAATGTGTTTTTCCAATTTTTTTCGTACTAAGGGTAGTTTTTAACACACTCCGACGGCAGGTAAGGGGTTGTCCTTTGGTGGGAATGTTTGAAATGGTTCTACTTATCGTCCCATTCAAGTTTCAGAGCGTTACAGTTTCTCGAAATGTGTTTTTCCAATTTTTTTCGTACTAAGGGTAGTTTTTAACACACTCTGACGGCAGGTAAGGGGTTGTCCTTTGGTGGGAATGTTTGAAATGGTTCTACTTATCGTCCCATTCAAGTTTCAGAGCGTTACAGTTTCTCGAAATGTGTTTTTCCAATTTTTTTCTATTATTTTCGTACTAAGGGTAGTTTTTAACACACTCTGACGGCAGGTAAGGGGTTGTCCTTTGGTGGGAATGTTTGAAATGGTTCTACTTATCGTCCCATTCAAGTTTCAGAGCGTTACAGTTTCTCGAAATGTGTTTTTCCAATTTTTTTCGTACTAAGGGTAGTTTTTAACACACTCCGACGGCAGGTAAGGGGTTGTCCTTTGGTGGGAATGTTTGGAATGGTTCTAGTTATCGTCCCATTCAAGTTTCAGAGCGTTACAGTTTCTCGAAAAGTGTTTTTCCAATTTTTTTCTATTATTTTCCTACTAAGGGTAGTTTTTAACACACTCTGACGGCAGGTAAGGGGTTGTCCTTTGGTGGGAATGTTCGAAATGGTTCTAGTTATCGTCCCAATCAAGTTTCAGAGCGTTACAGTTTCTCGAAATGTGTTTTTTCAATTTTTTTCTATTATTTTCGTACTAAGGGTAGTTTTTAACACACTCCGACGGCAGGTAAGGGGTTGTCCTTTGGTGGGAATGTTTGAAATGGTTCTAGTTATCGTCCCATTCAAGTTTCAGAGCGTTACAGTTTCTCGAAATGTGTTTTTCCAATTTTTTTCTATTATTTTCGTACTAAGGGTAGTTTTAAACACACTCCGACGGCAGGTAAGGGGTTGTCCTTTGGTGGGAATGTTTGAAATGGTTCTAGTTATCGTCCCATTCAAGTTTCAGAGCGTTACAGTTTCTCGAAATGTGTTTTTCCAATTTTTTTCTATTATTTTCGTACTAAGGGTAGTTTTTAACACACTCCGACGGCAGGTAAGGGGTTGTCCTTTGGTGGGAATGTTTGAAATGGTTCTACTTATCGTCCCATTCAAGTTTCAGAGCGTTACAGTTTCTCGAAATGTGTTTTTCCAATTTTTTTCGTACTAAGGGTAGTTTTTAACACACTCCGACGGCAGGTAAGGGGTTGTCCGTTGGTGGGAATGTTTGGAATGGTTCTAGTTATCGTCCCATTCAAGTTTCAGAGCGTTACAGTTTCTCGAAACGTGTTTTTCCAATTTTTTTCTATTATTTTCGTACTAAGGGTAGTTTTTAACACACTCTGACGGCAGGTAAGGGGTTGTCCTTTGGTGGGAATGTTCGAAATGGTTCTAGTTATCGTCCCAATCAAGTTTCAGAGCGTTACAGTTTCTCGAAATGTGTTTTTTCAATTTTTTTCTATTATTTTCGTACTAAGGGTAGTTTTTAACACACTCCGACGGCAGGTAAGGGGTTGTCCTTTGGTGGGAATGTTCGAAATGGTTCTAGTTATCGTCCCAATCAAGTTTCAGAGCGTTACAGTTTCTCGAAATGTGTTTTTTCAATTTTTTTCTATTATTTTCGTACTAAGGGTAGTTTTTAACACACTCCGACGGCAGGTAAGGGGTTGTCCTTTGGTGGGAATGTTCGAAATGATTCTAGTTATCGTCGCAATCAAGTTTCAGAGCGTTACAATTTCTCGAAATGTGTTTTTCCAATTTTTGTCTATTATTGTCGTACTAAGGGTAGTTTTTAACACACTCTGACGGCAGGTAAGGGGTTGTCCTTTGGTGGGAATGTTTGAAATGGTTCTAGTTATCGTCCCATTCAAGTTTCAGAGCGTTACAGTTTCTCGAAATGTGTTTTTCCAATTTTTTTCTATTATTTTCGTACTAAGGGTAGTTTTTAACACACTCTGACGGCAGGTAAGGGGTTGTCCTTTGGTGGGAATGTTCGAAATGGTTCTAGTTATCGTCCCAATCAAGTTTCAGAGCGTTTACAGTTTCTCGAAATGTGTTTTTCCAATTTTTTTCTATTATTTTCGTACTAAGGGTAGTTTTTAACACACTCTGACGGCAGGTAAGGGGTTGTCCTTTGGTGGGAATGTTCGAAATGGTTCTAGTTATCGTCCCAATCAAGTTTCAGAGCGTTACAGTTTCTCGAAATGTGTTTTTCCAATTTGTTTCTATTATTTTCGTACTAAGGGTAGTTTTTAACACACTCCGACGGCAGGTAAGGGGTTGTCCTTTGGTGGGAATGTTCGAAATGGTTCTAGTTATCGTCCCAATCAAGTTTCAGAGCGTTACAGTTTCTCGAAATGTGTTTTTCCAATTTGTTTCTATTATTTTCGTACTAAGGGTAGTTTTTAACACACTCCGACGGCAGGTAAGGGGTTGTCCTTTGGTGGGAATGTTTGAAATAGTTCTAGTTATCGTCCCATTCAAGTTTCAGAGCGTTACAGTTTCTCGAAATGTGTTTTTCCAATTTTTTTCTATTATTTTCGTACTAAGGGTAGTTTTTAACACACTCTGACGGCAGCTAAGGGGTTGTCCTTTGGTGGGAATGTTCGAAATGGTTCTAGTTATCGTCCCAATCAAGTTTCAGAGCGTTACAGTTTCTCGAAATGTGTTTTTCCAATTTGTTTCTATTATTTTCGTAGTAAAGGTAGTTTTTAACACACTCCGACGGCAGGTAAGGGGTTGTCCTTTGGTGGGAATGTTCGAAATGGTTCTAGTTATCGTCCCAATCAAGTTTCAGAGCGTTACAGTTTCTCGAAATGTGTTTTTCCAATTTGTTTCTATTATTTTCGTACTAAGGGTAGTTTTTAACACACTCCGACGGCAGGTAAGGGATTGTCCTTTGGTGGGAATGTTCGAAATGGTTCTAGTTATCGTCCCAATCAAGTTTCAGAGCGTTACAGTTTCTCGAAATGTGTTTTTCCAATTTGTTTCTATTATTTTCGTACTAAGGGTAGTTTTTAACACACTCCGACGGCAGGTAAGGGGTTGTCCTTTGGTGGGAATGTTTGAAATAGTTCTAGTTATCGTCCCATTCAAGTTTCAGAGCGTTACAGTTTCTCGAAATGTGTTTTTCCAATTTTTTTCTATTATTTTCGTACTAAGGGTAGTTTTTAACACACTCTGACGGCAGCTAAGGGGTTGTCCTTTGGTGGGAATGTTCGAAATGGTTCTAGTTATCGTCCCAATCAAGTTTCAGAGCGTTACAGTTTCTCGAAATGTGTTTTTCCAATTTGTTTCTATTATTTTCGTAGTAAAGGTAGTTTTTAACACACTCCGACGGCAGGTAAGGGGTTGTCCTTTGGTGGGAATGTTCGAAATGGTTCTAGTTATCGTCCCAATCAAGTTTCAGAGCGTTACAGTTTCTCGAAATGTGTTTTTTCAATTTTTTTCTATTATTTTCGTACTAAGGGTAGTTTTTAACACACTCCGACGGAAGGTAAGGGGTTGTCCTTTGGTAGAAATGTTTGAAATGGTTCTAGTTATCGTCCCATTCAAGTTTCAGAGCGTTACAGTTTCTCGAAATGTGTTTTTCCAATTTTTTTCTATTTTTTTCGTACTAAGGGTAGTTTTTAACACACTCTGACGGCAGGTAAGGGGTTGTCCTTTGGTGGGAATGTTCGAAATGGTTCTGATGATCGTTTCACTGAGTTTGATGGTGTTACATTTTTCCGAAATGTGCTTTTCCAATTATTTTAATAATAAGAGTTGATCCCAGCCTGACGGCAATAAGGGGTTGTTCTTCGAACTAGACGTACTTGAGGGCTATGTTAAAGACTATTCTAAATTTCATGGTGTCACATTTTATTTTAAAAAAGTTGTTTTGTAGATACTAATGTTCTACTTGATGTTTTATTAGGGGTAGTTTTTTGTTTTGTTTTTCTGTTGTACTTTGCCCGAGGGTATATAATAATAATGTACACAAAGTTTGTAAATCAACCATTTAAAAAAAAAAAGAGCTGCCAAAAAATGGCTGCTAACTTCACAATTTTGGCTGCTAACTTCACATTTTTGGCTGCTGCAAAAAGGCTGCTAACTTCACACCGGTTTTGTCCTTTATATCATCTATTATTGTGTGTTTTACGTCCATAATCTCCCTAATTCTCAGATTTGTTATCCTCTCCATTTTTGACCTGCCTGCCGATCTCCTCCAAAAGTCCATTTCAGTTGCTTCCAGCATTTTTGCGGTTGTGATCTTTAGTCGCCAGACTTCTGAACTATACGTGACTATGCTTTTGACTATGGTGTTGTATATTCTCGTTTTGTTAGTTTTGTTGATATTTTGATCCCACAGTACACCATTTAGTAGGGATATTGCCTTGCGTCCTTGTATATTCCTATCTTTAATTGCTTCGTCTAGGGTTCCCTCGTGTGAGATTTTCATGCCCAAATATTTGTATTCAGAACATTGTTTTATTTCTTGTCCGTTATTCAATTTCAGATTTCGTTGTTCACCTCCTATAGTCATATATTCTGTTTTCGTTAAATTTACTTCCAAACCCCATTTTCCGTATTCCTCTATCAATTTTCGTGTCATGTACTCTAGGTCATCATAGTCCTGTGCAATTAATACTTGATCATCTGCAAAGCTTAAAGTATAAAGATTGTATTCATTGAGCGGTATTCCCATGTGTCTGCATTTGTTTTTCCACCCTTTGAGCGCTTGTTCTAAGTATATTTTAAAAAGTGTTGGTGATATGCAGCATCCCTGTTTAAGTCCTTTAGTTGCTATAAAGCCTTTACTGATTGAGTTTCCCTGTTTAATCTTGGTCTTTGCATCACTATAGAGCGTTTTTACTGCCTTTATTAGTTCTAAGTTGATATTGGTATTTTCCAGTGCTTTCCAAAGCTTTTTCAGCGGAACATTGTCGTATGCTTTCTTTAGATCGACAAAAAGTAAATGAAGTTCTTGGTTATAGGCTAGTTTCTTTTCCATTACCTGGGTCAAACTGAATAAATGGTCTACAGTTGATCTTCCTGCTCTAAAACCGGCCTGTTCTTCTGCCTCACTATCTTTGTACTCGTTCTCTATTCTGGCTTTTATGAGTTTTCCATACACTCTGCTCAGCGTATTTGTTACTGCAATTCCTCGGTGGTTCTCGCATTTGTTTCTGTCTCCTTTCTTATATATCGTTGTTAAATAGCTTACTTTCCACTCTTCCGGTACTTCTTGTTTATCTATGCATGTTTGAAATAGTTTTGTTAAATGTTTGTAGAGTTTATTGGTCCCACACTTTATCAGTTCTCCATATATTTCTCCTGGGCCTGGTGGCATATTCATTTTCTGCCAACGTAATAGGACCTTCGGCTGCATTCGTGTTCGTTCGAGCACAGCGTAGGCAAATTATAATTGAAGTGGACTAACGTTGGCAGTTTATAGAGCCTGTCTGGCGTTCGTGAAAATATTCTCTAAATAAATTCAGTTGGAAATTGGCAGTTATTGTTAAATGTTGGCACATGTTTCAATGCGAAATGCGATAACGAATGAAGAAATACCGTTATTAAGAGTTTAAAAATTAATCATTGTGTCTATTTAAAGGCCCCAGAACTTTTTTGGCAAATTTGAGTTAGTTTCGGTTAGTTTTCGATAGTATGGCTTATTTTTGGTTAGTTTGGATTAGTTCGGGTTAGTTTTCGTTTAAAAACCGTACTAGGCGCTGTTCCCTCCTGTTTCCTTTTTTCAAGTAAAGACATGAAAAGTACCTAATTCAAATTAACCCAAACTGATCCGTTCTGAAAATGTGACCCAATCTCTATTTCTATCAACCTGATACAATAGCGAGAAAAGAGCGCTCATAAAAAATAGAGCGCGTGTATGTATTATTAAATTTTGAATAAATATTATGAGTCACTGAAGTTGGCTTCTCTGACGTTGTGCGACAGAAACACAATTCAGCCGTGAGTTCAGCTGAACATTCATTTTATTCCTTTATTTTACAGAAAAAATAAATATGTAGAACCAAAACAGAAAAAAGATCTTTTGTATTTTGAACTTTTCATATTTTCGACATTATCTTTAATCTTCCCTTCCTTTAAATAAAAAACATTTATGGAACCTAATTATCAATAAAATGCTTGTATCATACAGTCACATGAAGTGCCAACGTCTGGTTGCGATGCTCATATTCTGCTAACGCTTCACGGCGCAGGGCACGAATCTAGCCGAATATCAGTTGCGTTGGCAAAAAATGAATATGCGGCCTGGTGCCCTACCATTTTTCAAGAAGCCGCAGTGTTTTTTAACTTCTTGCATAACTCGTATTGGTGATCCTGCAGTTTTTATGTTTCGTGTCTGTTCCCTCTCTTCTTTAAACTCTGCCCGCTGTTCTGTCAGTAATTCTTCAAAGTACTCTTCCAATTGCTGGGGTGTTATTGTATTGATAATATCCTTAGTTTTTGTTTTTCTCATGATTTTGAGTAATCTCCAACTTTCTGTGTTTCTTTTACCCCCCAGATAAGTATTAATATGCGCACAGTTTCTTTCCCATGACTCGTTTTTTTTGTGTACAATTTTATTCCGTACTCTTGCTTGTGCTTCTTTATATATTTCTTTGTCTCGTGGCTTATTTGAACTTAGATACTGTTGGTATTTCTTCCTTTTATCTTCTATGTCTTTTTCTATTTCTTGATCCCTTATTGATTACTTGATGCCTAAAACTAACTTAGTTAAAAAAAAATGATAATTTCCTAAAACTTTTGTAATTGACAGTTGACACTTCTGTCAAAAACGTCAAATGATAAAGTTAGCAGGGTCGACATTTATAATAGATCACCCTGTACAAACTGATAGAATTTTTAGAATTTTTCAGAATTATCAGTATTTTTTTGCATTTTTTAGTATTTTTTAGCAATTTCTAGAATTATTCAGTATTTTTTAGAATTGAACTAGAGTTTTTTAGAAATAATTTAGAATTTTTATCTATTGCGCATGCTCAAGAGCCTGCCCAATTTGTTGGGATTAATTGGAATTTTTTAGAATTTTTAGAATTTTTTGGGACAATAATAACATGAAAATTAGCATTTTTCAGAATTTTAGAATTTTTGGTGTACAAAATTAGGTAGGTGGTTTCCCCCTCGGAAAGTCCCGAACGCCGTTATTAAGCCACGTCTCTTCGGGATTCTATTTTTTTCTAGCGATCCCGCGTTCCGGACTCTAGACAGTTCCTTTATTTAAATATGAACAAGGGCTGAGAAAATTATGAAATTTTGCATAACTTCTAAACTTAACACACTCTTTTAGAATATGTAATTAAAAAAAATATGCTGTACGAGCCTAATTGGACACTTTCTTATGAAAACACCCTTGGTTTATGAGAAAAAAATTATTTGGGTTTTTGTCATAAGAAACAATCGAGGAAACAATGTGTTGGAAAAGGACTTTATATCTGTAAGGAAAATGAGAAAACTCTCTTTCTAACACATTTTTTCTTATGACAAAAACAGAAATAATTTTTTTTTCTCAAAAACTGTTGGGGATAAACCTATCGAACTTTACATCATTGAAATCAGCAAAAGCATAGCTTTCCAATAAGCTATTAATGTAGGTATAGGGTGTTCTATTGAAAAAATCGGATTTTGGTCAATATCTCTAAGAAAGTGTCCAATTTGGACCATTTTGTAATCCTCACAAATAAATTGAATTGAATACATTCTTACTTAAACTTGATTTTAAACAGGTTCTTGTCTGAGAAAGCTCTGTTATATGGTC
This sequence comes from Ceutorhynchus assimilis, assembly GCA_917834065.1. Classification (NCBI taxonomy): domain Eukaryota; kingdom Metazoa; phylum Arthropoda; class Insecta; order Coleoptera; family Curculionidae; genus Ceutorhynchus; species Ceutorhynchus assimilis. The sequence continues at coordinate 47,637 of CAKJTU040000015.1, read as the reverse complement.
TAGCTTTCATTGAGCACTAATTTATGGAGAACTGAACTAGCCAGTTTTGTGTCTTCTTCAGTCAAGATCTCAGTACAAGCCCAAAATCTTCCCTGGAGTCATCTGCTTATATTAGGTTTGTTCGGGTTTGAAAAAAGGACGGTTCTAGAACGGTTCAAAACAATCGCGCAGTTTATTATTGAAATTTGTTATGGCCGAATCATTGTCATTTTGTTGATTAATAAACTGTACGATTGTTTGGAACCGTTCTAGAACTGTCCTTTTTCCAAACCCGAATAGGCCCATTATAGTAGAGTAGAAATGGTTCATTGATCCATTATGATCAACGGAACTCATCTTTAAAATTGTCTAATTAGACAATTTAGCAACAGCCCAGTCTCTAAAGCTATCTAAAGCACGACTTTCCTTATACTTCAGTTACTTAGATTCAGTAATGGCAAATTACCGGTAATTTATAATTTGGTAAGAACAGTAGGTAAATTACGGTAATTTTTGGTAATTTTCAAAATACAAAGGAAAAGTGGAAGTGCGATACATGTATATGGAGATTTAATTTTTGAGAGTTTATGAGACAAAAAAAAACAAATTCCACAAAACAGTAGTAAGCTTGGAAAAAAAACAAAATCTACAAAACTGTAGTCATACATACACTGTGTCCGTAAAGTAACGGACAAGTTCATTATTTTGAAAACGGTAGAATTTTTGAAAAATCGCTCAGACACGTCAATTTTTTTTCTTTGTTTGAAATTTGTTGATATATATTTTTCATTTTACAGGGTTTCTCAAAAATAGCTCCGCCGCTATCAAAGGTAAAGTACCCAGTTGTTGACATGTTAAGGGTATCCTTGCCTATGATCACCACACATTTTCCAAATTTTTAATCCCAAGGCTTTGATATATTTTTTGGCGTGATTTCAAACTCTTAATTAAATGTTCAGATATATTATTTACCCTATATTTCTATTATTTTTGTTATTATGCCAAAAATACTTGAAAGGTGATAAAACCCCAATTGTTGACACCCAAAAAAGTTCACTTCGCCAAAAGTTGACACATTTTTGGTCCAAAGGTTGACATATATTTTTTTACAAAACCAAATTTTTACTTTTAAGAAATTTTGTCACGGTCTGTGGAACTAAGAAGTGTATTTTTCTAAGTGTAAAATTTTTTAAATGAAATATATGCATATAATAACCAATTATTTTAATTTTAAAAAATATATGTTGTGGTTCCAATACTTGACACTCTTGAAACCAATAGTTGACATGTTGCCTGTATCAGTAAAAACCCTGGTAGAAACATCAATAATGTAAGAATCAAACTTTTTATTAATAAAAAATCACATTCGGAAACTTTTTGTTGGGAAAAAATACAAATTTCGATTCTAAATTGGTAATAAAAGAAATTGCTTGAAAAGCATTGGTACATTGTGTTTTTTTCCAGATGTAGCTACAGTAAAATCCCTATTGCAATCATCCAACGCAGCAATCATTTCTTCTGGTAGTTCTGGTGCATATTTCACCAATTTCCATTTTTCATAAGTCATCATTGATTTAAACCTGAAAGGACCAATTGTTGACACTCTAAAGCTCCAAACATTGACAGGGGTAACAGGGGTGTCATCTATTGGATCTACGACCGTTACATTCCCCAAACCCATATCTAGGTTTCTTTTTAATCCAGAGCAATAAAAAGAGACAGACTACAATGTCAAAGTATTTTTACCGCCAAAAATCCATAAGTTGACACTAGTGTCAACATTTGGATCACCCCTCCATTTGGGCTCCAATAGTTGACACCCCCCCTTAAAAAGTTTATGTCCGTTATTTAAGAGATAAAACAATTATAAATATGTATTACAATGTATCTTATTATACAGTAAATATATATTATTCATAAATTATCAACCCTACCTTAGCTTTGAGAACTTTTGTTTTTATATTTTCTTAACTACTTTCACTAGAAATCTGGAAAAAAATTCAAACAATTGCACCTGTTTACTACTTCTTGCCACCATTTTGAAAAAACTTGTGATTTCGAATCCATGCATCAGCTATACCACGCAATATGGATCCAACTATACTATAAGCTATTTCAGTTAGCTTATAACCTCTATAAATTCTTATTTTCGGGAATACTGTGCTAAAGTGTCAACTTTTGGGACCCTGTCAACAACTGGGTACTTTACCTACCTTTGTTTTTTCAAATGGATCAACCTTTATATCATGACATTTATGGATTCTGCGAGAAATTTTTGACATATTTCATGTACAATGTCATATACCCAATGAACTATAGCCAAAAACTGGAATGCGCACACATTGCCATATCTGCCAAAAAAATGTAGCCATGAAAGACAAATGCCATAAGGGGGAATGTTGTTTTTTTCTGTTGCTCGCTGACATATGACGTTTTCGAAAGATTTGTCATATTTTCCTTCACAGGTTTCATCAATTGCAATACGTGTTGGAAGCAATTTCCGCCATTTAACATAATGAGTTCGACAGAAACAGGTATCCCCTCTGCAACAGCGGCACTAGGCTTCACGTTCTTCAATATGTGTACGCATTCCAGTTTTTGTTTATAGTTCATTGCATATACCTATCTTCAACTGTTTCGGAAATATTGACAGTTGAAAATTGATTTTTTTTGCAACTTTGAGAGGCTGTAAAACCTGAACGGTTAATTTTAGGGGAAAACCGATTTTACATTCCTATCTTAGATTTTCATAGACTATCATTTGACACCAACTTTGAATTTACCCGGAGATTAAATTTAACCGGAATTTTTAATCACGGATTAACTTCAAAGTTGCATAGATGCATAACATGCATAGATTAACATGAAGTACCGGAAGAGTGGAAAATAAGCTATTTAACAACGATATATAAAAAAGGAGATAGAAACAAATGCGAGAACCACCGAGGAATTGCAGTAACAAACACACTGAGCAGAGTGTATGGAAAACTCATAAAAGCCAGAATAGAGAACGAGTTCAAAGATAGTGAGGCAGAAGAACAGGCCGGTTTTAGAGCAGGAAGATCAACTGTAGACGATTTATTTAGTTTGACCCAGGTAATAGAAAAGAAACTAGCGTATAACCAAGAACTCCATTTACTCTTTGTAGATCTAAAGAAAGCATATGACAATGTTCCGCTGAAAAAGCTCTGGGAAGCACTGGAAAAAACCAATATCAATTTAGAACTAATAAAGGCAGTAAAAATCCTCTATAGTAATGCAAAGACCAAGATTAAACAGGGAAACATGATCAGTAAAGGCTTTATAGCAACTAAAGGACTTAAACAGGGATATTACATATCACCAACGCTTTTTAAAATATACTTAGAGCAAGCGCTTAAGGGGTGGAAAAACAAATGCAGACACATGGGAATACCGCTCAATGAATACAATTTATATACTTTAAGCTTTGCAGATGATCAAGTAGTAATTGCACAGGACTATGATTAGTGATGTGAACAAGGGAACGTTCTGATTGTGCTTTCGAGAACATTCGCCAAAGGTTGGGGACGAAAAAAAGTTTCGTGCTGAATATTACCTTCGGAGCACAATGAGCACGATAGAGAATATTCAGCACGTTCTCAGGCACGATCCTAACCAATAAAATCACATGACGCCATAAAGTAGAGATATATTTATGGAAGCTGTTGAAGGCGAAGATATATCGAATATTGAGCCCGAGAACCAGGAAGCAACTTAGCAGCAATAGTTATTTTTTTTTGGAGGCAAAGGTAGCGTTGTACTGAAATATACTTAAACTAAAATCACCATTTTATTTTATTATCAAAAAAAAAAAGAATCCTAATGATAATTGTATGTTGAAGTTTCACAGAAAACCCCAAATTAGAATAATTATTGTTATCAAACATGACACAAGACACAATTCACAAATTATGTGATTAATTATGTATTAAGTAGGTATATTTTCTTAAGAAGTTTGAGAACTTTCAGCACATTTATCAAGAATTTTCAGAATATTCAGAACTTTCACGAGAAATTTGGGAATTTCGGGAAATTTGAGAAAAATCAGAATTTATTTAGAAAAATGTTTTGTTTTATTCAGCTTCTGATAAAAAGCATAAATTCTTGGGTCCTGCTAGTTTTTGCTCGTTTATTCTCGTTAATTCTCGATCGTGCTCGGAAAACGTTCTCCTAAAATACTTGCTCGAGCATTTTACATCACTAACTATGATGACCTAGAGTATATGACACGAAAACTGATAGAGGAATACGAGAAATGGGGTTTGGAAGTAAATCTAACTAAAACAGAATATATGACTATAGGAGGTGAACAGCAAACTCTGAAAATGAATAACGGACAAGAAATAAAACGATGTACTGAATACAAATATTTAGGCATGAAAATCTCACGTGAGGGAATCCTAGACGATGCAATTAAAGACCGGAATATACAGGGACGCAAGGCAATATCCCTACTAAATGGTGTACTGTGGGACCAAAATATCAACAAAGCTAACAAAAATAGAATATACAACACCATAGTCAAAAAGATAGTCACATATAGCTCAGAAGTCTGGCCACTAAAGAACAGAACCGCAAAAATGCTGGAAGCAACTGAAATGGACTTTTGGAGGAGATCCGCGGGCAGGTCAAAGATGGAAAGGATAACAAATCTGAGAATAAGGGAGATTATGGACGTAAAACACACAATAGTAGATGATATAAAGGACAAACAGCTAATTTGGTTCGGACATGTACAAAGAATGGCAGATACAAGGATACCCAAGCAAATTATTGAGTGGAGGCCAGGGGGAAGAAGAAGACGCGGCAGACCGAGAAGAAGCTGGAGAAGTGGAGTGGACGAAGAAATGAGAGACAGAAGCTTAGAAGAGGATGCCTGGATTGACAGAGATGGTTGGAGGTCGGGAATCGGAAGACGTAGAACGTTATAAACCGATAATTATATATACAAATACAAATACAATATACATATATACATATATATATATATATACAAATATATATAACTTCAAAGTTGGTGTCAAATGATAGTTTATGAAAATCTAAGATAGGAATGTAAAATCGGTTTTCCTCTAAAATTAACCGTTCAGGTTTTACAACCTGTTAAAGATGCAAAAAAATCAATTTTCAACTGTCAATATTTCCGAAACAGTTGAAGATAGGTATATGACATTGTACATGATATATGTCAAAAATTTCCCGCAGAATCCATAAATGTCATAATATACTGGTTGATCCATTTGGAAAAACAAAGTTGATAGCAGTGGAGCTATTTTTGAGACACCTAGTATAATGAAAAATATATCAAAAAATTTCAAACAAAAAAACAAAATTGGCGTGTCTGAGCGATTTTTCAAAAATTCTACCGTTTTCAAAATAATGAATTTATCCGTTACTTTACGGACACACTGTATAAAGTAATTGTTCATTTAATTTAAAAAAACATATTTTTTCTACAAACGTATTAAAAATGAAATTTTTAACACCCCCCCGAAGCATTAAAAATGTTACTTTATCGCACTAGTGCCATAAAGTCTTTATAGCACTAGTGTTAAAAATGAAACATCAAAATTTGAGAGCGAACGTCAAAAAAAGTTTGTATTTTTAGTTATTTACATTGATATTAATGGTGAAATTTGAACAACTGAGGTAGCCCGATTGGCCGCCTCATCTATATTTTTCAAGGGATCGATGCAACCCCCCTTTTTCTTCTGTATTTTGTTCCATTTTAAGCAAAAAGCATTACTGACCACGACAGACTTTCAAGAAACTGACAAGACATTTCATCATCCTGTAAAACAAGGTGCTGGTTGTTTGGACTTGACAAATGTCAAATTCAATAATTTTATGTAGGAAAGGTGCTTCCAATTTATTATTCATTTCAAAATCCAATTTGTTACTGGTTATTGCTTTTTATTTCCGTTTGTAGAAAAAATATTGTATGATATTTGTGTTAAAAGTATTTTTAAGGCACTTATGTGAATTGCAGAATTCGCTTCGCTCATTCTGTAAACTTTCACATGCGTGCCTTAAAAATATACTTTTAACACTTATATCATAAATAACTATTACAAAACAGCAGCCATATAAAGTTCATCATATAGCTTTGAAAAAATTACTATTGTTCTGTTTCAACACATCAAAAACTGTCCCATGAACAATTGGAAAGTATTCTGTAAACAAATTGCGGATCCTATGCACAAATTTTAGGCTTTGCGCAGAATCGTGAGGGTACATTGTACGGTTTCCTCTAGAGTTTCCTGCTCTGTTGGAACCAAGCTAATAATCTATCAAACTATGTCTCCATCCCAGCCTGGCCTGCTTCTTCCAAGTGGGTGAATATTTCAGATGCTGCAAAGCATATTATGACGTAATATTCCTGGGAATATTACATGGAAACTTACTGAGAAAATTAATGTAAGTTACCGATTTAAAATTCTTGTTTTGATAATATTACCCCAAGGGTGAGGTAATATTAAGTACCATTATTTACATAATATTACCGAAAGTTCTTTTGGTAATATTCTCCCTTGCCATCACTACTTAGATTAGAGCTACACATATTTATTAATTTATTTTGTATAAAGAGCCAAGAGGACACATAATTAACAATTTTTTTGGCAGCTAGATGTAGGTACCTAATTTTACTACCAGAAATTTTAAATAGAATTAAATCTTTGAAAACCTCTTTACAATATTCTTTGTCTCGTTTGACTGACAATAAAGGCAAGCCAGTTTAGGATTTCACAAACACAAACATGAATACATATTTTTTTTAAAATTATCTAGGAGCAAATAGTCTTTGAATTTTGATATGCATAGGAAAATAATAAGTTCCTATACATGGTGATTTACACATTTCAGGTATTGACTTGTGCAGGTGGATTATATGCTATCTCTTCCAATCCACCTGCGAACTGGAAAACTTCCAATACAAGGACTATGCGAATCAGGGTGTATAGTATAGTAGTGATTCCTCTATGATATGAGCCTACGCGCCTTTTATTACCTCGTCCCATTTATGATTTTGAGTTTCTGAAATATTCATTTCTCAAAACAGGGAAGAAGTGTTGGGATCATTCTGATTGAGTGCAGCTCCCTTCTTTTGGGAACCACTAACTTTACATTGCAATGTAATCGTAATTTATATGTGCACCATAAAATAAGCATGAGATCAAGTATTTTTACCTCCCACTGGTCAAGTAACCGTTCCATATCTGCATCGGAGAAGTCTCGAATATCTTTTTTTGCCCATTCCGGCTTTTCTGTTGTTTTTTTTGTATGCACTACATAAATATTAACAGCTACAAATAAAATTGTGATAAAGACTAGTTTGTACATTATTTAAAAAACTAAAAACACAGAAATCCTGAGTGTAAATGGCTAGGGAGAAACTGGTTTGAAAAAGTTGAAAACTGAAAAAAAGAGGAAAACGAAAAAGCTGAAGAAAAAAGTTAGGTTATTGGTTATTGCTGCTGCACCGCCGCGGCGGTTTGATGCAATAAAATGGAAAGGGGTTCGGCTATTCAGCGCGGAGTTGGAGTGGAGTGAACAGAGGCAACAGAGCTAATGGAGTCACCCCTAATACGGTAAAAAGCAATACCCGAACCAGCCCGAACCTTAACCCGAACGGCTGCAGTGCGAATGGAGTCACTCGGAGTGAGCAAGCCGAACCCACCTGAAATTATTTGAAATGAACCGATCAAAGCTGATGGATGACGGTCCACTAGGCCTCTGCCCAAGATTCAAGAATCGATTGCTCATCCTTTTAAGCCAGGCGCAAACCAGAGCGGTGGCGGTGGCGGGCGCGGTGGCGGTAGCGGTGACGGTCACGAAGCGAACTAATGTCCGCAAACCAACGCGTTTTTTCCGCGACAAATATTAGTACTTTCAGTATAATATTCATTTTCGCTTCTGGATCAAGATTGGTTGCAGAGCTTGCTCTACTGGCATATTTTGATGAACTGCTCTCTGTTCTTTTTATTAATCTTTGTTTTACCAGATGCTACTTGACTGTCAGTTTTATCTTTAATTTTGACTGTAAAAGTACGCAATGAGTACCAGGGATGTACTTGCGTCTATATCTCAACGTGACTCCTTCAGTATGCGTGTGCGCCTACTTACCATAGAAGATTTTTAGGTTAGGTTTTTTTGTTTTGTTTTGATTTTGATCTTGTACGTTGTTACCTAAATTCCCTAATTTTGTTTCTACTGACTCTGGAATTTCTATCCACCCCGTTTAGGATAATTTTTTACTTAGCAAAAAATTAGCGCAAGAAACTCAATCTAGCCCTTAACTATTTATATCTGTAATAAATAAAACACAAAGGTACCTATGTATTTGGGTGAAAAATTTATTTTGACACAGAAAAAATCAAAATGCACATAAAATCTAAAAGAAAGTACTTATCTATAGTCTCCGCCACAGATAATCGAGGTTCCTTCAAAAAATGATTTCTCTGTTGGCGATGCCCGGATAAGCAAAAACTGTTGCAAAAACTCTACACATAAAGAATTGAGAATAAATTTAGTCCAAGAGCATCAATTTTTTGATTTTGTTTATCCGGGCATCGCCGACAAAGAAATCATTTTTTCTAGGAAATATTGTTTTTTTCCTTCCAGCCACCAACGAATCATGCATATTTTTGGTATGTCTGCTTAAATTGCCCTGATTTGAAAATGTTTTGGAACACCAAGTACAGACATATACATATCTACGAAATTTGGATACATCTTCACTTCTGGACTTACTTCTCATTAGACTTACTCAATCACTTTTACTTATCTATAAGCCCTTTTTAATGTTTTCACTGTTTCCCTCCATCACGATACGAATCAACAGATATGTAACTACAAAAATTACCCTAAACGGAGTGAATAGAAACTTTAGGGTCAGTAGAAACAATGTTACGTTACGAAACAAGTACAAGTTCAAAATCAAAACAAAACAGGAAAACCTAACCTTAAAATCTTCTGTGGAAAGTACGCGCACGCGCATACTGAAGGAGTCACGTTGAGAAATAGACGCAAGTCCAGGGATGTGCGTCTACACGTAGACTTTCATTGTCTACTTTACGTGTAAATAATGTAGACAATGTAGACAACGTGTAAACAATGTGAAATAATATAAATGACGTTTAATTCTAACCTCACACTTTCCTTTTTTTTAATTATTGTTATTTTATTATTGGTTTTTCTGATATTTTATAATCAGTGAATTCTAATTTCGCAGTAATAGTGACAGTATAGTAACTTTTGATATTTTTTTTCGAATTTTTTAAAATAAGTTATTGTTTACGCCGCATGTAGACAATCAGTCGTATGAATAAAGTGTAGCAAATGTTTTTACTCTACCTCCGCCTCTTTTTGCTGCATCATAGCTGAATATGTTTGTCTCAAAAAACTTAAGCAAAAGCGTTTGCTTCTGTTTTATTCATATGAGCTAATGTGTAGACAAATGCTCACGTAAACAATTCGAATTGTCTACGCGTAGACAATCAATTGTTTACGTTGACATTGTCTGCAGGCACATCACTGCGCGTTGATTTATTTACATGTGCAGTGCAGTATTCGTTCGCCATCGCCACAGCCACCGCTCTGGTTTGCGCGGCTTTAGACGTACGTTCGCCAATTCTCGAATCCGCAGCTGGTCTGCGAGTGACGCCACCACTATCAGCAGCTGATGCCGATGGTGGAAAAGTCACCCGCAGACCTCGATGCATCTACACCCCTAGGGAAGATCTACGCTACATGTTTCTTTTACCATTTGGTGCAATTTGGTGAACCTTTCTGTACTTATGAATTTTAATGATTATTATTACCGACAGTTTCAATAAATAAATAAATAGATAAATACAAAAATTATTTTATTTACAAAAAACAAAAACAAACGTAAATAACAAGAAATTTATGCCTCAACTGTAGCCCTATTACTATACTCCCAATCAGGATCCCTTGGAGCTGTGGGTTGAATATTTTTATAAAGATAGCCATTTTTGGCCATATTTGTACTTTCTGCTTGCATTTTTCTCTTGCGAACTTCTAAATAAGTTAAAGCAGCTAAGCCGATAATACTTAAAATAACAATTAAACTAATTAATAGTATTCTTGAAGCATATTCCTCTAGCAGAAATCTGGATATAACTCCTGTTGTTACTATACCTATTATTATCAAGGCTGTGATGATTACTACCCAGAGACTGGGTTTGTCTAAAATAAAAAATATTTTGTTGTCAACAAAATGACTAATATGCTATGATAAAGCTTACCTAAATATGTTTTAGTAGCGTTGCTCATGGTTAGTAAATTTATTAATCCTCCTATGGTTCATCACATATCACATTATTATTATTAACAAACGATCGGATCACTATCAAAACCCCGGCCCAAAAGAAGCTTGCTAATGTTTACACAGATAAATCGTATCTAATATGCGATAACAAAACGTACATGAATAGGTAGAAACACGCTTTGTGCTAATTTATGCTCATGACACAATCAGCAGTTATCAAAAAAATTAAATTTGTAAAGAGCAGCTCGTGAAAATCAAAGGTGCATGAGTCACTTATATGTTATCTTGACAAAAACATTGAATTAAATAACAAGCAACGCAAAACGTGCTGAAAAATGCATTCAAATAATTTAAATACATGCGGAGCGCATGTTTGTTTTAATTATACGCGATTACCACATTTACCTTGAAAACTACAAAATGTTGTTTTATCTTACCAACCTGTGAGCATATAAATGTATCTAATGGGAAAACTATCATTGGAAGGAATATAATTTATTACCTATATTATTGTTATAAATAATAGGTTTGTTTCTGCAGAAATCACAAACCAGTCAGAGTGAATTTCATTGGTTGAAACTAGTTTTCTGACTGTTTTCACCAATGAAATTTGCTCTGACTGGTTTGTGATTTCTGCAGAAACAGACCTAATATATATTATGTATAAAAAAAAATGTTATACTCAGTCTAGGTAGGTGTTAATTGTGTTATCTGACTAAAAAATCAAATAGGTATCAAATCAAAACTGTATAGGAAGAAAACCGCGTTTAGTGTAGTTACATTCTTATACAAGAGCTAGCAATTGGCAGGGTATCAGCATGCGAGTTTTCGCGCTAACCGGTTACAAAAGTGGTTATTATAGATCGAACTGTCAACACTCAACAAGGTGGTTGATAAACAAGAATCGCTAATTATTATGTAATAAGCAGTGACACCTCATTTCACTCGCACAGCGTTTAGTAGATAGTCAAAGGGGGTATGACTACAAAAATCCGACCATAACCTCAATCTTTCATTCTTGACACGTGGTGGATGCGCCGCCGTTGACACGAAGGTGGATGCGTCGTCGGCGCCATCTTGTCAAACCTCATGGCGCCATCTGTCGTGAGTGCGGTGAATTCTTGTAATTACAGGTTCCTGTAATATGGAGTGTGCGTGGAAGGGATTGTTCCGAGTCGTTTCGAAATCGCTACGTATATTTAATTATGGTTCAGGTAATTACAGGTTCCTGTAATATGGAGTGTGCGTGGAAGGGATTGTTCCGAGTCGTTTCGAAATCGCTACGTATATGTAATTATGGTTCAGGTAATTACAGGTTCCTGTAATATGGAGTGTGCGTGGAAGGGATTGTTCCGAGTCGTTTCGAAATCGCTACGTATAGTTAATTATGGTTCGGGGAATTACAGGTTCCTGTAATATGGAGTTTGCGTGGAAGGGATTGTTCCGAGTCGTTTCGAAATCGCTACGTATATTAAATTATGGTTCTGTGATGACGTCATAGCGACCTGGGTCACGTCCGTGGAGTCATTTAGAGTACATAGTGCAAAGTTTGATTCAGGGTTCAGGTTCTGTGATGACGTAATAGCGACCTGGGTCACGTTCGTGGCGCCATTTAGAGTACATAGTGCAAAGTTCGATTTAGGGTTCGGGTTCTGTGATGACGTCATAGCGACCTAGGTCACGTGGGTTACGTCAGTGCGGGTCCGTGACGCCATTTAGAGTACATAGTGCAAAGTTCGATTCATGGTTCGGGTTCTGTGATGACGTCATAGCGACCTGGGTCACGTCCGTGGCGCCATTTAGAGTACATGTGTCAAGTTTGATGTGCCTTATAACAGGATACTGTGGTGGTGACGTAACTATGAGGATCCAGCAAGGATGATACACACATACAGTATTGCTTATTGACCTCGTGTGCTACCATTTACGACGCCATAACTAAGTCATCAGCCGTTTAAACAACCTACGTCAAGGCGAGAAATAACATGCTGCTTACGTCACAACTGGTGATTTAACGTTGGGGACAGAGTGGATTTGTTCCACACAGGCCTTATGAGGATAGGCTATCCTGTAGTAGTAGTGTGTATTATCCTTGGTTGGAACCAACGTTTGATGGGAAAGAGGCCTCGTTTTTTTATTAAAAACATACATTTTTTAAGACAACGATTTCAAAAAGCGAATATTTTTCATCAATAAACTGCTTAATATGATCCAATCATTTTGGTGGTACGTCTTGGGAGCAACACTGCGTTATCGTCAAATTCGACGAGTATTTCAAATCCATAGCTAAAAATATGCCACAATTGTATCGATTACCTAAGTATATAAGATATTTACTTACTATGTTAAAATAATAATTTCTGTGCAATAGTTTTATGATCTACCTTAATTTGTATAGTTTATTGGTTCCAGTAAAGATTTGCAATTATTTTGAGGTCTCTATCGTAGAAAATATTGGGAACTTTCACTTTATACCAGGACTTATAATTTTCTCAGTGTTTTTGATCCTTTGTTATAAAAAGACAGGCCTTGTTGATTGATTTCAAATCCATATCTAAAATATTCCATAATTCTATCGATATCGATATTCACTTACTTGGTTAAAATGATAATTGTTGTGCAATAATTTTATTGTTGTTGACGAGTCTCAAACAAGACTGAAAGAGCTTAATTATTATAAAATCCGATTCAAACTTCGAATTAACAACATAACATACAAAAAACGCTGTCAAAATATTGGAAATTTCACTTTCTATGAGGCTTCAGGTCTTGTAATTTTCTCAGTGTTTTCAATCCTTTGCTATAAAAAACAGGTCTTGTTGTTGATTGATATTAGTATATAAGATATTTACTTACTTGGTTAAAATGAAATTAATTGTTGTACAATAATTTTATATTTTCCACTGGTGACGAGGTTGAGCAAACTGAAAGAAGCTTGTTATTATAAAATCCGATTTAAACTTCGAAGTATCACATACAAAAAACACCGCTAAATGCAAACGCTTAATCGGCAGTTTTTTTATCTGAATTATATCAGGACCATTCGCAGAAGCCGCCCGAGAAAAACAACAACACATTTTAAAAATAATTTTTTAGTTTAAGGTGTAATTACTAAGTTAGATAGGTATTAATATGTCCATTTTTATTTTAAAAGGTGACAAATTCAAACAATTTATCAAAATTTAAAAGAATAGATTTAAATTAGCATCGTTGACATTTTATGAGCCAATACCCTATGCAATACAAAATTTCAGTGGATACATTGTTACCTGTAAAAGATGAGGATTCAATTTTTATTCTTTGTACAAAAAACGCAGCATCCAGTACCAGTACTTTGAACCTGGATTTTCAAAGTTTAGTTTTTTGGGCGATAAGTGTCGGTTTCGAAAAACTGTAAGTACTATTTTTAAATATCTAAGTGATGTAGGATAAATCATGCCCTGAGACATATTTTAAATTAACACAAACCTCGATTATTGAATTATTTTTATTTTCCTTAACACATAAACATATTGTTTGTTTTTTAAAAATACAGACAACCCTGAGTACCTACCTATTTCTTAATTTAATTCCAATAGTTTTTTACGCAGCAACTTGAATTTACTTTTTCACTTACATTTGCACAAAACTCAAATTTCTTTTTCTAAAATTTAGGAAGGTTCTTTAACCAATTTAAAATGGTTTTATTTTTTCATTTACTTTAAAACAAACCTCCATAAACAGCGAATTTTTAATTTTGTGTACAAAATGGTTCACCAGGAAGGAGATAACCTGAAACATCATGAGGATTGCTAAACATCTTCCAAGATCTGTAACCAATGTGGTGGAATTTTTGAAGCAGAGGGGGCTATCCAACACCACCAAAACACCCAGCTCCAAGAGAGCCTCCAAACGAAAGGCTGGAGATCCCGCCGCCCCTATGATGAAGCAAGCTAGACTTTTGCTGGTAAGTTGACATTAAGCGAATTTTTTAAATATAATTCAATTATTTTCAGGACCTTCAATATCAGCCACATGCCGGTGGTGTGAGTATTGCGATTTGGAGGCACCGATAAATCAATGGGTTGGTCATCTTCGGTGTCTCTAGCACCGAGCCAACACCTGGTGAAGCAGGAGGAAGACGTTAGTCTTGTCAAAACATCTTTCAAGAACCGAATTGCAACATAGCGGCTTTCATCAAAGCAGGACCCTATTAGCGTGAAGCACGTTTTGAAATTAGCTGTGGCATACCTATCCAGTATTAGGACGGACGGAGGACTGAATGATTTTATGACACAATTACCAGGATAGCAGAAAATGCGTTTGCGAAAATATAATTTAGAGCAAACAGTTAAATAGCGCAAGGATATGAGAAAACTAACTTCGCACATTCTTGAGCAACAGACCCACCGAATTCAGCAAACATGCGTACACGTACACGAGAAGAAGGGGTTTTAGAACTGGTTTTTCCTTAAACAAATCATGGTAACTATGGAATAACATAATAGAGGACTAAAATATGACACAACCACTTTCAAGTTGAAACTGGAAGTAGCCTATAAGGGGCCTAAATAGCCTCAGTAAAGTGCTAGAAAGATACCGGTTGCCACTACCACCCCCTGCTCATAAATAAATTTGGTCATTTGGGTTTTCAGGCATCCTGAACAAAAAGTTCACAGAATTCCAGGAAAAAGAAAGCGGTGTGTATCATTTCAATTGCAGTGTTATATACTAAACAATGTCTCTTACAGGCTGGACGTTCCAACAACTTTAAGCTCTAAATATAAGTATCAATAGGATCATAACCCTCTAAAAGCCTATTCATATCTGCCAGTGCCAGGATAACCTGTAACGTCATGGGAGTTGCCGAACATCTGCAATCAATGTGGTGGAATTTTTAAATCATGTCATCCACAAATAACATGGGTTGAGGAAAACAGTATGCGGAAATTTGGGATCTGTTTCTATTTAAATACTCAATATCTATTGAAAAAAAAAAATATATATATTCAAGGGTGACGATAAAGACGTATTTCATTTTTATGATTATGAATATTGCTACAATTTAGATGGTCACAGTCCTATTAACCATATTGGCAATGATTGTTGAGAATAAAAATAAGCTTTAGTATAAACTATGTTTTATTCTCCTGAGAATGGCAGAGATGAAGCCACCATTGATCTCTGTAGACCACCAACCCAAACCCACAGTCAAATAGCGCCAGCACACACTTAACATATCCTACAACTTTTATTTATGTTCCAAAATTGTATCAAGATTATTTCCATTTCAATAATTTTTGAAAAGAAACTTCTTAAACGGCGCGGCGTTCTGCTATTTGGACGACAATGGAGAGCGATTTGAAAAACGCGTCACGGGCAAATTTCGTTACTCGAGAGACAAGAAAGATGTAACGTAAAGGAACAGAGAAAGACAGCTATTGATTGACACAAACCAAGGATTATAAGCGTCGAGAGGACTGCCCATTATTGACAAGCGCCGATATTGACGCAAACCAAGGATTATAAGCGTAAGGATGATTGCCTATTATTGACAAGCGGTATTGGAAAAATAAAATAATTTCTGGCGAATTTCGGGGTTTTCCGGATATCTCTGGAAAGCACTCGGAATTTTTGAAATATCAAAGCAGCATAATAATGAGCACAAAGTTGCACTATACTTTTTTCTGATTCAACCGACGTCGGGTCTCTTTCCGTAGGATTCCAATACAGGATTCGGATAGGATTCAAAATAGCTAGTATTCGAATGCTACCCAAGTCTCCCAAAGTACCAAGTGTTATCACAGGAGTCTATTCAAAACATGCCACATTAGTAATAATTATCAAACTTCAAAATTGTATAACAGGAGACTTTCTCATTGAAATCAAGCATTACGTTGATAGACTTGATACTGTTTACAATGCCAATCCCCATTAAGTATACATGCCCCAGATGTAAGGGTGAAACTGATATACCTAATCGACTTTGTTTGCCTTGCGAATTTTCACAATTTGTTGAACAAAAAAGGATACCATCTCATTATTTTGCAAAACCCGAACGTAGAACCTAAATTATCAAGTTGTAAATTTTCTGATAAATAAAACTTTTGTTATTATATTTTTCTGCTTTTTATTTATGGCCTCTAGACTAGGTTAGGCTATAATAATTTAAACAAAATTCAACGAGAGCTTTGTGCACAACATTAGGATAGGCCATCGAATACTATATTGTTAAGCTTTTTTTTAAGTCGACACTTTCCGTATGGGGAGCAAAAGAAGGAAGGATACGGCAAAAAACAGGTGTGAGATCAGGTGACCGTTGACGTACAATCGTAGGGAGTCACACCAACTCATATTGGAGTATCAGCTAGGGGATTCTTATCTTGTCACAAGTCGCTATGGCTCGCTAGCTGTCATTCGATACCTATTTCGATATCGGATGGAGAGTGATTCATATGTATTATTGTCGAATTTCGTATCGACATCAAATAGACGGTGGTATGAAAAACGAGAGAAAAATCGACCTTCAAATTTGAATGATAGATGATAGATTATGTTTATTATTTTATAATTTATTTTTCGCTTCAATTCAAACTATTTTTACTTCTAAAGATTCCTTTCGCGTTGAAAATAATTTCAATTTTTAATTATTATGTTGCAACGAAATCTTAAGGCAGCACCGTCAACAGCAAAACCTTCACTTTAGACGCACGACTCGTAGGGTAGGAGAAACTTAAATTTACATTTTTCTTCTCGTCTCTCAACTCCACACTCCCGTATTCCTTATGTGAGAATGACCGCGATCACCAGCACTCAACATGTTGAGTGATTAGTCAGCGGCTTTGTTGAAAAAGATGAAATATAACGAAGGATTACATACACAAACGACAAACATAAAACATAAACACATAACATGACACCACAACTTGTCACTTCAAAATAAAAAAGGATAGCCAATCATTCGAACAAAGATCAGCAAATCGAAAAGCCGAAACGGGACCTCTTACTTACGTCAGAGAGTCGATCCGAACTAGCATAAGAATCAGCAATTCGACATCGAATTGGTCTTAAGAATTCCGCAGGATAATAAATGATGGACTGTATACACATGCAATTTAATTCATTTTACCTACTTATCAATAACTGATAGACTGTACCTGACTCATCCATATAATATTATAGGTCCTGCAAAATATTAATGAAACCGAACAAACACACTGCATACATAAAACGTCCATTTTATGTCATATTCACGTTCATACGTCCATATGACCTATCCACTGATCTCGAAAATAAATGGATAAACAAAGAACGCTCCAAATGCTGCTAATTTACGAGGTCAAAATCTAAACAAAAACAACTGACTGGGACAGCTGTGAGCATGCGCAGTAGATACATGTATTGTGCGTAGACAAAATATGGCCAATGAAAATGAAGGAATTTCGAAACTTAGAACAGTTGTTCGAAAGATAAAACACTGCGCAGGCGTTACGCTGTTCCGTTGCACAACTGTTCGTAGAATATTGACCCCAAATTTTCGCACAAATTATGCAAATCAAGCCGTATGAATTGTTTATCCATTTATTTTTTAGATCAGTGGACCTATTCAGAACATACATAAGACGTACATTTTAGTAAAAACATTTATATTACGTACATTTACATCCACCATTTTGGTTTTATGTTAAAGTGTAAAACACAAACAGGTCACTGTTTATTTATTTAATTCCTCGTGTCTAAGTTTAACTTTGTTTGAATCTCTGTTAATCCTAGTAATTCAAATCATTGGCTTAGAAAATCGTGTGTTTATTTTAGTGGCATGCAGACGTAATAATTAGAAATTGATAAAAAAAAAATTCTTGCCCCGACTGGGATTTAAACTCAGGACCCCTGAATTTCCAGTGCAATGCTCTAACCAACTAAGCTACCAGGAGCTGTTTCATTTCTACCTTTTCGAATGTAGATCAAATCTGGAACGTGAAATAAATGAAAAATAGTATAGAAGGACTAACCACACAGCGTTTTTATGCCTAGGGAGTTTATCGATACCGTGGGAAAAATCTAGATCGACGATGCATTTGATCTGAAATTTCGGGGTTTGTCCCGAACCAAACCCAAATTTTTGTGGAGTTTCCCGGAATTCGACCGCAGCTCCTTATCTCATGTTATCATCATCAAAACACAGTTATCGTCCCGCCATCGGGCGTCATCCTCATTGTCGTCTCGTGATCGATCGATTGCAAAAAGTCTAGCCGGGGAATCGAGTCCTCAGACCATCACACCAAAATCCAGCACTGTAGACAAGGCACTAGATCATTGAGTAATTATTGATAAAAAATGTTTGTAAGTAAAGTCTATACCAAGTCACTTGGACTAGCATAAAAACTAACTAAATCCCGACATCCATCGGCTTTTTCTTTGTCAAACATGGGCGGCGTAATTTCAAAAAACAGTACTAAAATTAATAATCAATAGACAGTATGTCAATCAATCATGATCGGCAATGGCCAATCAGATCTATTGAGTCCACGTTTACTGGTATCGAACGTGTACATGGAGGATGGAGCCAATCAGATAATATACCTATCCATTCTTACTTGTCTGGCTTCCAACGGGTACGAGGAGCAATCAGTATAAATTTTGCTATATTTTTCAATATGTGATGCAGTATATTGACAATACGTCTATTTTAGGCTTGGTCCAAGTAACTTCGTATAGACTATAAAACGTTCTAACTATACAGGTCCAGAGACAATTATAAGTGTGTAGACAGCTATACAGGTCCAGAGACAGGTCCGATACAGCTTTTCGTGACAGGTCTGTCTACATAGACTGCTTTTCGAGACATGTCTGTCTACACAGGCAGCTTTTTGAGACAGGTCTGTCTACACAGGCAGCTTTCTGAGACAGGTCTGTCTACACAGACAGCTTTTCGAGACAGGTCTGTCTATAGAGGCAGCTTTTCGAGACAGATCTGTCTATAGATACAGCTTTTCGAGACAGGTCTGTCTACACAGACAGCTTTTCGAGATAGGTCTGTCTACACAGATAGCTTTTCGAGACAGGTTAGTAGTAACGGAGGCACCTGAGCCTGAGAATTTTCTCGATACCGTGGGAAAAATCTGTAAATCGGCGGCGCCTTTGATCTGAAACAGCTATCCAGGTCTAGAGATAGGTTTGTATACACTTATACAGGGCTAGAGACAGGCCTGTATACAGCAATGGTAAGCAAGGGTTAGTTTGGGTTAGTTATAGGTTAGCATAGGACCCCCCACGTCGTTGGGTCAGTTACGAATCTTCCCTAACTGACCCAACGACGTGGGGGGTCCTATGCTAACCTATAACTAACCCAAACTAACCCTTGCTTACCATTGCTGTATACAGGCCTGTCTCTAGCCCTGTATAAGTGTATACAAACCTATCTCTAGACCTGGATAGCTGTTTCAGATCAAAGGCGCCGCCGATTTACAGATTTTTCCCACGGTATCGAGAAAATTCTCAGGCTCAGGTGCCTCCGTTACTACTAACCTGTCTCGAAAAGCTATCTGTGTAGACAGACCTATCTCGAAAAGCTGTCTGTGTAGACAGACCTGTCTCGAAAAGCTGTATCTATAGACAGATCTGTCTCGAAAAGCTGCCTCTATAGACAGACCTGTCTCGAAAAGCTGTCTGTGTAGACAGACCTGTCTCAGAAAGCTGCCTGTGTAGACAGACCTGTCTCAAAAAGCTGCCTGTGTAGACAGACATGTCTCGAAAAGCAGTCTATGTAGACAGACCTGTCACGAAAAGCTGTATCGGACCTGTCTCTGGACCTGTATAGCTGTCTACACACTTATAATTGTCTCTGGACCTGTATAGTTAGAACGTTTTATAGTCTATACGAAGTTACTTGGACCAAGCCTAAAATAGACGTATTGTCAATATACTGCATCACATATTGAAAAATATAGCAAAATTTATACTGATTGCTCCTCGTACCCGTTGGAAGCCAGACAAGTAAGAATGGATAGGTATATTATCTGATTGGCTCCATCCTCCATGTACACGTTCGATACCAGTAAACGTGGACTCAATAGATCTGATTGGCCATTGCCGATCATGATTGATTGACATACTGTCTATTGATTATTAATTTTAGTACTGTTTTTTGAAATTACGCCGCCCATGTTTGACAAAGAAAAAGCCGATGGATGTCGGGATTTAGTTAGTTTTTATGCTAGTCCAAGTGACTTGGTATAGACTTTACTTACAAACATTTTTTATCAATAATTACTCAATGATCTAGTGCCTTGTCTACAGTGCTGGATTTTGGTGTGATGGTCTGAGGACTCGATTCCCCGGCTAGACTTTTTGCAATCGATCGATCACGAGACGACAATGAGGATGACGCCCGATGGCGGGACGATAACTGTGTTTTGATGATGATAACATGAGATAAGGAGCTGCGGTCGAATTCCGGGAAACTCCACAAAAATTTGGGTTTGGTTCGGGTCAAACCCCGAAATTTCAGATCAAATGCATCGTCGATCTAGATTTTTCCCACGGTATCGATAAACTCCCTAGGCATAAAAACGCTGTGTGGTTAGTCCTTCTATACTATTTTTCATTTATTTCACGTTCCAGATTTGATCTACATTCGAAAAGGTAGAAATGAAACAGCTCCTGGTAGCTTAGTTGGTTAGAGCATTGCACTGGAAATTCAGGGGTCCTGAGTTTAAATCCCAGTCGGGGCAAGAATTTTTTTTTTATCAATTTCTAATTATTACGTCTGCATGCCACTAAAATAAACACACGATTTTCTAAGCCAATGATTTGAATTACTAGGATTAACAGAGATTCAAACAAAGTTAAACTTAGACACGAGGAATTAAATAAATAAACAGTGACCTGTTTGTGTTTTACACTTTAACATAAAACCAAAATGGTGGATGTAAATGTACGTAATATAAATGTTTTTACTAAAATGTACGTCTTATGTATGTTCTGAATAGGTCCACTGATCTAAAAAATAAATGGATAAACAATTCATACGGCTTGATTTGCATAATTTGTGCGAAAATTTGGGGTCAATATTCTACGAACAGTTGTGCAACGGAACAGCGTAACGCCTGCGCAGTGTTTTATCTTTCGAACAACTGTTCTAAGTTTCGAAATTCCTTCATTTTCATTGGCCATATTTTGTCTACGCACAATACATGTATCTACTGCGCATGCTCACAGCTGTCCCAGTCAGTTGTTTTTGTTTAGATTTTGACCTCGTAAATTAGCAGCATTTGGAGCGTTCTTTGTTTATCCATTTATTTTCGAGATCAGTGGATAGGTCATATGGACGTATGAACGTGAATATGACATAAAATGGACGTTTTATGTATGCAGTGTGTTTGTTCGGTTTCATTAATATTTTGCAGGACCTATAATATTATATGGATGAGTCAGGTACAGTCTATCAGTTATTGATAAGTAGGTAAAATGAATTAAATTGCATGTGTATACAGTCCATCATTTATTATCCTGCGGAATTCTTAAGACCAATTCGATGTCGAATTGCTGATTCTTATGCTAGTTCGGATCGACTCTCTGACGTAAGTAAGAGGTCCCGTTTCGGCTTTTCGATTTGCTGATCTTTGTTCGAATGATTGGCTATCCTTTTTTATTTTGAAGTGACAAGTTGTGGTGTCATGTTATGTGTTTATGTTTTATGTTTGTCGTTTGTGTATGTAATCCTTCGTTATATTTCATCTTTTTCAACAAAGCCGCTGACTAATCACTCAACATGTTGAGTGCTGGTGATCGCGGTCATTCTCACATAAGGAATACGGGAGTGTGGAGTTGAGAGACGAGAAGAAAAATGTAAATTTAAGTTTCTCCTACCCTACGAGTCGTGCGTCTAAAGTGAAGGTTTTGCTGTTGACGGTGCTGCCTTAAGATTTCGTTGCAACATAATAATTAAAAATTGAAATTATTTTCAACGCGAAAGGAATCTTTAGAAGTAAAAATAGTTTGAATTGAAGCGAAAAATAAATTATAAAATAATAAACATAATCTATCATCTATCATTCAAATTTGAAGGTCGATTTTTCTCTCGTTTTTCATACCACCGTCTATTTGATGTCGATACGAAATTCGACAATAATACATATGAATCACTCTCCATCCGATATCGAAATAGGTATCGAATGACAGCTAGCGAGCCATAGCGACTTGTGACAAGATAAGAATCCCCTAGCTGATACTCCAATATGAGTTGGTGTGACTCCCTACGATTGTACGTCAACGGTCACCTGATCTCACACCTGTTTTTTGCCGTATCCTTCCTTCTTTTGCTCCCCATACGGAAAGTGTCGACTTAAAAAAAAGCTTAACAATATAGTATTCGATGGCCTATCCTAATGTTGTGCACAAAGCTCTCGTTGAATTTTGTTTAAATTATTATAGCCTAACCTAGTCTAGAGGCCATAAATAAAAAGCAGAAAAATATAATAACAAAAGTTTTATTTATCAGAAAATTTACAACTTGATAATTTAGGTTCTACGTTCGGGTTTTGCAAAATAATGAGATGGTATCCTTTTTTGTTCAACAAATTGTGAAAATTCGCAAGGCAAACAAAGTCGATTAGGTATATCAGTTTCACCCTTACATCTGGGGCATGTATACTTAATGGGGATTGGCATTGTAAACAGTATCAAGTCTATCAACGTAATGCTTGATTTCAATGAGAAAGTCTCCTGTTATACAATTTTGAAGTTTGATAATTATTACTAATGTGGCATGTTTTGAATAGACTCCTGTGATAACACTTGGTACTTTGGGAGACTTGGGTAGCATTCGAATACTAGCTATTTTGAATCCTATCCGAATCCTGTATTGGAATCCTACGGAAAGAGACCCGACGTCGGTTGAATCATAAAAAGTATAGTGCAACTTTGTGCTCATTATTATGCTGCTTTGATATTTCAAAAATTCCGAGTGCTTTCCAGAGATATCCGGAAAACCCCGAAATTCGCCAGAAATTATTTTATTTTTCCAATACCGCTTGTCAATAATAGGCAATCATCCTTACGCTTATAATCCTTGGTTTGCGTCAATATCGGCGCTTGTCAATAATGGGCAGTCCTCTCGACGCTTATAATCCTTGGTTTGTGTCAATCAATAGCTGTCTTTCTCTGTTCCTTTACGTTACATCTTTCTTGTCTCTCGAGTAACGAAATTTGCCCGTGACGCGTTTTTCAAATCGCTCTCCATTGTCGTCCAAATAGCAGAACGCCGTTTAAGAAGTTTCTTTTCAAAAATTATTGAAATGGAAATAATCTTGATACAATTTTGGAACATAAATAAAAGTTGTAGGATATGTTAAGTGTGTGCTGGCGCTATTTGACTGTGGGTTTGGGTTGGTGGTCTACAGAGATCAATGGTGGCTTCATCTCTGCCATTCTCAGGAGAATAAAACATAGTTTATACTAAAGCTTATTTTTATTCTCAACAATCATTGCCAATATGGTTAATAGGACTGTGACCATCTAAATTGTAGCAATATTCATAATCATAAAAATGAAATACGTCTTTATCGTCACCCTTGAATATATATATTTTTTTTTTTCAATAGATATTGAGTATTTAAATAGAAACAGATCCCAAATTTCCGCATACTGTTTTCCTCAACCCATGTTATTTGTGGATGACATGATTTAAAAATTCCACCACATTGATTGCAGATGTTCGGCAACTCCCATGACGTTACAGGTTATCCTGGCACTGGCAGATATGAATAGGCTTTTAGAGGGTTATGATCCTATTGATACTTATATTTAGAGCTTAAAGTTGTTGGAACGTCCAGCCTGTAAGAGACATTGTTTAGTATATAACACTGCAATTGAAATGATACACACCGCTTTCTTTTTCCTGGAATTCTGTGAACTTTTTGTTCAGGATGCCTGAAAACCCAAATGACCAAATTTATTTATGAGCAGGGGGTGGTAGTGGCAACCGGTATCTTTCTAGCACTTTACTGAGGCTATTTAGGCCCCTTATAGGCTACTTCCAGTTTCAACTTGAAAGTGGTTGTGTCATATTTTAGTCCTCTATTATGTTATTCCATAGTTACCATGATTTGTTTAAGGAAAAACCAGTTCTAAAACCCCTTCTTCTCGTGTACGTGTACGCATGTTTGCTGAATTCGGTGGGTCTGTTGCTCAAGAATGTGCGAAGTTAGTTTTCTCATATCCTTGCGCTATTTAACTGTTTGCTCTAAATTATATTTTCGCAAACGCATTTTCTGCTATCCTGGTAATTGTGTCATAAAATCATTCAGTCCTCCGTCCGTCCTAATACTGGATAGGTATGCCACAGCTAATTTCAAAACGTGCTTCACGCTAATAGGGTCCTGCTTTGATGAAAGCCGCTATGTTGCAATTCGGTTCTTGAAAGATGTTTTGACAAGACTAACGTCTTCCTCCTGCTTCACCAGGTGTTGGCTCGGTGCTAGAGACACCGAAGATGACCAACCCATTGATTTATCGGTGCCTCCAAATCGCAATACTCACACCACCGGCATGTGGCTGATATTGAAGGTCCTGAAAATAATTGAATTATATTTAAAAAATTCGCTTAATGTCAACTTACCAGCAAAAGTCTAGCTTGCTTCATCATAGGGGCGGCGGGATCTCCAGCCTTTCGTTTGGAGGCTCTCTTGGAGCTGGGTGTTTTGGTGGTGTTGGATAGCCCCCTCTGCTTCAAAAATTCCACCACATTGGTTACAGATCTTGGAAGATGTTTAGCAATCCTCATGATGTTTCAGGTTATCTCCTTCCTGGTGAACCATTTTGTACACAAAATTAAAAATTCGCTGTTTATGGAGGTTTGTTTTAAAGTAAATGAAAAAATAAAACCATTTTAAATTGGTTAAAGAACCTTCCTAAATTTTAGAAAAAGAAATTTGAGTTTTGTGCAAATGTAAGTGAAAAAGTAAATTCAAGTTGCTGCGTAAAAAACTATTGGAATTAAATTAAGAAATAGGTAGGTACTCAGGGTTGTCTGTATTTTTAAAAAACAAACAATATGTTTATGTGTTAAGGAAAATAAAAATAATTCAATAATCGAGGTTTGTGTTAATTTAAAATATGTCTCAGGGCATGATTTATCCTACATCACTTAGATATTTAAAAATAGTACTTACAGTTTTTCGAAACCGACACTTATCGCCCAAAAAACTAAACTTTGAAAATCCAGGTTCAAAGTACTGGTACTGGATGCTGCGTTTTTTGTACAAAGAATAAAAATTGAATCCTCATCTTTTACAGGTAACAATGTATCCACTGAAATTTTGTATTGCATAGGGTATTGGCTCATAAAATGTCAACGATGCTAATTTAAATCTATTCTTTTAAATTTTGATAAATTGTTTGAATTTGTCACCTTTTAAAATAAAAATGGACATATTAATACCTATCTAACTTAGTAATTACACCTTAAACTAAAAAATTATTTTTAAAATGTGTTGTTGTTTTTCTCGGGCGGCTTCTGCGAATGGTCCTGATATAATTCAGATAAAAAAACTGCCGATTAAGCGTTTGCATTTAGCGGTGTTTTTTGTATGTGATACTTCGAAGTTTAAATCGGATTTTATAATAACAAGCTTCTTTCAGTTTGCTCAACCTCGTCACCAGTGGAAAATATAAAATTATTGTACAACAATTAATTTCATTTTAACCAAGTAAGTAAATATCTTATATACTAATATCAATCAACAACAAGACCTGTTTTTTATAGCAAAGGATTGAAAACACTGAGAAAATTACAAGACCTGAAGCCTCATAGAAAGTGAAATTTCCAATATTTTGACAGCGTTTTTTGTATGTTATGTTGTTAATTCGAAGTTTGAATCGGATTTTATAATAATTAAGCTCTTTCAGTCTTGTTTGAGACTCGTCAACAACAATAAAATTATTGCACAACAATTATCATTTTAACCAAGTAAGTGAATATCGATATCGATAGAATTATGGAATATTTTAGATATGGATTTGAAATCAATCAACAAGGCCTGTCTTTTTATAACAAAGGATCAAAAACACTGAGAAAATTATAAGTCCTGGTATAAAGTGAAAGTTCCCAATATTTTCTACGATAGAGACCTCAAAATAATTGCAAATCTTTACTGGAACCAATAAACTATACAAATTAAGGTAGATCATAAAACTATTGCACAGAAATTATTATTTTAACATAGTAAGTAAATATCTTATATACTTAGGTAATCGATACAATTGTGGCATATTTTTAGCTATGGATTTGAAATACTCGTCGAATTTGACGATAACGCAGTGTTGCTCCCAAGACGTACCACCAAAATGATTGGATCATATTAAGCAGTTTATTGATGAAAAATATTCGCTTTTTGAAATCGTTGTCTTAAAAAATGTATGTTTTTAATAAAAAAACGAGGCCTCTTTCCCATCAAACGTTGGTTCCAACCAAGGATAATACACACTACTACTACAGGATAGCCTATCCTCATAAGGCCTGTGTGGAACAAATCCACTCTGTCCCCAACGTTAAATCACCAGTTGTGACGTAAGCAGCATGTTATTTCTCGCCTTGACGTAGGTTGTTTAAACGGCTGATGACTTAGTTATGGCGTCGTAAATGGTAGCACACGAGGTCAATAAGCAATACTGTATGTGTGTATCATCCTTGCTGGATCCTCATAGTTACGTCACCACCACAGTATCCTGTTATAAGGCACATCAAACTTGACACATGTACTCTAAATGGCGCCACGGACGTGACCCAGGTCGCTATGACGTCATCACAGAACCCGAACCATGAATCGAACTTTGCACTATGTACTCTAAATGGCGTCACGGACCCGCACTGACGTAACCCACGTGACCTAGGTCGCTATGACGTCATCACAGAACCCGAACCCTAAATCGAACTTTGCACTATGTACTCTAAATGGCGCCACGAACGTGACCCAGGTCGCTATTACGTCATCACAGAACCTGAACCCTGAATCAAACTTTGCACTATGTACTCTAAATGACTCCACGGACGTGACCCAGGTCGCTATGACGTCATCACAGAACCATAATTTAATATACGTAGCGATTTCGAAACGACTCGGAACAATCCCTTCCACGCAAACTCCATATTACAGGAACCTGTAATTCCCCGAACCATAATTAACTATACGTAGCGATTTCGAAACGACTCGGAACAATCCCTTCCACGCACACTCCATATTACAGGAACCTGTAATTACCTGAACCATAATTACATATACGTAGCGATTTCGAAACGACTCGGAACAATCCCTTCCACGCACACTCCATATTACAGGAACCTGTAATTACCTGAACCATAATTAAATATACGTAGCGATTTCGAAACGACTCGGAACAATCCCTTCCACGCACACTCCATATTACAGGAACCTGTAATTACAAGAATTCACCGCACTCACGACAGATGGCGCCATGAGGTTTGACAAGATGGCGCCGACGACGCATCCACCTTCGTGTCAACGGCGGCGCATCCACCACGTGTCAAGAATGAAAGATTGAGGTTATGGTCGGATTTTTGTAGTCATACCCCCTTTGACTATCTACTGCGTTTGCCTGCAGCCAACATTAGTAAGAGAGGCCCGAGAGAGGGATATTGGTTCCATGACAAAATCTGAGACGAATTATTGATCGTCTTTATAGTGTCTTTTTGCACTGAACTATAACATACAAATTTCTAGAATTTGAAAAATCAAATATACATTCAAATTGAAAATAAGCTTTATTATCCAAAAGATAAAAATAGTCCCGTTGACAAATCAACACTAAAACTATAAAGTCAAGTCATTACACAAAATTAAATTAGACATAAGACAATACTATAATAAGCCTTACCAACTAATCTCCTGCAGACCCTATTCTATTCTTAAACATTTTCAGTGTTGGAGCAACTTTAACCTCATTGGGTAAATGATTGTACCTATATTTTTATACTCTTGTATATTACAGACTTTTCAATTAAAGTTGAGGTAGGTATAGGTAAAGGTAAGTTAGTTTTACCATCAGGACATGCATCGAACATAGTAATAAATATTTTCAGTATTTGCCGGATTTTTAAAAAACGGCTGAATATTTGAAATTTGCGAATCTGCAAGCCTTTACCAATTTTGTTTTTTTGTTGGCTGAAATAGCATTAACCAAAAAATATGCTATTGGCGCTTTCCATCTACATAAAAACTAGAGCATTTTTCTGCTTTTTTCAATGTATGTTCACTTCCACCGCCACCAAAGCCAAAGCCTGTCCAAACCAAAATCTACATAGCCTACTTGTTCACTTCCAAGTTCCACTCAGTTTACATGCTCATGAAGTATGAATAGACATTTCATCCATCATCCATCATCTTTCGCTCTTTTTTTGTTTGCTTTGAACTTCAACTTTTATAGCTTGAATAGCTGTATCTAAATCCTGGCGTACCATCAACAGAACTGTCCCATTCGGAAAGAGTACATGGATTATGGATCATGGATGACTGGGTGAGGTAATGGAGTGTTTCCCAAATATTTTTCGAACATAGTAATAGGCTGATGATAAATGAAAAAGCAATGCTTAAGTATCTACCCTTTTTGATTTTTTTAAATAATTTCTTTTGCTGTTCTACTTTGGGAAAGCTGTCCTATTTACTAAAACATATAATTAAAAAATAAACCAACTACCATTTATTTAGGTAAAGGTTTGGGACATTTTTCCTTTTTCTTCAACTCATTAAGTAACTCCTTAAGGCTTTCAATTTTATTTTTTTGTCTTCTAAGTTGGCACTGGTAGTATTTAGTAAGTTTTTTATGTTTATCGACTGTCTCATGTGCGACCTTCCAGAACCTGGTTCTTTTTACTCTGCAATCCATATCAGATTCATCAAAATCACCAAAAAAAACTGGATCCCTTCTGTTTCTTCTCCTTCAAAAACAAAACAGATATTTTTGCAAAATAAGTATTATATCCAGACTTTACCTTTCATTTGAACTATTTGATATAAATGGAATTTGGAATTCCTTTTCAACTTTTACAGAAACATAAGACGTATCTGATGAGGGCTTATCAGAAGGTTGCTTAGAAGGTCTATCAGAGGAATCGTTAAAATCAACATTCACCATTTTTTCATAATCTATCAACAAAATTAAACAATAATACCTATAAAGTTGTTACCTTCTTTTAAGTACTTAATTAAACTAACCGATTTCCGAGGCTATTTCATTAGCGCTGACTGTTTTTGAACAAAATTGGGATTTCTTCTCAACTTTCAAAGGCACATGAGGCATATGTGATGATGGCTTATCCTCGGGCTTATCAGAGGGTTGCTTAGAAGATGTATCATAGGATTCTTCAAAATCAACATTCATCATTTTTTCATTATCTATTAACAAAATTAAACATATAATAACTATAAAGTTTTTAACTTTTTAGTACTTATAATTAAACTAACCAATTTCTGAGGCCATTTCATTAGCGCTGACTGTTTCTAAAACTTTTGTTTTTTCAATTTTGGTTTGTAAGTGAATAGAAAAATCGAAGACTGAAGGAACAGTCTTGTTTTTGAGCACTTTATTTCCATGTACATTTAATATGTAATCACTTGCTAAAAAGTGCTTTTCGCAAACCAACCCATATTTTGGGGCATAATTCCATCGGTTTAGGGCCTGCAACCATGCCTTTCTTAGCTCAGTATCTTTTGTAGGTATACTGAAATAGTTAATAAATTCCAAGATAAATAACCGTTTTATACATTTAGATAAAATACAGGATGTCCCAACCAAGTGACCTTTTTTAATTGCTTATATCTTTGAAACCAGGTTTGCCAGCTATCTGCAGTTTGCGCCAGTCGAGTTCTCTTGGCCTAAAGTTTTTTAGTAGGTTGCACATTTTTTTCACTTTTATACAGGGCAAGTTAAGAAAAAAAATCCGTTTTTCAAAATCGAAATTCTCTACTATTTTTTATGGAATCCCCTTTATATCACAACGTCGAAAAAAAGACTCATGTTCAAGGTATCCATCGAGGTATCCATGTACCAATAATCATCGTCCTTGAAACTTGAAGCTGTAGCTGTGAAAACAAAAATTCTGGTATTTTAGCAAACGCATGCAACTTCATATTGTAGGTACTTCTATCTATCACGTAACACTTTCGTGTACAATCTAATCTGTTGTGAAAAAATACGGACCATTTTTCATTTCATTTCATTAATCGGAACTGTATATACTGATATATTGGAAAATTTCTTTTATCCACAGTCAAAACAGGAGTGTATCTTGGATGATATCTATTCTCAGCAGGATGGTGCCCCACCTCATTATTCTCCAATAGCAAGGGAATCACTCGATATGACATTTGGGGAAAAATGAATAGGGAAAGCTAGTCTTATAGAATGGATACCTTACTCTCCTGACTTGACCGTTCTAGACTTTTTCCTCTGGGATTATGTCAAGGAGGGTTGCTGTGATCCTTTCCCAAATAGCCTGGAAGTTCTCGAGCCGAACATTCATTGTCATTTAAGCGATTCCCCAGGAAATGTTATGCACAATTGATTCAACCATTTACTGATCTATACTTAAATGCGTGGAACAGAATGGTCTTATATACAACATTTTTATAGTTTTATGCAGTAGGCATAAATAATTTCGGAAGTTTATACTACTCTGTAATTTTTGATCCAATCTCTTCATGTACAGCCCCTTTATGCTTTGCTCTTCTAGAGATTTTAGGTTGTATCTCTCAGGCACAATTTTGTCTTCTTGTTTTTCCATTCCTTTTTTTTTGCGGTGTTTCTGCCTGGGATAAAGATATATGGAGAACCGATAAAGTATGGGACCAATAAACTCTACAAACATTTAACAAAACTATTTCAAACATGCATAGATAAACATGAAGTACCGGAAGAGTGGAAAATAAGCTATTTAACAACGATATATAAAAAAGGAGATAGAAACAAATGCGAGAACCACCGAGGAATTGCAGTAACAAACACACTGAGCAGAGTGTATGGAAAACTCATAAAAGCCAGAATAGAGAACGAGTTCAAAGATAGTGAGGCAGAAGAACAGGCCGGTTTTAGAGCAGGAAGATCAACTGTAGACCATTTATTTAGTTTGACCCAGGTAATAGAAAAGAAACTAGCGTATAACCAAGAGCTCCATTTACTCTTTGTAGATCTAAAGAAAGCATATGACAATGTTCCGCTGAAAAAGCTGTGGGAAGCACTGGAAAGAACCAATATCAATTTAGAACTAATAAAGGCAGTAAAAACCCTCTATAGTGATGCAAAGACTAAGATTAAACAGGGAAACATGATCAGTAAAGGCTTTATAGCAACTAAAGGACTTAAACAGGGATGTTCCATATCACCAACGCTTTTTAAAATATACTTAGAGCAAGCGCTTAAGGGGTGGAAAAACAAATGCAGACACATGGGAATACCGCTCAATGAATACAATTTATATAAGGTATTACACCGGAGTAAGTGGAAATATGGGGCAAGTGGAACCCAGGCCTATTCCGAGGAAGATATTTATTGTAAAGTGGCTCCCTCAGTGGCATACCGACCTATTTATGTTCCTTTATAGCTCTATGGTTTCTTATGCCGGCAGCGCATCATTTACGGTTTGACCTTGGCTGAGTTTGGAATATTGTATGTTTATATCGCATAGCGAGCGAGCACGTGTTTGTTGCGGATGTAAATATTATTATTAAAAACGGAAGTTATATTAAAAGTTTCTGAAGTAAGTATCTTATAAACAATTATTCTTTGTATTTAAAACGTATGAAAAACGTATATTTGTTTTACATTAAGAAACCTACTTGGGTTACACTTTCCCCGTGTAAAAGCAGAAAGGGGAAAATCTAACCTATGTTAGGATCCACTTACCCCAGTTAATCCGACTGATATGATAATGCAAATTTATTTTATTTGTTTTAGACATGGTGCGTAACTATGTTCGGAAAAAGCCGCCACCTAAATACTCTAAAGAGACCCTAAAAGTAGCCATAGAAGAAGTACAAAATCAAATAATGACGGTGTATAAAGCATCAATAACCTATAAGATTCCGAAAGCAACACTTTTCAAGCATGTGAAAGGTCAAAGGGGTGTAAAAAGCTCCACCCACTGCTATTCCTTATGAGGAAGAAAAGAAAATAGCCGAAAACGTCAAGCTTATGGAAAAATGGGGTTTTGGACTTTCTAAAAAAGAAGTTTTGACTCTTATAGGCGGTTATGTGAAGGAAAACAATATTAAGACTTTATTCAAAGATGGAATACCAGGCAACGACTATTTCATAAGATTTAAAAAAACTTTCAACCTTAGCCAGAAAAAACCACAAATGGTGGAAGTAGCAAGAAAAAGAAGTGTAGATCCATTCATTATCAATGATTACTTCACTCTGTTAAAAGATGTTATAAAAGATATTCCTCCTTCAAGGATTTATAATATAGACGAAACAAGTTTTTGCCTAGATCCAAGCAGAATTAAAGTTGTTGGCCAGAAAGGGACAGCTGCTCATAGGGCAACAAGTGGTTCCGGAAGAGAAAACATATCTGTCTTATTAGGTGGAAACTCTGTTGGAGGAAAATTACCACCGCATATTGTTTTCAAAGGGAAGAATGTGTGGGATTCATGGCTTGCAAAAAAGGACGAGGAATATGCAGGAATAACTTATTCGGCCACAAAAAAATGGCTGGATGGAAGCAGAAACTTTTCAAAATTATTTCAAAAACAGTTTTCTTAAAAGCATACCCAAAGATAGACCAGTTGTTCTTATTTACGATGGTCATAGTTCACATGTTGGCATTTCAATCATCCAAATGGCAAGACAAGAAAACATAGTAATTTTAAAGCTTCCTCCACACTCCAGCCACGTTCTTCAACCAATGGACCTCAGTGTGTTCCGGCCTCTAAAAATTAAATGGAAGAAGAACTTGTAGAATGGCAAAGTAAGAACTATGGCAATAAACTTCCAAAATCCATTTTCGCAGCAATAATGTCTAAAATTTGGGAAAACATAGATCTATTGTTCATTAAAAATGGATTTCAGAAAGCAGGAATTTTTCCATATTGCAACGCTGTAATACCTATCGATAGTTACGAACCCCAAGCTTATAAACGGTGGTGCACTTTTCAAGAAAATCAAGCAGCAACACCTGTGGCACCTACAGCTGTGGAAACTATGGATGTGGCACCTACAACTGTGCAACTTACAGACTTAACACCTACAATTGTGGCAGCTACAGCTGTGGAGCCTACAGCTGTGGCACCTACAGCTGTTGAAGTTACAGCTCTGGCACCTACCGTTATGGCACCTACACCTTCCACCACCATAAAAGAAATTCTACCTGCACCATCAACATCCAGGGTAAAAACATTCGAGGAGTTGCTTTTGGAACAAATAAAACAAACTCCAAAAGAGACGTCTGCTAGAAAAAAAATCTGCGGAGGTGCAGAAGTAATCACTTCAGAAGATGCCATAGCTAAGCTCAAGGAAATCCAAAACGAAAAGATAGAAAAAGTCAAAACAAAAAGCAAGAAAAAAATAAGTGAAGATAATATCAGCGAAGATGAGTTAGAAAAATTAGAGAAAATTGAACCGGTGAAAACAGGAAACAAAAAATCAAAGAATAAGACATTTTCAAATGAAGACAGTAGTAGTGATGAGAGTTATGAAGATTTGCAGAGCCTTTCAAGCGATCCTAGTGTGGATGACTTAGAAGAGATGAATGAAGAACTCAATTTCCTAAACCAAATGCAGTTAGACTTATCAAAAATAAATGTTGGTGATTGGATTGTTGTGAAATTCAATCAGAAGAAACTGGTCAAAATGTTCGTTGGTCAATTAACAGAGAAAGAACCGTGTCTAGAGGCAAAATTTTGTCGAAGATATGGTACGACTTCCACATTTTATTGGCCTGTTGTCGAAGATAAAAGTATAATAGAGCAAGAAAATATTTTCATGCATTTACCCACGCCTTCCATTAATAAGAGAGGAAAAATATCATTTAGTGTTGTATTTGACTCGTATAATGTTCGTTAAATGTTTATTTTCTTTTACAAAATAAGTGTGTTTAGCAGCATACAAAAAGACTAATTATTTACACTTGCCCCTTTGAACTTTCGTATAATCCAAATGTAAAATTGAACCAAAGGTTACACTTGCCCCATACCCATGGGGCAAGTGTAACCTAAGTACCGCGAAAAAAAAAAAATCGCAGTACATAAATGGAGACAGGAATCTGGTTGTATGGTGGAAGATCCTTTAAATGACGTCTATTTAGTAAGCTGGCTCAATATGAACATGATTGCGTAAAAAGTTTTCTTGATAAATCATTTCAAAGAGGAGCTATTGAAAATCGCGGTTCCACTTACCCCGGTGTACCTTACTTTAAGCTTTGCAGATGATCAAGTAGTAATTGCACAGGACTATGATGACCTAGAGTACATGACACGAAAACTGATAGAGGAATACGAGAAATGGGGTTTGGAAGTAAATCTAACTAAAACAGAATATATGACTATAGGAGGTGAACAGCAAACTCTGAAATTGAATGACGGACAAGAAATAAAAGAATGTACTGAATACAAATATTTGGGCATGAAAATCTCACGTGAGGGAATCCTAGACGAAGCAATTAAAGACCGGAATATACAGGGACGCAAGGCAATATCCCTACTAAATGGTGTAAAGTGGAACCAAAATATCAACAAAGCTAACAAAACTAGAATATACAACACCATAGTCAAAAGCATAGTCACATATAGCTCAGAAGTCTGGCCACTAAAGAACAGAACCGCAAAAATGCTGGAAGCAACTGAAATGGACTTTTGGAGGAGATCCGCAGGCAGGTCAAAGATGGAAAGGATAACAAATCTGAGAATAAGGGAGATTATGGACGTAAAACACACAATAGTAGATGATATAAAGGACAAACAGCTAATTTGGTTCGGACATGTACAAAGAATGGCAGATACAAGGATACCCAAGCAAATTATTGAGTGGAAGCCAGGGGAAAGAAGAAGACGCGGCAGACCGAGAAGAAGCTGGAGAAGTGGAGTAGACGAAGAAATGAGAGACAGAGGCTTAGAAGAGGATGCCTGGATTGACAGAGATGGTTGGAGATCGGGAATCGGAAGACGTAGAACGGATTTGTACTCGGGAATAAATGGGGGTAAAGTTGCCGCGGCAGCGTTTCGTGACTTGTCAAATGCATTTGACTATGTTAGTCATGAGATTCTCTTACGCAAGCTCCATTTCTATGGTTTCAGAGGGGTGATACCTGACTGGTCGACTGGACGGCACCAAAAAGTTTTTATGAAGTCTGAATGTTCAATGAGTCGAAGTATTGATTGGGGAGTTCCTCAGGGGTCCGTTTTGGGTCCAACTCTCTTCCTTCTATTTATTATTGATTTGGACATTGGAGGAAGGTTTACTTTCTTCGCGGATGACACTACTGTTTCGTGGCACTGCAGAGACTTGACCTCCTTGAATGAGATTATTTCTGACGATACGACGAAAATCAAGGCTTGGTGTGACGCAATCCTCTTGCTCCTGAATTTTGATAAAACAAACATTGTGAGCTTTAAATGTCACATGGAAGGTTCGGTTATTGGAAATACTGCCATTGAAAGTCGCCCTAACACTGAGTTTCTCGGATTTATAATAGACAATGAGCTTGTTTGAATCGCACATTGTTGGTTTGGGCAAGAGAGTAGCTTCAGGATGCTGTGCGATCAAGATTACGGTCAAGGAACTGGGTTCATCAATGGGCAGAACTGTGTATGAGTTGATTGTAATTGAGTCACGTCTCAGTCTAGTCTGGGTCTGAAACAGCCTATTTGTTCTGCAAAAACGAGCCGTCAGATACCTCAGTCGAGCAAGGCCACTCAGACACTGTATAGTTCATTTATTTTAGAAAGTGTTCGTAAGCCAACACTTGTTTATTATTATTTTTTGTTTCTTAGATATATTTCAACATTGGACTTACTGTCATAACAAGGAAAATAATACTTAAACTTAAAAAAAAAAAATTAAAAATTAATAGTTATTTATACACCAAGTGAGTTAAATGACTGTTTATTCATGAGAAGAAAGTTTAACCCACGAGCCCTAGCGAGTGGGTTAATTTTCTTCGAATGAATAAACATTTTAACTCACGTGATGTATACAAAATTTTATCCCATTTTGTGGAATTTTGAAAAATAAAGTACAAGGAAAAATGCCGGGAGTGAGTTAAAAATATTTTAAATCACTACCCAAGTAGCATTTTGACGACGATAACCACATAATACACCAAAATTAACGTTGTACTTAGTGTAGAGTTCAGGCATTTAGGAAACGACGCTCTCTAAACCACTGGACAACGTTGTCTTAGTGTTGCGCAGGGCTTTAGTTAAACTACGACGTTGTGACAACGTTTACGCAACCGTCTACAATAAGTTAATATTTTGGGAATGGGAATAACATTCTGACAACGTTCAGGTGACAAGTTAAGTTATCCTAAACGTTTTCTCGACGGAGATCCGACCTTGTGAGATTTAACTAAGCAGTAGGCAGTTTTTCAGTTAAATTGGAAACGTTTCCGCGAAGTCACCTTTTCAACTAACTTTTTTTCAAATACAACCTCAAAATAAAAAAAGTCGTTCAAAACCATCAGACCATCAAATTAAAAATGAAACTAGCCTTGAGCCTACAGATAAACTGCCTCATATTGACAAAAAAAAAATTATGTCATGAAGAAAATTCAGGGGAACAAGCCTACATGAAGACTAGAACTTAAGTTTAAATTCTTCAGGAACACATGCCAACCCGAGGGCGAATCTGAATGAAGAATTAATATTAGTACCTAGCAACTAATTTTCCAGAGAAACAATAGTTGATGCAGGATAAGCAACTCGATCATGAGAAATGGCTTAATCAAATGGAATCGAGGAAATAACTCAATAATGAAGAGGAGATCAATCTAGACTAGACTAGAGGAAAAAATAATAATAATAATACGGCAACTGAATGGCACGGGGAGGCACGTAGGTAGAGTGTTCATAAGTTGAACTCAGTTCAGTTTTTGGTCCAATAAGCAACTCCAGTCACGTTTTGGGAAAAAAGTTAGTTTTCTGGCAGACTAACGTTGAAAGTTAGTATATTTTTTAGTTATCTGATATCCAAAGTCGCATTGACGCCTATTATACTCCTTCGCCATGTTGAAAGTGTATTTTGTTTGGAAACATGGTCCCGGCCATTGAACTTTGGTGCATTAACAGGTATAAACAAAGGATTGTAAAGCCTTTTTTAGTTTTCTAGGAACTATTCATATGCCTCCCGCTTAGCTCGCGTTTGAAGCGATATCAACTTCAAATATTGGTTGTCTAATTTTTTTTTCAATTTTTATTTTTATTTTTGAGTTTTGAGAAATTTGCAACGGATTGGAGGCGCGCGTGTTTTCTGGCATAAATCCATAGTTCATTTACCAGTAAAGTGATACGCGTTGCTGATTTCTGCTTGTGTATCGTCTTTTTTCGGCAATATAAATAAGATATTTGAAGTATAAGAATAACACATTTAGATACGGTACTAAGTTGAAAGAAAGTGTCCATTTTGACCATCAGTGAATATTTGGTTGAAAAATTTACTATTTCCTAAACACAACAAAAAGTAAACCCTCATCGCCATGAGAGAGGGCGCAGGTGTGTAGTTGTTTAATAAGTAAATTCAGCAACGTTTAGGCAACGACCAACTGCTACCTACAGTTGTAACTTTAACGTTTCAAAAACCCAGAAATGATTGACCAAATTGGTGCAAAACAAGGTTGTGACAACATTGTAACAAGGTCCTTTACGCAACTTCTGTTTGGTTGCGCAACTTTTTCAAACACGTCGCCGCAACGTTAAATTGCTGCTTGGGTAAGGTTTCAGATTTTTAGTTAGGCAGAGTGACTTAAAATGCCGAGAGTGAGTTAAAATGTTTTTAAATCACTGAGGTGATAAACGTCTACTTACCTTTATTGTTATGCGTTCAATAATGTCATTTTTAAACGTCAAAATGGAATAAAAATTTAAAAGGTAAAAAAAAAAAACTAAAAAATTGAAAATATGGCGGATCGTTTTAAAGAGCTTATTTGCTCAAAATGTAATGCCGACTGTGTATTTAAGGATAGGCCAAATAAAAGCGAACTCTTTGGATCAACTTGCGACCGTTGCAAATTGGTATATTTATTGTAAAAAACATGCTGCTATTAGCACGTCCGAAGCACATACCTTAGCTTTAGTGGAAAGGAAATTATTTTTTATGGTGAAAATTGCAAGGTACGCCTAGGAAATATATGTAGCGATGAAAGTTTGGAAAAACTATACCAGGATAATGAAAAAACTTCAAGAAATTGTAAGATTGTTGGAAATTGATCAAGAGGAATTTAAGGTAGATCATACGAGACAAATCTATGAGTTGAACCAGATCATGAAGGGTAAAGATGATACTATAACAAGGATAAGAAGAAGAACTTTGGACTTTGAGGACGACGTATTTGCTTCCGAGAAACAATCTGAAAAGAAACTTCAAGACTGTAAGACCAAAATAATGAATCTGGAGGGGGACCTCAAATCCACCAAAGAAGAACTTCTAGACAAGCAAGAGAAAATGACAGAATCATTATTAAAATTGAAAAAAAGTGAAAAAGAAATCGCAAGGTTAACTAGAAAAGAATGCTTAAGGAGAACGCAAGACTTTGAAAACTCTGTTTCTTGTACTGAGCTTTTTGCTGAGAATAAAATTAAGACCTTGGAAAGAGAAAAAGTTGAAAATAACAAGGAAATTTCATCACTAAGCAAGAAATATGAAGAACTACAGGAAGAGAAACAATTATTCGAGGAAAGGCTAATCTGTCTGAGCAATGAGCTTGCAGATTTGAAGCACATTACTGCAAACATGAAAACAACCATAGAGACTCTAACAGAAGAAAACAATGTTTATGTGGTTGATCTGAAAAAAGCTAACCAAGAGCTCTTTGCTCTGAAAGATACCTCTCAAGCACAAGCCAAAGAATCTCCCATAGCTGTAATCGAACAGACCAAAGAAGGAATAAAATTGAAGAAGAATGTTCCAAGTTCTTTTATGACATCTGACAACAAATTATGCCTGGAGGATCCCACTGCGGAGCAGACTGATTCAATTTCACTTGAAGAAGAACTAAGGAATGCCAATCCTGAAACTAATAATTATGACTGTGCTAAAGTAAATGAACAAAAAAAGAATAAGATAGTGTTTTTAACAGATGATTATGGTAAGCATATGTACAACTATCTGAAGGATTTTTTTAGTGATGATTTTTATGTTCATATTATATGTAAACCATTTGCCAAATTCAATGATGTAGCATCTAGCAGCAATTGTCTTGTAACCGAGTTAACAATGTCGGATTTTGTAATAGTACTGGCTGGAGTGAATAATGATGATATTTCAATGAAAAATATATCGTCATTGGCAAACAAATGCTTCTTTACTAATTTACCCTTGTGTAATATACCTGTTAATATAGAATCTAGCGAGGTTTATAGGTTTTATCTTGTAAAAAATAAGATTTCTAACAGTGCTTTAAGTTTTGGATTCTACTCAAATAATGTTAAGTATCTGAATTTGCAAAATGAATTTGACCAAAGATGCTATTTCAGAAACAGTATTTATCTGAATCGCAGGTGCAGGCGGTTATTAGCAAATTTAATATTTAAAAAAATTATAAACTTCTTTGTACCTGACAGATTAAGAACTTTATTACAGGTCAAGGTTGACGATTGTGGGTTTTTTCCTGAGTATCCAGGGGAGGCGGATCTTCTGGACTCTGAGCCTCTTTTGTTGGAAGACCAGGCTCATCTCTCGAGGCACGAATGTGAAATAATTTTTTTAGACAAGCAGCCCCGGCCACTTGTAATACCCAGGAAGGACTGTCGTTTTTAATTTTGAATATTCACTCAATTCGTGGTAAGGTGGATGAATTTTCTGCATTTTTGGAGTGTTATGAAAATCCTGTGTATTTACAGACCTCCTAGTAGGGCAATTGGTGAATTTCTGAGTAGGCTGGAGATGTTGCTCTCTCTCTTGCATGGTTCAGACATTTTATTGGCGGGAGATCTTAATATAGATTACTTAGATAATAATTCATTGCAGACACAAAATTTAATCGATTT
This sequence comes from Ceutorhynchus assimilis, assembly GCA_917834065.1. Taxonomy (NCBI): domain Eukaryota; kingdom Metazoa; phylum Arthropoda; class Insecta; order Coleoptera; family Curculionidae; genus Ceutorhynchus; species Ceutorhynchus assimilis. Next base: position 7,155 of record CAKJTU040000015.1, on the reverse strand, counting down.
GCTTTTGTCTTTAAACTTAAAAATGTTGATCAAAAATCCTACCTGTATTACTGAAGGTTCAAGTACCATAATTGATTATTTTTGTGTAAATTTTTGGGACAAGCACCTCTGTGAGGCAATGGTTGTACCTTCGGGATTATCGGATCATGAAGCAATTTTAGCAAACATAACTTTAAGGACAAGAAAAACTAAAAACATTACAATGGGACGAAACAATAACAGGTCCAATTTTCATAAATTTAGAAAGGATTGTCAAAGAATAGATTGGAATAAAATAGAGGCATTGTCAGACCCACTTGATCTTTTTAGCATGGAAATAACTAATTTATTCAACAAACATTTCCCATTAAAAACAATAAAACAAAAAAGTAAAAAACCTTGGGTTACCAAGGGCATAAAAACCTCGTCTAGGAACTTAAGATTTTTATATCCTACTGAACTATTATAACCATTTAATACTTTGGTTACGATAATCATAAACAGGGTCTTAACTCCCAAGGGAGTTAAGGATTTCCATAACTCTCGCGCGGGAGTTAAAGATATCATAACTCCCAAGGGAGTTAAGGATTTTCATAACACCCGCTTTTACCTTGAATAGGTACAACTTTGAGAAAAAATAAAAACTTTAATTTATGGTTCATTCCTTTATAAAAATAGACAGAATACAGTAAATTCAGTAGGATATAAAATTATCTATGTACCACGGGAATTATCAAGTGTTAATACCCACGGGCAATTGGTGTCCCTCGGGCCTCCCTGGGGTATTAAGACCCTCATAATTCCCTTGATACATAAATAACTATTGAACACTCTTAAAAAAAAACTTCCCTACAGACTGAAAAATTATTATAATGAATATATATAGAAGAGTATACAGGAAAGTGATACAAAGAGCTAAAAAAAATTTTTACGCTAACAAAATTAATAATGCGAAGAGCAAGAGTAAAGAAATTTGGAATATTGTTAACAGTTTGAGAGGCAGTAATGTAAAGCCTGCTTGTGAGACCGAAATAGATTCTAACACATTTATTAATTTATATTGCTCAGTGGCAGAAAACTTAATGTCTGGGCTGTCATCGGATATAGATCCTATATGAGCTATCCAAATTCTTTTGGCTTATAACACACGGATGTTGGTGAGATAAAAACTATATTTAGGCAAATAAGAACCAGAAATTTATCGGGGATAAATGACCTGTCATTAAGGATATTTAACAACTTGCCCGACTGTGTGCTGGAGTTACTTGCTAAGTTTAAAAATTTATCTTTTGATATGGGTAAATACCTTTCCCGAGAGTCTGAAGACCCCTCTAGTAAGACCAATTTTCAAGGGCGGTAGCACCGACGATCCATCATGTTACCGCCCTATATCTCTGCTGCCAACACTCTCCAAGATAATAGAAAAACTTGTTAAGTCTAGGATGGTCTCTTTTCTTCGGGCTCACGGGTTGCTGCACTGAGAAAATTCCCAGCAAAGAATTATTTCCAAAACTTTTTTTGGCTAAGACAGGCAGAATTTTCTCGGTACCTATAAAAATACTTTTTTGGGCCAGTAAAGTTAACTTTTCAGTCACAGCTTTACTAAAAATGGATAATACGGTCATGAAATAGAATAGTTTATTTCTTATTCCAGAAATTACTTTTTTTACCAAGCATCTATCTGCTTCTTCAGAAATGTATTTTTCTAAAATGAATAAGTGCTTTGCTATCACTGGTAAAAATTATTTGTAAATTATTTTTTCCAAGAATGGCAAAGTATTTTACTACAATAGAAAAGAACATATGTGATTCAGGAGAGTACTTGTCTATAGACTTCAGATCGACTATTCTCGGAGCTCTTCGTTCCGCCGTTTCGCCAATCCTGGCGAAGCGTGTCCATCTCCATCTTTTCTTTTCGCATTTCCGAGTGTGCATTCATAGACGACGGAACTGTGGGAAGGTCTCGGTGTTGGCTCTTCTGTGCTCAATCTGGCAGACGCCGTTTGGTCACCAACTTGATTTTTTTTTTTAAATACGGTACATAGTTCTAATAATAATTATTTATTGTAACAACAAAAATATTTCTTTCCTGCAACTGAAATTATTTCTACTGGCGATTTTACCACCTCGTATAACCAACCCAATGGTTTTTTCCTGTAGTTTCAAGCTTCAAAAAACTATAGGTTTAACTTATGAAGAGCTGGATTTTCCTAGGAAATTTGCAGGCTTTTAATTCTTGTTTAAGCTTTAAGCTGAAGGCCAATAAAATCCAAAAGGTTGGTTATATGAAATAAAATCTTTAGTGCAGCTAGATCAATCGTCGGTTAAGTCCATTAGTTAATAAATTATCCTTAGAATGTGCCACACAAAAACAATCTCATATTGACATCCACACAATCTAAGGTTTTGTTAACTAACAAGGACTTAACAAGCGATTGATCCAGCCGCACTAAGTAGAAACAAAAAAAAAACTGCTGGAAAGACATATTTCTGTGGTAGCATAAATACTTGCTAGAACTATAAATAATTCGCCTGTAGGTGGATAATATTCTTCCCATTGTAAGAAAAAATATCTGAAATAAAAATAAGTCCTTTTCATAGTAGAAAAGAATATAAGTAACATATAAAGTACTTTACTTACATATAATAGTAAACAGCTGGCCCATTTCTGTGAAGTGATTCTGCTGTTTTACAAAAGAAGCTTTCCTGGTTTAGAAAAGAAAGTTTATAAAAATACTTTACTACTACTATAATTAGTGATGTAAAATTCCCGAAACATTCAAAAGCCGCGAATATTCTCGGAAACTTTCCGGGAATATTGGAAACTTTCGGAAACTTATGGAAATATTGTTTTTCTCCGAATGACAGTAAAAGCGGCCTTTTAATGACACTTGACAGGATCAAAAGTTGTATTTTTACTGCATTAAAAATGACAGTGTCACAACGTTCCAGGTAAGAATTTCACTCAATTTGCTATTTGAAATTGATGGTGACAATGACAATTGTCAAAATAAATTAATTATTTGGATAATAATAATGAATGAAATAAATATAAAAAAGATGTCTATGTGTGAATTTGAACATTCGGAAAAAAAATTATATGTTTTACATGGCAGAAAAGCAGATTTAAAGCCTTGGCTGGTTTCCTAGCCTCGGCTATCTTGTACTTTTCTGCCTAGTAAAACAAATAACTATTTTTTAAAATTTATAGCTAAATCAGACAAATCGTAGTAAGCTTTATTTACCTATTATTATAGTGTACTGACTATAGACTATAAACTAAGGAAAACACCTATTTTTTTCTGTAAGATCAGCTAAAAATTAAACTATGTAGTGAAGACACTTTTATGAGCTGCGTCAAGTTAGCCCCCCCACATTCGAATTTTCTAAAAAAATTGCAACCACTTACTGTGCTCGAAGTGTGCTTTACTGTGCCGATGATATTTTGAACTGTGCCGTTTCGATAACAAAGTTATAGCAAAAAATAGATGAGGGGCTAACTTGACGCTCAGCCCCCCCAGAATTTTGGAAATCGGATGAAACCAAAAAGGATTCTTATCCAATCTGAAATGTGCTGAACTGTGCCGTATCAGGTTTTTCTCAAAATTTCCATATTCGGTCATTTTCCGACAAAATCCTACTGGGGGGCTAACTTGACGCTCGGCCCCCCCAAAATTTTGGAAATCAGATTAAACAGAATCGCATTCTTATCCAATCTACAGTGTGCTGAACTGTGCTGTATCAGGTTTTTCTGAAAATTTCCATATTCGGTCATTATCCGACAAAATTCTACTGGGGGACTAACTTGACGCTCAGCCCCCCCAAAATTTTGGAAATCAGATTAAACAAAATTGAATTCTTATTCAATCTGAAGTGTGCTGAACTGTGCTGAATCAGGTTTTTCCGAAAATTTCCATATTCGGTCATTTTCCGACAAAATCCTACTGGGGGGCTAACTTGACGCTCAGCCCCCCCAAAATTTCGAAAATCAGTTTGCACAAAATTGAATTCTCATTCAATCTGGAGTGTGCTGAACTGTGCTGTACCAGGTTTTTCTCGAAATTTCCATACTCGGTCATTTTCCGACAAAAAAGTAAGAGGGAGCTAAGTTGATGCCAAATTTTAGAAATCAGATCAAAGAAAAACGGACTCTTATTCTTATTAAATCTGAAGTGAGCTGAATTGTGCCTGATCAGGTTATTCCAAGTTTCCATGTTTGGCCTTTTCCCGATATAAACCTAATGGATGGTATGTATGTAAATTCTCAGAGCTAAACGTCAAGTTAGCTAGTAGGATTTTGTCGGAAAATAACCGAATAAGTATGTAAATTTTGAGAAACCCGATACAGCAGAGTTCAGTTCACTTCAGATTGGATAAGAATACAATTTTGTTCAAACTGATTTTCGAAATTTTTGAGGGGCTGAGCGTCAAGTTACCTCTCCAGTAGGATTTTGTCGGAAAATGACCGAATATGGAAATTTTGAGAAAAACCTGATACGGCACAGTTCAGCACACTTCAGATTGTATAAGAATCCTTTCTGGTTTCATCTGATTTCCAAAATTTTGGGGGGGCTGAGCGTCAAGTTAGCCCCCCAGTAGGATTTTGTCGGAAAATGACCGAATATGGAAATTTTGAGAAAAGCCTGATACACCACAGTCCAGCACACTTCAGATTGGAAAATAATTAAATTTTGTTTAATCTGATTTTCAAAATTTTGGGGGGTTGAGCTTTAAATTGGCTCCCCGCTCCCCAGTATGATTATTTTGTCGGAAAATAACCGAATATGAAAATTTTGAGAAAAACCTGATTCAGCACAGTTCAGCACACTTCAGATTGTATAAGAATTCAATTTTGTTTAATCTTATTTCCAAAATTTTGGGGGGGCTGAGAGTCAAGTTAGCCCCCCAGTAGGATTTTGTCGGAAAATGACCGAATATGGAAATTTTGAGAAAAACCTGATACGGCAAAGTTCAGCACACTTCAGATTGGATAAGAATCCTTTTTGGTTTCATCTGATTTCCAAAATTTTGGGGGGGCTGAGCGTCAAGTTAGCCCCCCAGTAGGATTTTGTCGGAAAATGACCGAATATGGAAATTTTGAGAAAAACCTGATACAGCACAGTTCAGCACACTGTAGATTGGATAAGAATTCAATTCTGTTTAATCTGATTTCCAAAATTTTGGGGGGGCTGAGCGTCAAGTTAGCCTCTCATCTATTTTATGCTATAACTTTGTTATCGAAACGGCACAGTTCAAAATATCATCGGCACAGTAAAGCACACTTCGAGCACAGTAAGTGGTTGCAATTTTTTTAGAAAATTCGAATGTGGGGGGGCTAACTTGACGGAGCCACTTTTATGGACGGTTGAATAAGGCTTTAAAGGAAAAGCTGATCCGATTTACCCAATCTCTCAGCTCTTTATTTTTTATCTTTCTTCAATGAAGATTATTAAAAAAAAAGGTAGGCTGTAGGTACATCAGCTGGTGATCGGGTAAATCGGATCAGCGTTTCTGTAAAGATAGTTGGACTGGGCTACGTTAGCCATATAAAGTGAAATGACGTCACTTAGACCTTGTATTCGCAATAATCTCATATTTTTATAAAATTCTTCTGGAAAGTTCTTGGAAATATTCTCGAAAGTTCTCGGAAATATTCTTTTGAGAGGTTTTGATTGAAAGTTTCCGGGAATATTCTCATTCGGGAGAACATTTCCATTTTTTATCGGCGAATATTCTCGGAAATTTCCCAATGTTCGCGAATATTCGCATCATACTCGACTCACGTCACTAATAGACCGTGAGATAGGGCCTGTTTAGTGGAGTCGTTTTTTTTTGTCTGGCATTTTGAGGGATGAATGTGGCTAGTTAGCTGATGAGAATATAGGTGGTTTTAGTGCTTGCCACCTGTTCGAAATGTCAACAGAATGTTTCGCCGGAAAACTCGACTTCGAACTGGGATTACCGTCTGGCGATTTTTCAGCGATATTTGCACAACAAAACCTTTCATTCTCTCGATTACCAGACAAAAAGTAAACGCGGAAGATTCTTTTCTTTTCTCTTAGAAGTTGACACTCATCCCCACTTTTTCAGCTATTGAAAAGCATCTAGTATTTTTTATGGGTCAATTATTTATCGATGTCAATCTTTTATTTAGAAGCCAAAAAATTTGGGATCATTAAAAAAAAATTCCTCATGTAAATCAATTTTTTTCTTCTGCAAATTTTCGAACGGGAGGCAGGCATTAAAACCACCCATATTCTCATCAGCTTAGTAGCCAGATTCAGCCCTCAAAATGCCAGACAAAAAAAAATGACTCCACTAAACAGGCCCTATCTCACAGTCTATAACTATAATAAAGAGAATGCAGCAAAGTGAACTTTACTGCAGTAGCATATTTCTTTCTTAACGCCTATTTTAATAGATTTTTCAGCTAGAGTAGCGGAAAAACTTACTGTGGCGATGAAAAAATTTTCTCAGTGTACCCCGAATGTAATTTTCTGGAGCGCAGTTGCGGAAATTCGGCTATCGCAGATCTATCCTTGTGATTTACAAAGTACATCGCATGAGAGGTTTAACGTCCCCAATTTTACGTAACTTTACATCACTGGTATGTGTCTGTGCTGGCTGGGTTGGTACATGGATACCTTGAAAATGACTCCTTTTTCATGTTGTGATAAACAGGGTGTTCCATTAAAAATAGTGGAGAATTTCTATGTTGAGAAACGGATTTTTTTTTACTCGCCCTGTATAAGGGCACACCTGGTTCAAAAGTTATAAGCATTTAAAATGGGTTACTCTCCGTGAATTCCATTGGTTGAAACTAGTTTTCTGACTGTTTTCAACCAATGAGATTCGCTGTGACTGGTTTGTGATTTCTGGAGAAACAGACCTATTAGGCGGTTACACACAGACGTGGATGTCTTGATACATATACGTGCATACATCAACGTGCAAACAACAACGTGCATGCACTGATCTAAAAAATTAATGGATAAACAATCATACGGCTTGATTGGCAAAATTTGTGCGAAAATTTGGGGTCAATATTCTACGAACAGGTGTGCAACGGAACATCAGCGTAACGCCTGCGCAGTGTCTTATCTTTGGAACAACTGTTCTAAGTTTTGAAATTTCTTCATTTTCATTGGTCAGATTTTGTGCACGCACAGTACATGT